>SJXQ01008881.1:498639-578373 GCA_006408695.1 Aepyceros melampus | reverse complement strand
CTGCTGCCTGCTTCTGTATGAAGTTGTACTGGAACACGGGCTTCTACCCATTCATTAAGGCACGGCCCCTGCCTGCTTCCTCCTCCAAGGCTGGCTTGAAACGTTGCAACAGGGACCATATGGCCCGTCATACCTGCAAGATTTACTCCCTGACCCCTGGGCAGAAGGGTGTGTCAGCCCTCCATCTTCAATGAAACTGCCAGCTGCCTGAGTCTCGCAGAGCCCCGCTGAGACAATGCTGAAAGCCATGTGCGTGTAGGCGTGCATGCGTGCCCGTGAGTGTGCGCCGTGGCCCCGATGGTGTCGGTGACACCCAGCACCGGAAGAGCGGGCGTGGGTGCTGTGTGGGCAGCGAGCTCCTCTCTAAGGGAGCCGGGTTAGAGGCTTTTATAGTTGGAATGGAACCGTGGCTGCTGCTGCCGCCGCCGCACCCATTTAAGTCATTTTCTCCTAATTAAGCAATTATCTCGCATAAAGCTGCTCCCATTTCGAGGAACTTTTTTTGTGGAGGGTTGGGAGGAGCGAGATGGAGGTGCAGCGTTTGGGAAGACCCAGATATAGCAACGCCCTGACTATGAGCTGCCCTGCCGAGCAGAGCTGATGGAGATGGTGGTGGAGGGAGAGCGGAGTGACTTCAAAGGCTGGAAAGTGACACGCCGACCCCCCCCACCCCCCGAGCACTGCCAGCCCATGCAAAGCACACACATGGCAACTAACTCATCACAGGAGATCTGAGCCCACCAAGGTCTCTGGGAAAGAAGAGCTGGATTTAGGGCGGGGACAGGCCCTTTTAAGTCGGCAAGGGCGAGCATGCAAAGGCTTTGAGGACAGAAAAGGGGAGCTGTGGGGGTGGAGTAGGGCCACTCCATCCTTATGTTGGGAGGGCAGGTTGGACCACCCAGAAGAGCCAGTCCCGGAACATGAGGCTACACTGTCTTCCTGCAAAGACTTCACACAGTCACAGGCGGGAGTAGTTATGGGCTCAACACTCCTCCAGGCAGACAATCCATAGATTCCCCCAACCAACTCTGGAAGCTGAGCCTGCAGGCTAAGGCTAGGATGGCCAGCAAGGACAGGATGCCCCAGTGTGCTGGACTTTCACATAAGGATGGAAAAATGCGTAATGGAAGTACGTTCCAGTGGGGCATACTGATTCCAAGGGGGTTTCCCTGGTGGCTCACTTCAGGTCCGATCAGTTCAAGTCGCTCAGTCGTGTCTGACTCTGTGACCCCATGGACTGCAGCACGCCAGGCTTCCCTGTCCATTACCAACTCCCAGACCTTACTCAAACTCATGTCCATTGAGTCGGTGATGTCGTCCAACCATCTCATCCTCTGCCGCCCTCTTCTCCTTTTGCCTTCCATCTTTCCCAGCATCAGAGTCTTTTCAAATGAGTCAGTTCTTTGCATCTGGTGGCCAAAGTATTGGAGTTTCAGCTGCAGCATCAGTCCTTCCAATGAATATTCAGGACTGATTTCCTTCAGGATGGACTGGTTGGATCTCCTTGCAGTCCAAGGGACTCTCAAGAGTCTTCTCCAACACCACAGTTCAAAAGCATCAGTTCTTCAGTGCTCAGCTTTCTTTATAGTCCAACTCTCACATCCATACATGACTACTGGAAAAACCAAAGCTTTGACCTTTGTTGGCCAAGTAATGTCTCTGCTTTTTAATATGCTGTCTAGGTTGGTCATAGGTTTCCTTCCAATGAGCAAGCATCTTTTAATTTCATGGCTGCAGTCACCATCTGCAGTGATTTTGGAGCCCCCCAAAATAAAGTCAGCCACTGTTTCCAATGTTTCCCTATCTATTTGTCATGAAGGAATGGGACCAGACCCCATGATCTTAGTTTTCTGAATGTTGAGCTTTAAGCCAACTTTTCCACTCTCCTCTTTCACTTTCATCAAGAGGCTCTTTAATTCTTCTTTACTTTCTGCCAGAAGTGTGGTATCACCTGCATATCTGAGGTTATTGATGTTTCTCCCAGCAATCTTGATTCCAATTTGTGCTTTATCTGGTCTAGCGTTTCTCAAGATGTACTCTGCATATAAGTTAAATAAGCAGGGTGACAATATACAGCCTTGACCTACTCCTTTCCCGATTTCCTGGTGGCTCAGTGGTAAAGAAGTACCTGCCAAAGCAGGAGACACAGATTCAATCCCTGGGTCAGGAAGATCCCCTGGAGGAGGAAATGACTCCCCACTCCAGTATTCTTGCCTGGGAAATCCCATGGACAGAGGAGCCTGGTGGGCTATAGCCTATGGGGTCGCAAAGAGTCAGATACAACTGACTGACTAAACTACAATAACAACAAAATACTTACACCAAAGCCTATGCATTGTTTAATCCAGTCACGTTGTTCCATCTAATAAGGAGTTCTGTAGTTTGCTCTTTTTTTCCATTCTGTAGTTTTATTTGCTAAATCTGGCCTCTTTGTCCAGGGTCTATGCTCTAACTACCTTCTCCCCACAATTCCCAAGTAAGCAAATGATCATTTGTCCCCTGGCAGTCACTGGATCCAACCCAGACAACCCAAGGGCTCTAGGCTGGAGATCTAGAAATTTCTAGCTCTGAGGGAGGTACAGACAACCAGAGTTCCTTGTTCATCAGGTTGAGGTGGGTGTGTGTGCTAGGCAACCCGCTAAAGTGGCTTTTTCCCTTGGAGTAAGATAGAAGAGGGCTTCCCTGGTGGCTCAGATGGTGAAGAATCTGTCTGAGATGCAAGAGATCTGGGTTCGACCCCTGGAGTTCGACAGGGGACCCCTCACACCGCACTCCTCAACACAACCCAGGATCTCTGGGTCAGGAAGTTCCCCTGGAGGAGGGCATGGCAACCCATTGCAATATTCTTGCCTGGAGAATCCCATGGACAGAGGAGCCTGGGAGGCTACCGTCCACGTGGTCGCAAAGTGTAGGACATGACTGAGCAACTAAGAGACACACGGAGATAGAAGAAAGCCAGAAGGGAAGGGGGAAAGGCCTTTGCTTTTGCGGGGAAGGGTGATCATGCATGCATGCTCAGTTGCTTAATCATATCCATCTCTTTGCAGCCCCGTGGACTGTAGCCTGCCAGGCATCTCTCTCCATGGGATTTCCCAGGTAAGAACCCTGGAGTGGGTTACCATTTCCTTCTCCAAATCATTTACTATAGTGAAAAGAAGTCCACCGTTGAGGTGTTTCTTTGAGAAACAGGGTGGACAGGACTGTTCCCACCCCCCCTTCCAACAGATTATTGACTGGACCCTCATACAGATCTTTCCATGGGAAATAAGAAAGCAGCGCCTTTGTTTTTCCAGTGGAAAAACATCACCAGTGACTATAGGCCTTTGTTTCCAAGCTAGCAGGCATAGGAGTCAAGTCAGGTCCTGCCTGGGGGCGCACAGGTTGGCAGGCATGAGCATGATGGAGATTGTGCTGGGTCTACCTAGTGACGGCTTGAACTCGGGAGAGACCCTCATCCTCCAGGGTGACCACTGGCCTGGCCTCTATCCGCACTGGGCTCAACCTACGATGGAGAAGCAGCAGGCGTTCCTTTGAGCTGCTCCTTGCTGCTTCACAGTTGAGGGGTTTGTTGGAAGGATGCGAGGAAGGGTATGGGTGCAGGGAGGTCCCTAGTCACTTCCCAGGTGAGCATGTGGCAGTCGGGGAAGCTGAGGACCACCAAGGGAGACCATGCCTGGTGGGTGAAGACTCAGGGAGCCCAGAGTGAAATGCATCAGGTTCAACTGATGCTTTTGAATTGGTGCTGCAGATGAATTGATTTGGTGTTGGAGATGATTGAATTGAATTAGTGTTGGGGAAGACTCTTGAGAGTCCCTTGGACTGCATGGAGATCAAACCAGTCCATCCTAAAGAAAATCAACCCGAATATTTGTTGGAAGGACTGATACTGAAGTACTTTTGTACTTTGGTCACCTGATGTGAAGGGTCAACTCACTGGAAAGGACCGTGATGCTGGAAATGATTGAAGGCAGGAGGAGAAGGGGGGCAACAGAGGATGAAATGGCTGGATGGCATCACTGACTCAATGGATATGAGTTTGAGCAAGCTCTGGGAGATGGTAAAGGAACAGGGGAGCCTGATTGCTGCAGGCCATGGGGTCGCAAAGAGTTGGACACGACTGAGTGAGTGAACAACATGGGCATGGAGGGGTCCTGAGGTACCTACCTTTTCGGCTCCGTCTGCCTGAGTCTGGGTATCCAGGCAGCTCAGACCTCACCCAGCCCTGAGGGTTACAGTGGATCAAGGCCGAGAGAAGCTCCACTGTATTTATTTATTCCCCAGAAGTGCAGAGGGACCTGCATAAAAGGAAAGGGCACAGCGTGTCGAGACCATAAAAGGAGAGTTTAGTTTTTATGCAGTGGTAACCTGGGGAATTAATTCCCAGCTGACAGAGGTCATGAGACAGTCACTGAGTTTTAAACAGGTGGAAAAGACCCTGGGGAAGCAGGGAAGAGGCAGCCAGGGCTGGGGAGGGGCAGAGCGGGGTGGGGTGAGGGGTGGGGGGGCAGTGGGCTGGTCCCGGCAGGTATGGGAGCTGGAGCCCCATTTCAAAGTGAGTTAGGTAGGGACTTTAAAGGCTAAACTCAAGACTGATCTCATTCAGCCCACATTTTTTGGGCATCTACTGCGTATCAGGACCTGGCTTGTTGCCGTGGAGATTACAGTGTTGGATAAACTGGGGTTCTGGCTGTTAAGGCCCTCTGTCTTTCAGGGTACCAGCAGTTATGCTCGTGGTGATAAGGGCCATCAGGCATTTTAGACAGAGTGTAGCCAGGGAACCAGGTTGGAATTCTGCTCCTTTTACTGTAAACTCTGCCATCTGGAGCAAGATGCTCATCTCTCTGTGCCTCAGTTTCCTAACAAAAAAAACAGAGTAGCTACCTCCTAAGGTTGTTCTGGGAATTGATACAGATAGAAGTGGGCTTGCCACATAGGGCTTTCTATCTAAGGTTCTATGATGGCCCAGTACGATTCATTCATTGAAGCAGTCTGGGAAGGCTTCATGGAGGACGTGACTCCTGACCTAGATTTTCAAGGATGGATAAGACACAGCTGAGAGGAGATAAGGGGCAAAACTTCTTGGTAGGGGCTCCAGGCTCAGCAGAGCCATGGGAGTGTGACGGTAAGACTAGAGGGGCTGTCTGGCACTGGGGACATGGTGTCCTGGGGTATTGTGGCCAACTTTGGGGAGATGCTGTAAATGTGCAAGGCTGAATGAACTCTGGATCCTGAGCAGTGGGCAGGCAAGAACATCTGCTGAGCTGCCTTGTCTGTGGGATTGCTAAATGTGGGGAACTATTTCAGTTGAGGGCTTCCTTGGTCGCTCAGACAGTAAAGAATCCGCCTCTAATGCAGGAGGCCTGGGTTCGACCTGTGGGCGGGGAAGATCCCCCGGAGGAGGGCATGGCAACCCACTCCAGTATTCTTGTCTGGAGAATCCCAAGGACAGAGGAGCCTGGAGGGCTACAGTCCATGGGTCACAAAGAGCTGGACACGACTGAGTGACTTTACCAATTTCACTGTCTTTTTTGCTGAAGCCGGCTGTCCCCAGCTTCTGAAGGCACCGTGTTAATCAAGTCAGAAAACTTAGGATTGGGAGAACGACCTGGTTGAAAATTTCCCACCAGCTGCATGGAAAAAGTGAACAACAAACAACCAGGTGAGATTAAGTTTAATAACATGCTTTATTTTACCGAACATATGCAACATAGTATTGTGTCGATACATAATAACTATGAAGGCATTATTCACGAGCTCTTTTGCATTCTCTGCTTTAGACTGTGATGGAAATCTGGTGTGTAATTGACACTTAGCGTGCATCCCTGTGCTAAGTCACTTCAGCCACGTCTGACTCTTTGTGACTTTATGGGAGTACATCCCCAGCTCAAAGTCAAGTGCTCAATAGCCACTTGCGGCCTAGGCTACACTGGAAATAGAAAATCACTGAGTGAAACTCTTCCTCTGTTGGGTCCACAGATGGTCCATATCCCTATGGCTCTCCAAACACACACATCTGGAAATAAGGGCTTCCTGGCTGGCTGAGCTGTGTCTTATGTGCTGGTGTGTATTGGTTCCTTTAGTGCTGACCAGGAAGGAGAGCCTCTGGAGGTGATTGTGGGGCGGGGTGGGGAGTGGGCCAACTGGAGAAGGTGGGGTTTCAGGGCATCCTCTGTAGAAGCTGCTCCTGAAGGGCCTCTAATAACCCTAAGCTTCCACTTCCGGAACCAAGGTCGTGGTTCTAGGAATGATCAGAGGGAGCCACTGGTGTCGAGAGAGGAGGCTGGGAGAGCTCCAGCTTCCGTGGTGGTGAAGAGATCTGTGCTTCTGCCTGTCACACGTTTGAAA
The DNA here is from genome assembly GCA_006408695.1 of Aepyceros melampus. NCBI lineage: Eukaryota > Metazoa > Chordata > Mammalia > Artiodactyla > Bovidae > Aepyceros > Aepyceros melampus. The sequence continues at coordinate 572,028 of SJXQ01008881.1, read as the reverse complement.
AGACCCGAAGCTAAAGCCGCCCCTTCTCCTCAGCACGTGCACACTCCCTACCATCTGTGGACTTGAGCTGTGATCACAGAACCGTCCGTTTATCCACTGCTTGCTAGTATGTGAGACACTGTGTTACATGCATGAGCCCAAGTAAGCCTCTCAACCACCCTTGAGACTGCTGTCATTGTTCAGTCGCCCAGTCGTGTCCGATTCTTTGCGACCCCGTGGACTGCAGTACGCCAGGCTCCCCTGTCCTTTGTCATCCCTGAGTTTGCTCAAACTCATGTCCTCTGAATCTGTGATGCCATCCAACCGACTCATCCTCTGTCACCCCCTCCTCCTCCCACCTTCAATCTTTCCCACCATCAGGGTCTTTTCCCTTAAAACTGGTTCTATTATTTCCATTTTAAAGATGAGGAAAGTGGGGCCCAGAGAGGTTAAGCTGCTTGTCTGAAGTCACACAGCTAGTCAGGGTGTGGGGTGGGGGAGCAGTACCCAGGATTTGGACCTGAGTCAGACTCCACCGAGGTGCCAGCCATTCACCCCTGCCCTTGCAGGTCTGCTGTCGCCTGGAACCTGCATCATGACGAGAGAGGTGGAAAGCGGGGAGGCTGTAGCTGGTGACAAGGAGGGGGACAGCTGTGTCTGGCACTGCCATGCAGCCAGTCGGTCCCAGATGGCGGAGAACTGCATCAACCACGTGGCAGGGCTGGAACAGACCCGAGCACAGACAGGCTCCATGATGAGGGTCTCTGCCCCACCTGGGAGGGAGGGAGGCCGGGGGAGCACAGAGGGAAGGAAAGCCTGTGACCTCACTGGTCGGGCCAACGGCCAATGACATCACCAGGAGGGCCGGGAGCCAGGCCCGGCGAGTTATTTATGGAAAAGGCTGGCAGCCAGCGCAGCAGCCCCTGAGCCGGCTCAGATGTGGCGGGGATAAAGCCTCCAGCTGGCCCAATGGGGCCGCCAGGGCCGGGCGGGCAGACGAAGGGGCAGGACGGCTGGAGGAAGCTGCCAACTGGTGGGGCGGGAGGGCTCCTCGGTGCCTCCCAGCGGGGGGACAGGAAGGGGTCCCTGGGCTCTTCCTTCCTGGAGTCCGCCCACCCCTCTCCACCCTTGGGCCCTTCCTCTGGGTGAGCCTTGGGTCTCTGCAGCCCCCTGACTCAGGGCGGAGGAAGGGGGGTCACCCATTTACAACTCAGAGACCAGATGGGCTCAGAAAAGACAACCAGGGGATTTCCGTGGCTCTGCCTTGGTGCGCGTGAGGGTGTGTGCCGGCGTGCGTGGCTGGTGTGTGTGCTTCTTTTCCAAAGGGGAAAGTTCGCTCCCTGGCTCCTTGGATGCTGATGGACACCTGTGTACAAGTCAGTTTGTGAGTGTGCAGATACATGCATCTCTGAAGACTGTGCATGTGTGTGCGTGCACAAGAGAGGGACAAGGGGACAGAGTGAGTGAGAGGCGGCAGACAGGGGGAGAGGCGTCCCTAGAGGAGAGGCATCCTTGGAGGAAGCTGGGAAATATAATTTCCGTGGAAGACACAGAAGCACCTACTGAAGCTTCAGCAAAACCAGACAAACCTTTCAATCCATTTATCAAACATGCCTGCAGCTCTGCTGCCCAGGCAGGAGCAACAAGAATGAAATATTGAGCAGAACCAGCAATTGTGGGGCTGGAGGAGTCCAATAAATAAGGGGTTACTGCCGTGCTCACCCTGAGTCGATGGGGTTTACTCCAGCAGGCACCTCCGCCCATCACATCCAGGGGTCCTATAGGCACTGCCTGCATCCCTGGGCTTCTGACAATAGGCCTTGGGGCAGGATGCCAGGGGGTCACGGAGACCAGCTTGCCAAGCCCCGTGCAGATGAGCTTCGGTGTGAGAGCGGCATGAGGCCTTCCTCGTTGTGCTTGCAAACCACCCTCCTCCCTTTAAAATCCTCCACGAAGGAACCGGATTCAGGTGCTCCCCATGGGGCTTGAGGGGTCATTCTACGGGCCCCAGTGGGGAGCAAGAGGGGCTGAAATGGGGCCAGGGAGTGACTAACGGGGCTCCTGCGCCCAGATCCAAGGCTGTGCCATCTACTGAGAACCCACCCCCAGACCCAAGCCTTTTGAGCGGTGGGTGGGTGGATAGACATCTCGGCACATCCACCAAATGGGGAACCCACCCTCCAAAACTTCCGTGCCGCCTCACTCACGCCACCCCCTCCTTCATGCCAGAAAAGGAGACATACCTTCACACAGTAATTTTCAAATCCTCCTAAAATGTGAGCCCACAGACAGGGAGGTCTGTACTGATCAGTCCACCTCCAGTTCCACAGTGGGCAGTGGCCGTGGTTTCTGCCCCCCCCCCCGGCCTCACACAACTCGGGGCGCCGCCCCGCACCCCACCGCTCATCACGTGGTTTCTCATCCCTGGACCACCATCTGCTCGTTACCTAACCTGCATCGCTGCACCCTGATGTCAGGAGCCGAAAGGGCAGGGGACTCCGTCCAGGGCGGCCGCCGCGGGAGGCCATTCTCTGAGCCCTCTCGGCTGAGACGGGGGCATGGGAAAGGCGCAGCTGAGTGGCTCTCTGGGTTGCCAGACTAAATACCTGGAATGCAGGAAATAGGATTAAACCTCAGCAGGAAACAGAGGGATAAAGGTTAATGAGGGAAGCGGAGAGTGCACACAGGCTGGCTGCTCCCAAGGACAAAAGGACAGTACCTCGGCTCTGTAGGAGCAGCCTGAGGTCACGTGGTCCCCCCTTCTGCTTTTACAGACCCAGCAGATGGGAGCCCCACTTCCTCTAGAAAGTGCAAAGCTCTTGGAACGCAGAAGCCCTGGCGACAAGTTGCTCTTTGGCTGCCTCGATCACCTGCCACACCACGGTTCCTGTTCTTATTTCCTGTTCCCCCAAGAACTTGGATTTTCTTATAGTTCTTGTGGGACCCAGGTGGGGCTGTGGGAAAGAACTCGCCTGCCAATGCGGGAGATGTAAGAGACACGGGTTCGATCCCTGGGTCAGGGAAGATCCTCTGGAGGAGGGCATGGCAACCCACTCCAGCATTCCTGCCTGGAGAATCCCATGGACAGAGGTGCCTGGTGGACTCTGGTTCATAGGGTTGCAAAGAGCCAGACACGACTGAAATGACTTAGCACGCATGCACGTGGGACTAGGCAGGAGGCTCTCATCTCCTCTGAACCTAGCTCAGTCCCTGCCTTGCATCTCCGTTTTCTCACGCATCCTGGGGACTGCAAGAGGTCCGTCTTGCGACCCGTGCAAGAAGCAATGTCAGTAGGGTCGTGTGACCTGGTAAAAGTACCCGGTCGGCAGCTGAGACGAGCCTTTTACTCCAAAGGCATCCTTTTCTCCTTTGAAAGGATGTGGGTGGAAAGGCAGGAAGAACTTCCCACCAGCTGTCACTCTGGAATTTTCGGGACATCTGCATCCAGGGATGGAGACGGGGCTGAGCCGGGACAGGGTTGGGGGGGTGGGTGCCTGGTTCCCCAGAGCGTTACTGTTTGGTCATACTTTTCATAAGCCTGCAGATGAATGCCCTTCCAGATGGCTGGCCCCCTAGGAACCTACCCTCCCCCAGCCCTGTTTCGAGGCTAAGTGTGGGGAGGGGCCGTGAGCAAAGTTGCCAAGGGCAACCGTCCCAACACCCTCTTTCCTCTGCCTGTGGAAATCTTCAAGGAGAGGACGGAGTCATGTTCCTGGGGTGCTGAGGTGCAGCCCCACAGCATTAGAACCACAAAAGGCCCTGCGCCACGCGGCAAGCCCTGGTCCCCAGCCCGCCATCTGCATCCCAGCTGCCTGCTTTATGGGCTCCTTTAAAGACTGAACATCTGGGCTTCAGCCAACCCTCTGATCCAGGGCAGAGGGGCTGTGCTTGTTGTGAGCTGGTGAGGCAAGACTGTCACTTCTTCCAGGAGGATCTTTCACCAGTCTCTTCCCTTTCTCATAGCTTTCCTTAAGGAGGGAGTCCAGATGGTGATTAGGATGGCAACGACAATGTGACGTCACCCTGGACTCACTCCCTGCCGGGCGACCGTTCAGCCCTTCACTTGTATTCTCTCTTTAAGTCGTACAACCATGCTACAAAGTGTGGCTTCCGTGGTGGCTCAGACAGTAAAGACTCTGCCTCAATGCAGGAGACTTGGGTTTGATCCCAGGGTCAGGAAGATCCCCTGGAGAAGGAAATGGCAACCCACTCCAGTCTTCTTGCCTGGAGAATCTCATGGACAGAGGAGCCTGCTGGGCTACAGTCCATGGGGTCACAAAGAGTCGGACACGACTGAGCGATAAACACACTCGACACACTGCAAAGCAGGCGTTCCCATCCCCATGCTTCACGTGGGGAAACCGAGGCTGGGGAAGCTGTGGGACTTGCCAACAGGTACCGGTAGTAAGTGAACTCTGCTGGGCCCGATCCCTGAGAGGAAAGTGGTGGAGAAACCGAAGAGCCAGCCTGAGCAGTTAGCCCTTCTCAGGGCCGACGGGCCTGAACTTTCTGGTAGAGGACACAGAGCAGGTGACTCATCCCAGGGTGCCTGGGACTTCTTGAGTCTTCTTGCTGAAAGCCCAGTATCTGAGAGAGCCTCCTGGTCCTGGGCACATGGAGACAACTGTTCCGCAACCCCCGAGAAGGGCGTATGCAGAGGAACGTGTCGGATAGGTACCTTGATGCGGCAGCCCAGCCTTTTGGGCACCAGGGACCAGTTTCATGGAAGACAATTTTTCCACGGATTGGGGATAGGGGAATGGTTTTAAGATGATTCAAGAACAGGAGGGTTTGAGCTCCTTTGAGAATCTAATGCCACTGCTGTTTGGACCAGAAGTGGAGCTCAGGCAGTAATCAGAGCAATGGGAAGTGGCTGCAAATACAGGTGAAGCTTCACTTGCCTACCAGGTCTTAGTTGAGGCATGCAGGATCTTTAGTTGCAGCCTGTGGGATCCAGCTCCTTGACCAGGAATTGAACCCAGGCTCTTTGCTGTGGAGTCCGGAGTCTTAGCCTCTGGACCATCAGGAAAGTCCTCCCTGGACCAGCCTTTTACCAGACTGAAATATGCCCCACACCTCTGATACCCGCAGTGCTGGCTCTCACCCTGACCATACCAGATCCCCAAAGACGGTAAGTGGAAAGAGACTGAGGATCGTTTCAGCCTCTTGTACCGCCAACTGTCCTGCCCTCCATGAGTCAAGTCACAGGGGGCACTGAGCTCACTGGGAAGCAATGTGTGGGGTCCCTCACAGCCCAGTGCAGGCCCCAGGCTGCTGGCGACCAGGGGTCGTGGGGAAAAGGTGAGAAGAAGAGGAGGAAGGCAAAACTCCCAGCAAAAAGGAAGTTCACTCAGATTTGTAAAGGGCACAATTTACAAATCCGTCACATATTTCACTAGGCTGGGATTTACGGATTAGCCTGTAATACTTAGGCAGCTTTTTGTAATAAAACCCTGAGCCCAGGCAGCCTTGGGGGAAGTGAGGAGGAGGAAGGGACTTCTCTCTCTATCTCACTTTCATTTTCCCAGCATTTTTTGATCTAGGCAGCCCCATTAATCTGTGCTTTATCTGCCTATGGAGAAGGATTGAGCTCTTTATTGGATTTTTGTCAAGAATAAATGATTTAGTTTGGGATATTGTGGAAGCGATTTTTGTGGTATTACACCATCTAATAAATGAAACAGCAGGGATCAATTCCTTTCTTGCAATGTGTTCAACAGGCAGGGTGAAATATACCCCACAATTATTTGGTATTGCACTCTATAGATATTTATAACTGAGTATGACTGCATGTCTATGGGTCTGCCCGGCTGTGGGCACCTGTCCGGCCAAGATGTGATCCATCAGATCTAAAGCATTAGACCTGGGGGACCCATGCGACAGGCCAGTCAGACACCCAGCTCAAGTTCACTCGAGCAGGCAGGCCTGAGTGCTGGAGAGGAGTCAGGTTTAGGGGTGAAGGTTGGAGGTTGCCGGCTGATGTTTACTAAGACCCGTGGCTTCTCCCAGAGAGATGGGAAACGACGAGGGGAGGGATGTCACGGCCACAGCAAGCCTGACAAACATCCAGGGTGGGGACCTGGTGCAGAGAAGCCAGAGTCCCACCCTGCCCTGTCCTGGGTGTCCTGGCCCGTGCCCCACTGCCCTCTCTCCCAAGACAACACTTCAAGGGAAGACATCTGGAAATACTTGGAGTTTGAAGCTGGCTTTCGGCCCAGGTAGGCTCTTAAAATTTATATCCCTTCATAAGGTTTACAAATATTTATTGAGAGCCTATTATACCACAGTGCTTAGCACATGCCTGGCACAAAGTAAGCCAGAGATAAATAGTTGTTCATAGACTGACTGATAAACAGAAAGCTCAAGATGCCTGTCTCTCCCCCAAACCCACATTGTTCTCATCAGCAGAAATGGGAAGGAGAAAGAGGGAATAAGATATTAGGGCAAGATCAGCCAAGCCCCTCCTCTAGAGAAAGATTAGAATTGCTCCAAAGGGGCAAAGTCAAGAGGGATTGTCGCTGCTGTTCAGTTGCTAAGTCGCTCCCAGTCCTTTGCAGCCCCATGGGCTGCAGCACACCAGGCTCCTCTGCCCTCCACTCTCTTCTGCAGTTTGCTCAGATTCGTGTCCATTGAATCCATGATGCCATCCAACCATCCCATCCTCTGCTGCCTTCAATCCTTCCCAGCAACAGAGTCTTTGCCAATGAGTCTGCCCTTTGCATCAGGTGACCAAAGTATTGAAGCTTCAGCATCAGTCCTTCCGATGAATGTTCAGAGTTGATTTCCTTTAGGATGGACTGGTTAGATGTCTATGCTGTCCAAGGGACTCTCAAGCGTCTTCTCCGGCACCAAATTTCGAAAACATCAATTCTTCGGTGCTCAGCCTTTTTTATGGTTCGATTCTCACCTATGGACAACCACAGCCGATGGGGTGATAACAAAAACCCGTGGGGTGATAACCACAGCCAATGAGAGGATAACTACAGCCAACAGGGCCGTGATGAGCTGGCTAGGTGAGCCCCTCCGCCGAGACTCTCGTATTATTGATTGTACAAGGTCTGAGCTGTGCCTTCTGTCCCACACTGAAGCCAATGTCAGTCGGTCTTTGCCCCTGTTTATGGACTTAGAGTGTCTGATCTCTGAGTTACTGATTTCCTTAGGGGATTCATTTCCTTGACAGGCTCTGCCTCCCTGCCGCTTGTTCTGTAAACGTCGGCAGTGAGAGTGAGACCTTACAGCTGTCTCACTATCCTTCGCATCGTGTTCTTGTCCTATTTTGGACTCTCTTCACTGGCTGTGGGTTTTTTTTTTCTGCCAGTCAGAATTCTTGGAGCTTGATGATGATGGGAGGAAAGTTTTAAGTGTGTCTTAGGCATGAAGAGTCTCTTCCTACCCCCTTTGCAAAGAAAGAAGTAATGCTGTGTGAAACCAATTACAAAATCATAGACAGTTCCCACCCCTTTCCCTGACAGTGGCAGCTCAGAGGCTTCTGTGTGTGCGTGTGTGATCAGTTGTTCAGTCATGTTCAACTCTCTGTGACCCCACAGACTATAGCCCACCAGGCTCTTCTGTCCATGGGATTTTCCCGTCATGAGTGCTGGAGTGGGTTGCCATTTCCTCCTCCTGACTGGTGGAATAATCCACATACAGTCATGTGGATGGATCATGAGCAGAAGCTAGCTGTGGTCAACAGTGGAGGCTGGGGTTGAGCTTGGGGTCCTATGGCATTATACCATTTGCCCAGCTCCCAGCCAGGGGATGATTAGGAGAGGTTTCCTTCTAACTCCTGAGGCTGACTTCCAGAAGTTCAACTTGGGTCTTGACCTTGGGCCCTTTTGGGTTTTTTGATGTTCCTCTCGACGTGCTCACACGCTCACATTCCAGTGGATATGAAAGTGTTAAGCAAGCATTATCATTTCTACTACAGATTCCTTTGAAAGATAGCTCCTTGGGATATAACACCTTTGTAGCAAGACAGTTATTGTCATCCCAACGTGTTATGCTGAGATCTTGTCTTCAGAAGGAGTTGCCGCTCTTGTTAGAAAGCAAGCGTCCCCTGCGTCTCGGGGAGAGCAACGCTGTCTTCCGGCAGTGGATCCATGTCATCAGAGATGCTCCTATTTCTCCCGCGTTCCACGTCCCCTGCGTCGGAAAGCCCTGTGGGTTCTACCTCAGGTCGTCCAGAATCCCACCACCGCTCCTCTTTGTTTCTACCGCCGCCACCAGCATCTCCAGCTGGCTTTCCTGATCCACCTCTGCCCAGGGCAGCCCACTCTCAACCAGCAGCTGGAGCTCCGAATCCCTCTCGTCTCCCCTCTCCCCACCGCAGAGGTCAAGTCCTCACTGTAACCAGAGTGACAGCGCTGACCACCATCTCCCTGCCCATCCCTGCTGGCCACAGTGGAAGCCTTGCCAGGGCGGCCACATAACTCAGACATGCTCCTGCCTCAGGGCCTTTGCACTGGCCACTCCTTTCCTCGAGAATGCTTCTCCCACAGACATCTGCATGGCAGACTCCTTTATAGCCTTGAGGTTTTTTCTCAGACAGCAGGCAGCATTGTATACAGGACTGGAGGCCAGACTGGAGCCGCGTGACCTGAGCTCACCACCCTTTCCTCCCACCCCCACCAGCCATCGGATGCTGCCAGTGTTAGTTCACCTCTCTGTGCCTCAGTTTTCTCATCTGTAAAATGGAGATAATAAGGGCATTCATTTACAAGGCTGTAATGAAGATGAAATAATGTAATGTTTGTAAAGTACTTAGAAACTGAAGTTGAGTAAGTATGATATAAGTGATCACTTAAAGGAATAAATCAAATGAGGCTGACATGGACAGCAGTATTTTTTAAATGTTTATTTGCTCATTTATTTTGTTGCACCAGGTCTTAGTTTCAACAGGCAGGGTCTTCAGTCGTGACATGCGAACTTTTAGTTGCAGCGTGCAAGATCTAGTTCCATGACCAGGGATCGAACCTGGGTCCCCTGCATTGGAAGCGTGGAATCTCAGCCCCTGAACCACCAGGGAAGTCCCCGGGACCATAGTATTTAAACATGCAGTCAGTCCTCACCCAAGCTCCCTCCTCTTGTATTTCATTCCATTATATGCGTGACCTCTAACTCCCTATATGATCTGCTTAGTTCTTACATTTACAATTTTTTTTTTTATCTGTCTCCCTGGAATAAAATGGCTACAACATAAGCTCCTAGCAGGCAGAAATCTTGGTTTTGCTCACTGATATGCCTCGGACTACAGGAGGCATTCAGCAAAGTATCTGTGAACAGCTACGGTCCCTCGCACCCCCTCCCATTATAACCATTCTGTGTGCGTGCTAAGTTGCTTCAGTGGTGTCCAACTCTTTGTGACCCTGTGGATCATAGCCCGCCAGGCTCCTCTGTCCGTGGGATTCCCCCAGCAAGAATACTGGAGTGGGCTGCCATGCCCTCCTCCAGGGGATCTTTCTGACCCAGGGATCAGACACGTCTCCTGAATTGGCAGGCGGGTTCTTTACCACTAACACCAACTGGGAAGCCCCATAATCATTTTACAGACTTTTTAAAAGAATGCTTTTCTGACTATATAAGGAAGATACACAGAGAAGCTCCCACGGTGGGAAGCTGTTGGAGATGCCGTACTGAGCAGAAGGGAATTAGCTGAAATTCTACATCTTGGGATGGGGTCCTCCAAGGCTGACCCTGAGATAAGGTATGCGAGTTTCCTGCAGTTGTTGAACAAGTTATCACAAAGCTAGTGGCGGAAAACAACACAAGTCTTTTATCTTACAGTTTCAGAGATCAGAAGCCCAAAATGAGTCTTAGGCAGGCAAAATCGAGGAAAACACAGGGCCTGCCTTTCAAGAGGCTCCAGGGAAGGGTCTGCTCCTTGCTTTTTCCGGCTTCTAAGGCTGCCGGTCTTCCTGGGCTGTGGCTCCCTTCCAGCCAGCAGTCCTGCCGCTCTGAGCTCTGCTGCCCGCATTGTGCCTTCTCTGACCCTCCTGCCTCCCTCTCATGAGGACCCTGTGATTACATGGGCCCCACCTGAATCTCTCGGGATACACTCCCCGCCTCCAGATCTCCCCTTAACCACATCTGTGGAGTCCCAGCTGGTGTCTGCTCTTCGTGACCTCATGGACCAGGCTCCTTTGTCCATGGGGTCTCCCCGGCAAGAATACTGGAGTGAGTTGCCATGCCCTCCTCCAGGGGATCTTCCTGACCCAGGGATCGAACCCAAGGCTCCTAAGTCTCCTGCATTGGAAGGCAAGTTCTTTACCACTAGCCCTACCTGGGAAGCCTGTATATATGTATGGTGGTGGTTTAGTCGCTCAGTCGTGTCCGACTCTTTGTGATCCCATGGACTGTAGCCCACCAGGCTCCTCTGTCCATGGGATTCTCCAGGCAAGAATACTGGAGTGGGTTGCCATTTCCTTCTCCAGGGGATCCCAGGAAGATTGAACCCAGGTCTCCCACGTTGCAGGCAGACGCTTTAAACTCTGAGCCACCAGGGAAGCCCATGCACGTCATCATATGTGTAATAGCTACATGTGTGTATACATGCATACAAATGTGTGTGCGTACTGGTGGCTCAGTCATAAAAAATCCACCAGCTAATGCAGGAGATGTGGGTTTGATTTCTGGGTCAGGAGAGATCCTTCCTGGAGAAGGAAATGGCTGTCCACTCCAATATTCTTGCCTGGGAAATCCCATGGACAGGGAAACCTGGCAGGCTACAGTCCATGGAGTCACAAAAGAGTAGGACACAACTTAGTATCTAAACAACAGCAACGATATAAATATTATATATATATATACATCATATAAAATTCTATAGACTATATACCAAATGATTAGCAAAAGCTATGGCAGAAAACAGCTTTCATTTATAATATAATTCGAATTTATTTCTACACAGAGAATGTTTTATTTTGTACTTGAAAAAGGTTTTAACATCAAGAAAGATTTTGAGCTACATGGAATAAAGGTAAATTGCAAGGAAGATGGAAAATCCATACATGCATAAAGAGGGAAACTTTTGATACATTTCTTCCTAGTTCTCTTTCAACACTCGTGGCTTGTCCTGAATATGCAATTCTAAGTTCTCATTTTTTTTTAACTTACTCTTAAACTGTGAGCATCTTCAGGCCATTAAATATTCTTTGCATATGTATTTTTAATGGCTGCATAATATTCCTTCACGGCTATGCCATCACTTATTTATCCACCCTCCCATCAATTGCTCTCCTCACCCTCCTCATCACCACCGCTTAATACCTTAACTACTTGGATGAGAAATGGTGGCTTTCACAGTCTCCAGTCAATGGCTGTATATCTGGACCATTTCAGTGAATATTGAAGTTGCTGCTTCATTAATATAAAGAGGGCACAGACCAAAGCAAATGAATGTCTCCGTGACGCATACTCCTGGAAGGAGCAGACTCCTCCAAGCATTGTGACCACCTCTCAGCGCTAAGTATGATCTCACTTGGGTCTTTATGTCTCCCCTGGCCCCCAAGTTCCTGGCACATACCCTGAACAGAGCCAACTTACCCATTACTTTCTGAAAAAATAAGTTTGGGCTAAAAATAAGGTTGGTATAAGAGCTTAAATAGTTTTCCAAAAATAGACTTTCCTAGGCTTTGTGGTCTGTCCCTTTGTAGGAGAAGCTACCATTTGGCCAACAAAGATGGTATATGGGTTGGACCAGAACTGTCAGGAGTCAACAGAAGCAGAGAGAGAAGTGGGGCTCATTATTTTAACAGGATTTCTAAGCAAAATACTAGAGGTGCCTCCTTTCAGTTGCTCTAGTGGATGTGGGAGAGTGGGGGCTCAGGGGCTGGGGAGGGGTACACTGAGGGACAGTCCTCCCCTGCAGCCTGGCGTTTTATACCCAGTTGGCAGCTGGGGCCATGCATCTCTGGGGGAACAGGAAAAACATTGACCTATTCTGGTTTGGTATCAACTCCATCACATTGGTAATCCTAAAATAGCTTTTCTGTCTTCCGAATAAAACCTTTTACATTGAGCGGAATCTGGGAGAAGAGGTTAATTGAGGGTTGACTCACAATCTCAGGTTTGCAAAAAAAGAGGGTTAAGTGGAGTCCTGTCATAGCAGTTACTTACCCTGAAGTTCCAGCCTTTCCACTAGGCCGATGAAGCTGCCGAGAGGGCTGAATCTTCCCCCAGCTCCATCTTGGTACCCAGGAACTGGGATGCTGGGTCCTACCCTCAGGGAATTATAATCTGTGGGCACTTCATGATAAAGGAAAATTGTAAAAATCTGGTCCAGCTTTTTGGAGTCTCTGGCTTCAGCCTTCCTTTCTTCTCTGAACAGGAGCGATGGATGATTGTATCAGTGACAGGGTCCACTGGACTTCAAAGTGAGATTGGGTTCAACTCAGAAGGCAAATATGAAGCCAGCCATTGTTCAGGGGACTGTGTGTACGGAGCTGGATGAGACAGTCTGTGTGGTCAAGGGGGTCTCGGTCTAGAAGGAACACAGACCTGGAAATAATCACAGTGGGGAGGGAGGGGCAGGCATACTGCTCACTCATTTACTCACTCAGCAGCTGTGGTTTGCGGTGTGCAGGCTTCGCAGTATATTGTACATTCCACGTGTCACAACGGACGTGGGCCCTGCCCTCAAGCAGCTTATAGCCCAGCAGGCAACGTAGTGCGTGCATGCAAAGTTGCTTCAGTCTTGTGTTTGACTCTTTGGGATCCTATGGACTGCAGCCGCCAGGCTCCTCTGTTCGTGGGATTCTCCAGGCAAGAATCCTGGAGTGCATTGCCATTTCCTCCTCCAGGGGATCTTCCCCACCCAGGGATCAAACTCCTGTTTCCTGCGGCTCCTGCCTTGCAGGTGGGACCGCTGAGTCATCGGGGGAGCCCAGGCAATGTGGACATTGAACAAATACAAACACAGTACATCTTTGATTTTCATTTGTGATAAACACATTAAAAGACATGCAAGGGGACTTCCTCGTGGTTCAGTGGTTAAGACTCTGCGCTTCTGATGCAGGGGGTGAGGCTTCCATCCCCGGAAGATCCCACATGCCTAAGATTCCACATGCCTGCCACGTGGTGCAGTAAAAAAAAAAAAAAAAAAAACAAAAAGACAGGCAGGGAGCTCTGAGTATAATGGAGGAGAGCTTGTGAGCTTAGATAATTTCCCCAAACAGGCTTCCTAGGACCCCCTGTCTGTCCTCGCCTCAGTCTGCTGTGTGTACACACACCCTCCTTCTTCACCAGGCCCTGACTCTGGATCCCTCTGATCCACCAGAATGGCCTGCAGCCTCTGGAGCTGGAAAGCTCGGTTTCAGAGCCTGCCAAGTTGCCTCCAGGTGCCTCAATTTTCTCCTCCATACAATGGGGAGAATATCCATGCCTAGTACCGAGGGTGGTTGTGTGGGTTCAATGGATCGATGGAAGCGTGCCTCATACATGGTCCGTGGGCTGGAAGCTGCTCTTCCCACTATTTGTTTTGCGTGATGGTTAATTTCATGTGTCCACTGCACTGGGCCGCGGGATGCTCAGCTTGCTGGCTAAACATTCTGTCTGGGTGTGTCCGCCAGAGTGTTTCTGGAAAAGATTAGCATTTGAATTGGTGAACTGAGCAGAGCAGATGGTCCTCTCCAGTGTGGGTGGGTCTCCTCCAATCCACGGAGGGCCTGAAGGGAACAAAAAGGCGGAGAGCTTGAATTTACTGTCTGCCTGGTTAGCGCGGAGACATTAATCTTGCCTCACCCTCGGCACTGCTGGTCCTCGAGGCCTCAGATTGTGACTGCAACCTTCATCATCAGCTCTCTCTGGCTCTCAGACCTTCAAACTACACTGCTGGCTCCTGGGATCTCCAGCTTACAGACAGCAGATCACGGGAAGTCTCATAATCAGCTGCCATGATCATATGAGCGAATTCCACGCAACCTATCTTCCTATCTGTCTATTTCTCCTGTTGGTTCTGTTTCTGAAGAACCCTACTGCTTATGATTTCTCCTCCGAAGCCGTGTCACTCAGAAGTTAGCACAGAGTGATTTATGGCTTATCGGACAGAGCATTTAGTGGTCTCACCCCTGGGTCTCACCCTGGAGCCAAGCCACCTGGAGGGCTTATTATTAATAGAACAGATTGCTGGACCTCACCCAGCATTTGCAGACTCCTTAGGTCCAGGGCTTCCCTGGTGGCTCAGATGGTAAAGAATCTGCCTGAATACAGGAGACCTGGGGTTGATTCCTGGGTCAGGAAGGGGGCCTGGAGGAGGGCATGGCCTGGAGGAGGGCATTCCCTGGAGGAGGGCATGGCTACTTACTCCAGTATTCTTGCCTGGAGAATCCCATGCAGAGGAGCCTGATGGGCTGGAGTCCATGGGGCCGCACAGAGCTGGACATGGCTGAGTGCACGTTCAGGTCCAGGGCAGGGCCTGGGGATGCTTCCTTCTAGCAAGCTCCCTGGCGGTGATGCTGCTGGTCACGATCCGGGACCACACTTAGAGGACCACTCAAACGCAGACTTCATTTGTATAAGCCTATAAATAGATCCACAGTTGAGCACCCACGATGCGCCTGCCCCTGTGCTAGGTGCTTTCACATACACCTCCCTTTATTTGCACAGCTCAGCAAAGCCCACTTCATCTTCTCATTTTTGGAAGATGAAGCTACCAGCACTCAGACAAGGTACATGACTTGCCCAAGACCGTGTGACTTGGAAGTGACAAAGCTGGTCTTGAGTTCTGACCTCTGGGTGTCCTTTTCAATGTTCTGCTCTCTCGTGGCTTTGGAAGCTGATCGGGGGACAGAGAGTGTACCAGGAGGAATCTGAGGAGGAGGAGGAGGAATCTGACGAGGAGGAGGGAACTGTCTGGGAAAGGTGTCCTACAGGCAGATGAGACCATGTGATGCTTCTTGTGGAGATGAGAGAAATGTACCCAACTAAGAGGTCCAGACAGGCTCAGCCAGCTGATTGCAGATTTGGAGTGGGATCTGCCGAGAGTCTCCCTGGCAGGTCCCAGGGGTTGGGGACCTGGAACTCTGGCCTGGGTGACTCCCCGTGATTGAGGAGTGGCGACACACCCTCAGCTGAGCTGAACAAGGTAGACTGTTGCCCAGCCTCCCCTCCACCCGACCCTTCCTCCCAGCAGCTCAGAAAACAGGTGTTGTCCATTGACAGGAGAGCAGCATCACTCCACAGGAAGCACTCAGCCATTAAGGCCGTGACATCATGTTACAATTTTACAAATAGGACACAGGTGCCCAAGGTGCCAAGGGCCCCCAGTCCAGTCCCAGCTGCCGGCCTGAGTGAGGAAGAGAGGGAGTGGGGGTTTGGCCAAGAGAAGCCCAACACAGGGGGCCCCTCCAGGTGTCACTCTGTCGGCCTTTCGTCTGCCAGGAGCCTGGGTTTGCTTCATGAGTCAGGCCTGGGCCCGTGGGAGCTGACGGCCAGGAGAAGGAGAGTGCACCACAGTGAAAGACCTCACTCTTATCACCAGCTTTTAATCTCACCTGCAGAGTTGCATGACTCTCCTCAGCTCTGAATCCAAAAGCTTCCAGGGTGCTGATTTGCATGTGATTTGCATGTGACCTGCATACCACTCTTTCCCCTCCCTTTCTCTGTGGGGTTGAAAGTGAAGTGAAAGTGTTAGCTGCTCAGTCGTGTCCGACTCTTTGCGAGCCCATGGACTGTAGCCCGCCAGGCTCCTCTGTCCATGGGATTTTCCAGGCAAGAATACTGGAGTGGGTTGCCATTTTCTTTCCCAGGGGATCTTCCCAACCCAGGGATCGAACCTCTCTTGCATCACAGGTAGATTCTTTACTAGTGCACCTCTGGGGGAAGCCCCCAGGGCAATTACCAAGTAGCAAAAACATGCCACTTGACCGTAAGCTCCATGGGTAGTGACCACATTGGCTTTTGTATTGTTTCGTCCAGTGACCAGTGTTTGGAACACAGTAGGTGCTGAAAGGGGGCAGCAGTGGACCAACACGTGGAGGAACGGACATCGGCTGTGATGGGATTGACTGCCCATCCTCCTCCCCAGCCTGCCATATTGGGCGTTAGAATGCGGTGTTTCTGGCATTGGAGCAGAGACTGGATTTGGGAAAAGGACTTTTTTTTCCTCAGTGAAAAAGCATCCTCACGCCCCTTGATAATCAAGCTCCCTTTCTTGGCAGAGAGGATGGAGAGGAAGAGAAAAACTTTCACTCCACAGAAGGGCATCTGCCAGTTTCCCACATAGAGACGGGATTGAAATAACTTTTTAGATCCTCCCGTTAAGCTGACACATGTGGCCCCCTCCAACCCTCCACTGGGTTCCCTCCCAGCAGCGCTTATCTCGGCTCCAACAGAACGGTTCTATCTCTTTGCGGCTCACGGCTGTCTTGCTTCACAATAAAGAGAGGCTCCAGCCCCAAAGAGGGTCTGGTGCAAATAGCATCAGAATACAGATGGGTTGGAGTGCTGGGGGCAGGGAGGGGAGGAGAGGGAAGTGGAGGTGAGGAGAGGACCACCCCTCCAGGTCTGTGGCAGTCTGCACCTGGGGACACGTCGACATCGTCTGTGGGGATGAGAAGTACAGGGCTGGGGCTGAGCGTGATCTGAAGATGACACAGCTAGAAAAGCATCACTTAAAGTTGTGGAAGGTAAATGCCAGTTCTAGGCCAGCACTGCTCCCCAGGCTTGGGAAGGAGATAATGAATTATTACCCAAGGAAATGAAACTGCTAATAAATTCAGAAGCAAAGCTGAGGGAGGTTAAACTCCATTTTTTAAAGGGAGCTGGTGATTTATAAAGTTCCCTCTCTCCTTGCCTCCTGGGGCTGCATCAGGGACCCTGTTCCTCCTGTCTCCGGCACAGGCTGTCCCCGACACAGTCCCCCGGCCAGGTCTCCGGCTGCTCGCTTTAGCCCTTCGCCGGTGAGACACGCCTACCCAATGGCAATATAAAGCCCAAACTGGGCTGAGATTTGGGCCAATTGATTTTGAGAGTTCAGTCTCCAAGGGCTAGCCAGAGGAAATTTGTCTTTCTAAGAAGTCTATTCTGACCTTTGAGACAACAAATGAGAGGTAGAACCGGCTTGCAATGGGCAGTCAGGCTCTGGAGCTTGGCCCAAGGGCAGGGGGCAGCGCCCACGTGGAATGACCAATCATCTTTACCTCCCACCGGTGGCCCCGCCTCCCAGTGGCAGCCACGCCTCCCACTGAGGGCCACACCTCCCACCAAAGGCCACGCCTCCCAGTGGCAGCCACGCCTCCCAGTGGCAGCCACGCCTCCCACTGAAGGCCCGCCTCCCACTGAAGGCCACGCCTCCTGGGGCAGTCCCTCTTTGGGGACTTCTGGCTACCTTTTTAGCCCTACAGGTGTCAGGCGTCAATCCTAATCCTTCCTTGGTTTCCATTCCCGAAACGCTGCCCCCACCATCTCGGCTCCCTTCCTCTTCGTGAAGCCATCGCTTTCCTCGCCGCCTGATCTCATTGCCCGTTTCCCCAGCGACAGGCCTGTGATGTGACTCGTGGAGGCCTGCGAGCCTTCGGGTGGGTAGGACGGGCCCCAGCAGCTGCCCAGGAAGAGGGAAGGAACAAAGCTCTAGCGTCTGTGCCATCACCCAGTCCCGGGAAATCGCGGAGGGGGCAGTGGAGATAGAGGAGGGGCAGGTGGAAGGTTGCAGCCCTGCCTAACCTCGCCTGCCCTGATGTAGCCCCAGCTCCCTAGGGAGGCAGAGGCTACCCAATCCCCTTCCCCAACACTCCTGCCGGGCAGCAACGATTTAAAAGCTTTTTGGGTCCTGGAGGAACTCAGTTTCTCCAAATGAGTCAATTCCTACAGCCTGCCCCACACCTTCCGATGGTGTGACATAGAGAGAGCCTGCCCTGGTCAGCTGGTGGGCCTGCCTCCAGCAGAACCAGGCTCCAGGGCCCCCTTCTCAGAGTCTGGGGTCTGCAGGAAGCCCCTGTGCCAAGTGGCTCTCGCAGCTGGCCTCAGCTAGGACCATGGACATGAGTTCAGTGATGGGAAAGCGACTCCCCCAGCTCCCCTGTTTCTGGTCTTTTCTGTTTCTGCCAGCTCCCAAGAGGATAATACAGCCTCCCTGTGGAAACAACAGCTCTGGCCAGCAGGCTCTGCGTGGTCTGAAAAGCCCAATTCCACCTGAGAATCAGGTAATTTGCTTGCAGCCTGCATTAGGTAGACAAATCAGGCTCTGTTGGACTTCAGGTGTCCCAATTACCTGAGTAATTTGCATGTTTATGAGTGAGGGGGATTGAACACCAGCTCAAAGCAAATGGAAATTTCTGACTTTGGAGGCCCCGAAGCCCTCCTGTGCACCTTTGTTCACCACCAGCAGGATGAAGGACGGGGAAGCCCGCAGCCTTGCAAAACCACAGAGCAGGTGACTGAGGAGTCTCAACCCATCTCAGGGCGTGACCTTACCTTAGTTTCTCCTCCAGGATCTGTTTCTCCAGAAACCCAAAGCAACAGCCTAAGAACAACTCCAAAGAAAAATGAGAGAAGAAAGCGAGGAAAATCTTTATTATTGATTGTTTATACCTAAGGAAAGAGAGGAGGGAGAATTCCCCATAGCCCAGCCAGAAGATGAAGAGTTAATCCTATAATCTAGTATGCCAGGGAGGAGGAAGGACTAAAACTATTTTCAAGCTGAATCGTGAGTGCAGAATGCTTGATGCCTGGGGGTGGAGCCCAGGATCCTGATACTGTTTGAAAGTATCCATTGGGCGCTCAGAGTGTATGGAGCCCTGTTCTCAAGGCTCCTTGGAATTCCGAAGTTCCCAGGGGCATTCTGCTATCTTCTATTAAAGAAAGGATCACTCTCTTTTAGTTTCTTCTGTGCGCCAGCTCCCCTCACCCAGGCCACAGCTCCCTACTGGGCTCAGTGAAGCACCTGCAAATGCCTGGTGACCAATTACGTTCCAGTGTGACAGTTTAAGAAATGCAAAGCAGCCTGTGCCAACTCTTCTAGTTGATCTGAGTAAGAGCCAGAGCCACCCCGCGGGCCCTGGCTATGTACTGGAATCATCTAGAGAATTTTTGAAACTACCGGTGCCCGAGTTCTGTCCCCAGGGAACGTGATTTCACTGGTATTGGAGACAGTGGCAGTTTTTGAAAGCTCCCACAGGACTTAAACATGTATCAAAGTCTAAGAACTGCTGAGCTGGAGGATTTGGGCGTTTTGAATTATTGAATGGTGAGTCTTTGGGCTGAAATTGATCAAATTTGATATTCTGCTAAAGGGAAGGCACGCTTCATGTTCTATTTACCTGGTAGGCTGCCAACATGAAACAAAATAATGATGGCAAAGTTTTCTTTTGGATATAGTTTGCATGTGTGTGAGCTAAGTTGCTTCAGTTGTGTCTGACTCTGTGACCCTGTGGACTGTAGCTTGCCAGGCTCCTACGTCCATGGGATTCTCCAGGCATGGAAAATGGAATGGGTTGCCATTTCCTTCACCAGGAGATCTCCTCAACCCAGGGATTGAACATGTGTCTTCTGCTTGGCAGGTGGATTCTTTACCACTGAGCCACCTGGGAAGCCCAGGAACTGTACTTAAGAGACTACACTAATATTTCATTTATTCTTTCCAGCCAGGTACCAGATGGGTATTATCCCCATTTGACAGAAGAAACTGAGGCTCAGGGATGAAGACACAACTACTGAGTGTTCAGTTCAGTTCAGTCGCTCAGTCATGTCCGACTCTTTGCAACCCCATGAATCGCAGCACACCAGGCCTCCCTGTCTATCACCAACTCCTGGAGTTCACGGAGACAGTTATCCTTGGACCTCTCCCATTATGTTTTCTTGTAAGCGGACTTGCAGGCCACCTTTGTCATGGTGAATAGCATTGAAAGACATAATGTCACCCTCTGCAGTCAAGGGTAGGCACACTGTCCATTTTAAAAGATTCAGGTTCCCTAATCTCGGGCTTTCTTTTCCCTTACACACCCTACAGTGTAAGCCCAGGTATCACCTGACCCTCTTTGCAATGCCTTGTGGGAACTGTGGCTTAAAGAACAGTTGCAAAAACACCACCACTCTGGTTACCCCGGTTGCTGTGATAAACAGTCCCATATCTCTGACTGGGTGAGTTTCGTGCCTTCTGCTAACATCAAGGAAACTGTGGCAGGGCAGGCTAACTCCTTAATTTGCGGTGGACTGGGCATCTTAATTTACATCTGTTTTGAAAACCTGTACACTTAGGAGATGGATAAGCCAGAGGTGTTATTAAAACAAAGCAAAATACATATTCTAGATCAATGATTGCTTTTCCCCTAGATAGAAAATAGCAACACAAATCAGTTCCTGTTTCATTCATTCATCTTTTTTATGAGCTGAATAAAAAATTCAATCTGCAACATGAATTAAAAGAAGGGGCTTCCCTGGTGGTCCAGTGGTTAAGACTCCATACTCCCAATGCAGGGGGCCTGGGTTTGATCCCTGGTTGGGGAACTAAGATCCCACATGCTGCATAGCACGACCAAATAAATAAACAAATACCTAGTGAATTCAATTCCTTAAACAGATCCAGAGCTTTAGAAGAAAGTTACAAGAAATGTAAACCTTGGGTACATAACCGTACCCTGGTGGTTCCAAATTCCACTTGATTTTAAACTCCATCAAGCTCCTTTATTCTCTCTGAGAACATTTCAATTGATTCTATCAAAACAGCCTCTAGGCTTGATAAGCACGTCTGGGTCCTGGCTTTGCCTCAGCACCCAAAACCCACTCATCCTATTGTCAGTGTTGATCACCCCTTATTACCTACCATATTCCAAACTGGAGAGAGATGATTTTTCCTCTTTGTATTAACACTACTGGCCCCTTTGTTGGTGACCATTTCCCTTTGAGATCTGAATCTTTAAAAGATAGTTTATAACGAGACTGAGTCTCTTCCTCAGCCCTTTTTTATGCAGTTCTTAACTTAAACCAACTCAGTTATTAGGTAAGCATCCTTTCGAAAGCATCACTTCCTTTCATACTCATTACCTTCTCTTCTGGAGGAGGGCATGGCAACCCACTCCAGTATCCTTGCCTGGAGAACCCCATAAACAGAAGACCCTGGTGGGGTCATAAAGAGTCAGACAGGACTGAAATGACTTAGCGTGCCCACGTGCACACCTTCTCATCTAATGAATAAGAATTTAATATGCGACAGTAATTTCTAGTAGCATCTTCGTTATAATTTTCAGCTGCTAATTATTATTATTAAAATTATTATAACTAACTACTATTTATATGGCAGACACTTTTTAAAGTGCTTTATAAAGGATCTTAAATCGACTCAACAACCCTAAGTATTTTCACTCGAAGAAGATGGGGTTTCCAAGAGGTTAAATGTTTTGTCATCGGAGCAAGGAAGTGGAAAGCTGGAACCCAGAGCTGTGTCTGTCCAGCCCCAAAGCTACGCTTTCCTTCCCTTCTACCCCAGCTGCCCTTCTTGTAAACAATTTTCTTGAGATATAATTCGCGTAGCATACAATTCACTCATTTAAACAACTCAGTGGCTTTAGTCTATTCTCAGATATGTGAGCTTCCGTCACCATAGTCAATTTTAGAACATTTCCATCACATCCAAAAGAAACCCTATCCACTCTCGTTATCACCCTCCGTCTCCCCATCCTCCTCCTCAAAACTAACCAACTGCCTTCTAGCAAGTCTCTTTCTAAAAAAACCAAAACTTTTCTTCCCTCTCCATTACATATCAGAGTATATTTATATTCGTTTGTAAATTGATGACTTCTTTGGGTTACTGAGAAGGTTAGGAGTTGCTAAAAAACAGAAAATCACCCATGGGCTTCTCACTGATCCTCCCCGGGCTGGTTTTGGCTCCTCCTTCTGCCTAGAGATCACCGAGAAGAACCTCAGACAGGCCAGGGGCCACTCAGGGGACTGTGTCCCTGCCTTCAGCACCTGGCCCCAGGAGGCAGCTCTTAGGTCTGTGACGATGGCCTTCAGGACTGGGACCCTGGGAAGCTTCTTCCTGCCTGGACTCAAGCCTCACCTCTTATGACAGAGAGCAGCCCTCGCCATCTCCCCTCAGACAGTCCCGTCCCCATGAAGTAGTCTCTCACCAGTCCTTCCTGGGAGGGCTGATCTTGTCCAAGGAGGGTCTTGTCAGCAGCAGCCTAGCGTCCATCTGACTTTGCAGGAAGTGACGTCCGTGTGTGCCCATTTGGAGAAGGACTCACGTGCTCGGAAATTGGTTGGAGATACAGGGAGCCCCGGTGGAGTGGGGAGCATGTGGGGAAGGGACGCAGGGAAGGGAAGGTGAGCAGAAAGCCAGTGCCCCGGCGGGAGGCCGGCTCTCCCTGATGTAGGTCAATTCCAGGAGACACTGGAAAGACCCTCAGGGACACCCAGCCCCGAGGGTGAGGTGGCCCAGGCCTCCAGCATCAGCCCCTCAGAGTCCTTGGCTAAGGGCCGCTCCCAGAGAGAGCCACGCCTCAGCTCGCCCAGCTGCCATGCTCCTGCAGGCAGAGCGGTCTTATGTCGTCTTGGGAAAATCCTTCCAGCAGAAAAATGAAGATACTGGCATTTGGGGGTTGGCGAGGGATCATGAAACGGTCCGATCTGAGGGTTACAGAGGCTTCTCCTGTAGCCTGCTGCTGCTGCTGCCAAGTTGCTTCAGTCGTGTCCGACTCTGTGCGACCCCATAGATGGCAGCCCACAGGCTCCCTCGTCCCGGGGATTCTCCAGGCAGGAACACTGGAGTGGGTTGCCATTTCCTTCTCCAGTGCATGAAAGTGAAAAGTGAAAGTGAAGTCACTCAGTCATGTCTGACTCAGTCATAGCGACCCCATGGACTGCAGCCCACCAGGCTCCTCTGTCCATGGGATTTTCCAGGCAGGAGTGCTGGAGTGGGTGCCATCGCCTTCTCCTGTAGCCTAGCCCTGTTCTAACTCCTGCATGCATGCACGCACATGCACACACACGCACACACACAAGCACACACACACACACACACACACACACACACACACACAGCGAGTAGGATGGGAATGCAGCCTCCACAGAGCATAATCCTCCATCTCCGGGCTCTCCTCCTCCCAGCAATAATCAGGGCTCACTTTTCCATAGTATTGAGAAGCAGCAAGGCGTTTGATCCACTTTTTACCTACATCTTTTACTTCCAAAGCTGGAGAGTTTCCCACCAGGCTTTGCAAAGAGTATAGGACCCCAGACAAGATCGCCTGGGAGTGGAGTTGCTCCAGGATGAAGGAAGGAATAAGCTCCTCCGTTGCTTTGGGTCCAGAGGAAGGGACCTCAGCTTTGCAAAGCTCATCAGAGAGTCTGGCTTTCAAGCTGCAACCTGACTGTTCTCCCTGCCCCACCCACAATCACAGGCCCCGGAGACTCAAAGGCCGGCAAGTAGCCTGGCTGAGGTGGAAAGACCAGTCACCTTTCTTGTTGATCCTTTCAAAGCCTGTGTGCCTTGGGGGCGCCTCTTCTCCAGAAATGGAATAGAACATTGGAGCTCTGGGTAGTCCAAGGCCGTGTCAGCCTTGTTGCTGGTTGGCAGGACGTTCATTCATTCCTTCACCTATTTACTCATGTTTGAACTCATTCATTCATCATCTTCAGGGCTCAGGAAGTGAGGGGACCATGGGAATGAGACAGTGACAAATAACGCAAACTTTTCACCTTCTTCCAAAGACCTCAGAGCACACGTGAGTCCAGCGTGGTCTAGAATCCCTGGCCCCCTCCTCAGCGGCTTCTTGCTCCGTGCCTCTGTGTATGTCTCCGCACATCAGTAGACTATGAGCTCACTTGGGAGAAGACCTGTGGCCTTGTTCACCACTGTATCCTTGTAACCCAGCGACGTCCCTGGAACACAGCAGGTTGCCCAATGAATACTTGTGAATGAATGGATGGGTGTGTGCCTTGGGGCAAAAGGCAGATCCTTGTATGTGTTTTAATGTATTTCTATGTGTATCAGTGCACATAACTCTGTATCTGTGTTGTTTTTTATACTGTATATAACTGAGTGTGCGTGTGCATATGTGTGTGTGTGTGTGTGTGTGTGTGTAATTTGTTAATAGACAGTCTTCCCTTCACAATATTTCAAGAGAATGAACATTTCTGCTTCTGGTATCTGACTTCATAACCCCAATCTGCATTTTCCACTCACTTCCAGCTCCCAGATTTTCAAATATTTATACTCCTATATTTAAAACCCGTGAGATCTCTCTTTCTCACCCTGCTTGCGCTCTCTCTCCCTCCTTCCCACCCTGCCATCAGCTCTTCCTCTCCACCTTATTTCCTCTTCTCTCTCAGATACATACAGGTGTTGGTAAAGAAACTGCCCCACTGAGCCATGCCTTCACATCCAAATAGGGGTCATTGAGGGACACAAGTGAGCCACCACCATGAACCTGTGACAAATCCTGGATGTTGAGCCCAGCCGGGGAGAGGCAAAGAGACTTCAGTGGCCTCCCCCAGGCCTTGGTGGCTCTGAAGAGGATCCACCCTTGAGGGGCTTCCTCCAGCTGCAGCATAGCTTCTTAGGAGGAGGAACTAATTCGTGTTTGCCCAGAGCTTCAGCCAGAGGATCTGGTTAAATACCAGAGCTGGCTGGGTTTGTGGACACTTAGGATCTTGTGTCTGGAAGGCTAAAAGACCCTGATGCTGGGAAAGAAGTGGGTGACAGAGGATGAGATGGTTGAGTGGCATCATTGACACAATGAGTTTGAGCAAACTCCGTGGGACAGTGAAGGACAGGGAAGCCTGGTGTGCTGCAGTCCATGTGGTTGCGAAGAGTTGGACACAAGTCAGCAACTGAACAACCTTGATGTCATAGAGTTCCGATCTGAAGGCGGAGGGGAGCCCCAGGTGGCCCTCCCCATCCTGCTGGTTGTAGCAGAGCCTGACTGGGAAAGATCTACCGAGGGCAGTGTAATCACTGGACCTAATCGGTTAGGATTTTAAGTCCTAAACGAAGTGAAGGCCTGTTGACTTTCAGTGTGAGGGCCTCATGCTCAGGGATCACTCAAACACCAGATACTGCTTGGAGGAACTCAGGGCGTGGCTTCTGCTGTCCTCCCCATCTGGGGATCAATGAATAAGGGAGGCTGATGTTCTCAGTTCCACATTTGGACCCATAAGGACCTTGCCATTGCAGAGTCAGTGAGCCAAAGATACACAGACACGCACACACACACACCACACACACAAACACACACACACACACACACACACACGAGACGTCCCGAAAAATGGATAACAGAAAGGGCCAAGATGGAAGCCACCAGGACAATCCGTGGGGACAGGCGGCACCTGAGGTCTCCTGTGGTCCACTCCCCTCGGGGCTCTTGTCCATCCTGTTGACCCAAATGAACCACACCCATTGGCTCATGTGCTCCGTGGCTTCCAGCGGAGTTCAGTCAGCGGCACCCTGGCCACAGATCACGGGGAGGGGGGAGAAGGAGGCCAGGTGCTCGCTGCTCTGGCCATACCCTGGAGTGCCAGCTCTGGTGCCCGAGTCCTTCCACCAAAGTCCAGTGCTCCTCTCGTGAGAGCCTCTGCCCTCGGGCTTCCCTCCTGAGCTGTGGACTGGTCCCTCCCCTTGTCCTCTTGGCTTGGGGTCATCAAAATTCCACTGCCTGCATCCCTGGATTCCTGGCTCCCGTCAGCCCTCACCTTGGCAAATAATCCCTTTGTAAGTAAACCCTCCCCAAATGACCTAATTTGGTTGTGTCGCCCGTTGGTGCTATAACTAAGAAATAACAGGGTGGATCAGCGACATCTGTTGCCCTGAGCTGGATTTGGTCAGGGACTTGGTGCCTATCACTTTGTCTTCATTACTGCTAGCATACAAGTGGATGTAGAACTGCTATCTCTACCATTTTAAGAAATATCTATTCACTAAAGTGAAAGTGAAAGTGAAGTCGCTCATTCGTGTCCGACTCTTTGTGACCCCGTGGACTGTAGCCTACCAGGCTTCTTCATCCATGGGATTCTCCAGGCAAGAATACTGGAGTGGGTTACCATCTCCTTCTCCAGGGGGATCTTCCCGACCCAGGGATTGAGCCTGGGTCTATTCACTACTCTCCCTAAAACTAAAGGTTTAATAGGTTGCTATGTGCGTGTGTGCATGCTAAGTCGCTTCAGTCGTGTCCGATTCTTCGTGACCCTATGGACTGTAGCCCACTAGGCTCCTCTGTCCATGAGATTCTCCAGGCAAGAATACTCTAGTGGGTTGCCATGCCCTCCTCCAGGGGATCTTCCAGGCCCAGGGATCAAACCAGCGTCTCTTATGTTTCCCGTTGGCATGTGGGTTCTTTACTACTAGCGCTACCTGGGAAGCCCAGTAGGCTGCTAGACACACTATAAATCTGGGTTTCTCAAACTAGTAATTATCCCAGAGGGGCAGGAGTGTCAACGGGTTATTGATCAATAAATAACTTTCAATAGTTTGTTGATAAACCACTGGGTCATTTTTTGACACCTATCTTCATCTTGACGGGAAATCTCATAGAAGAAGCTCAGATTGTTTCGCACTTTCATTGACCTGCTGTGACTTCTTGACTTCATGGAAGTTGGTTAGTGGCCAACAGTTATGAGCTAAAGGTAGCGTCTCCATACATTCTAAGCGTCAGACAAGGTGTGAACAGTCATTCAGCAGATCTGCGCACAGCGTTGAGCAGCAAGAAAGAAGACTGTGCTCTGGCCTCTTCCTTTGGAAAACATCTTAACGAGGCGAGACTCCTTTCGGATTATCTCAATTCATGCCCTCTTATTATAGAAAATAGAAAAAAGGGTGAAGAGCTTCCTTTTTGCTTTGTTATTACTTCATTTCCACAGGACAGAAGTGAACTCAACCAATAGCAGTTTCTATTACTTAACTACTTTCAGAATGACTGGCTTAAGAATAACTAGTCTAGGGACTTCCCTGGTGGTCTAGAGGCTAAGACTTTGCACTCCCAATGCTGGGGGCCTGGGTTTGATCTGTGAGCAGGGGACTAGATCCCATGTGCCGCAGCTAAGACCTGCTGCAGTCAAATAAATGGTTTTTAAAAAGAAAAACTCGTCTAAAACAAAGCAACTTGTGTTAGATAGATGTGCCTGTCCCCCATTCCAACACAGTGGGTTCTGAGCCCAGTAATTCTGTATTCCAAATTAATTTCTTTTGTTATCTAATGAAGCAAGTTGTAATTGCCCTGCAGGATTTATATTTTCCTCCACTCTTAAAATTAGAGGCCTTCCCAGGTGGCACCAGTGGTAAAGAATCTACCTACCAATGCGGGAGACACAAGAGACGCAGGTTCGATCCTTGGGTCAGGAAGATCCTCTGGAGAGAGAAATGGCAACCCACTCCAGTATTCTTGCCTGGAAAAATCCCTTGGACAGAGGAGCCTGGCAGGCTACAGTCAATGTGGTTGCAAAGAGTCAGACACAACTGAGCATGCATGTAGAATAATAGAATAAAATCAGAGGTGCCATGATCTTCATAGGAGATTTATTTATGGCCCTGGAGAGGACCTGGTAACTCTTGCTTGAAAAGCAGCCAGACTCAAGTCATTCTATAAAACCTTGGGACTTTGAGTGTTCGCCTGCCAGGATAGAGTCAGATTGCTGAGTTCTCCCGTTCCTACTCCCCCAGCCTCCATCCACACCTCCTCCCAGAACTGGCTGCAGAGGAGCCAGCCAGGATGAGCTGGAGGTTGTCAGGCTCAGACTGGCCAGGGGCCCAGAGGGGCGGGTACCAGCTGGGGCCCTGCTTCAATGAGGCAGCCAGAGCTGTGCACACCAGGCTGGGGGTGGTCTTCTTCCCACCCAGCTACAGCAGCTGCTCGGCTAGAAGCTGTTCCTGGTGGATTCTTGCCACTCATAATCCAGTCTTCATGGGTGGGAAGAAGCCTCATCCAGACATACTTGGGGGACAGAAGGACCTTATTTGCCCTCCGTGTGTCCTTTCATATGGGAACTCTGGGGACACTGGCCAAGTTCACTTGGTCCAAAGACTTTGCTTCCACTCTAGCTGTCTCAACCATCGTTCAGAACTTAATGTCTTATGTGAAAACACAAATGGTAGTGGGAGATTAGAACCCTTGGAGAAGTTGCCCAGAATGGAAGGGCTTTAAAATCCCAAAGTCAGTCAGAGTTGCAATACCTTTGTAGCCAATGGTGTTGACCCAAGAGAATCTGAGGGTTGGTCAGGGTAGGAGAGAACCATGTGCATCCTGGGGCCAGAGCTCCCCATCTCATTCATTAGAACTCTTCCAACCTGGACTTCCTCTTCCAGGTCCTACTGCAGATAACCTTCTCTTAGCTGGTCCCTCGACACTTGCAGGCTCTGAGTATCTCAGATTCACCCATTTAGTTGGATTCTTGGACTTAGAGTTCTCTCAGAGTCTTATCAGCTATGACTCTGTCATTTTTCTGCTCCAGAGAGAGCAGAGCAACAAATAATACACTTTGGAGTTTGCACAATGGGTATAGATTTCAATCAGGAAGAGCTTATCAACGAGAAGGTCCTGAACTGGACGGTCAAGAAGAGTATTACACCTGGACTTCAGAACGTTTAAACTCCTAAGGGTCTGTCTTTATCTGGGGAGACCATGGAACCAACGATGTATCCATGCTTCTTGGCCCTTTGGTTCCCTTCAGCCCTCATCTTTGGCTTAAAACAAAATGTGGAGGAATGGCATCTGCCTCTAGGACAGTGTTCTCCTTGCTTCCTGGGATCCTGGAGCAGAGATCTGGCTCAGTCAGAAATATCGCCCCTGTCCAGAGATGTCAGTACAGGTAATAGTCAAGGGGATGGAGACAGAGGATGGGGAACAGTGGAGATTTTCACCCAGAGCCGGAGAACCATGTGCAGTCGTTGGATCTCACAGAACACAGTTCAGCTGTGATCACCAACCCACTTGCTCCCCTGTAAATTGACTATGTCACAGCTAATTCTTCTCGGAGATTTAACATCACTTACCCACTCCGACTAATGAGAATCGGAAGGACGTTTGGAAGTCATCCTGAGCTGTGACCATTCTCCTGGACCCTGCATTTCCAGCTCCAGATGGACTTGATGAGCGTTGAGAGGCACACAGCTGCTTCCAGACACCTGGCTTAGCTTCAGAACCTTAGATCATAAAAGCCATATGGCCCATCCACCCAGTGCAGGGTGGGGTTCTCCCCCCAAACACTCCTGCCTGCGGCATCCCAGTGTACATCTACATATTTCCAGGGAGAACCAGGAAGATCCATCAAGATGACGTGGTTCCTGTTCCTTAGGAGTCTGCAGCCTGAGTGAAGGGCAGACGCCACATGCCACCAACTCAAAAACTAAGACTCAAATCCAAAGGTGCTGGGGACTCTGCTCAATGTTCTGTGGCAGCCTGGACGGGAGGGGAGTTTGGGGGAGAATGGATACAGGTATATGTATGGCTGAGTCCCTAGACTGTTATACCTGACTATCACAACATTGTTTGTTAATCGACTAAACTCTAATATGAAATGAAAATTGTTTTAAGGAAAGGAATAATAAGTAAATGTTCCATATGTGCTTGAACAAAAAAAGTGCTGGAGATCTTAAATGGCTAAGACTGTATCACCCCTACCATAGGACATTCTAGAAAAGGCAAAACAAGGAGACAGTGAAGAAAAAATCAGTAGTGGCCAGGGTTTCCGGGTAGGGAAGAAGAGGTGAACGGGTAGAGGATGAGGGACTCTGGGGGCAAAGAAGTTATTCCATACGTTCCTGGAATCTGGATACTGGACATTACGCTTGTTTCAAAACCCATATAATGTACAACACAGAGAGTGAGCCCTAGTGAAAACTGGGCTTTACTGAATAATTCTGCGTCAGTGTTGGGTCATCAGCTGTAACAAACATACTACGCTGATGCCAGGTGTTGATAGTAGAAGAAATGGGGGTGGGAAATCTGTATTTTTCTTTGGCTGCACTGCTGGTGGGGTCTCAGTTCCCCAGCCAAGGACTGAACCTGAACCACTGGCAGTGAAAGTGCGGCGTCTTAGCCAGTGGACCACCAGAGAAGTCCCTCCACTCCATATTTCTGTAAACCTAAAGCTGCTCAAAATAATAAAGTCTGTTTGTTTCTTTGAGTGCAAGGAGGAGTGGGAGAATTCTGGGGAGTTTCCTTGAAAAGGATGAGTTGCAGAGCGGAAGAGGGTGACCGCAAGGAGGAGCAGGAAGGCCTGGGAGACCGCCTCGATTTCCCAGAATTTCTTAAAGACACTCCTGCCCACTCACAGCCCAGATCTGCCTCTTTCTTGGACCTGGCAAGGATTTTGTCAAGTCAGAGATCCTGCAAGAAGCAGGGTGGGAAGTAAGAGGGAAGAACACAGGGAGAGACAACAGCCAGGGACCAGTTCTCTGGTACCGGAGGCACAAACCACAGGTGCAATTACTCAAAAAAAGAACTTGAAATTAAAAAAATGACTCCAAGCCAAGGAAGGGAGTACATAAGTTACCGCAGCCCCGAGACATTTATGAATAATACAAATGCCGAGAGGTGGTGAAGCCGGAGCGCAGTTAATTAATATGTACAGGCGTGGAGATGCACTCGAAAAACAATAGCAATGGTTCTCCCTTGCTCCAAGTAAAATATTTCCAGAAAGACTGACACGTTTATTATTCTCTAACATAATTACCTTATTGTGCAGCATTGGTAATGGAACCCATTAGAGGCGTTAAGCACCTGCCCGGCTCCCCTGAATGCAGTTTGGTTCCAGGTTGCTGGGGAGGGCAGGTAGGAGGCGGTTGGTGGGGTGTGCTGGGTGGGCGGAGGGGGCGTCCCTGGGGAGCACTGCTTTACCAGCCTGATGCCCCCACTGCCGTCCTCCGCCTCTCCCCGACCAAGCCCAGCTCGGTCCTCCACCTTTGATTCACTTTGCTGCCTCTCTGAGCCCACCGCCACCCATTTCTGGGTGCTTCTGTGAGCTGGTGTGGGCTGGAGGGGCAAGGGTGTAGCCTGGGAGCCCTGACCCACCCTCATGGTATAAGAAGGCTGAGAGGAAGTAGCAGAGGAAGCCGGATGGCTGGGTGGGGGAAGGAGAACCAGGGCCAGAGACATTCGCGCAAGGCCAGAACCACCCTAGCCGTAGAAAACTCAGCCCTGCGGGCGCTCTGGGGGCTTCCTGGTGAAGGTGGGTGGGAACACTGCCAGGGATGCTGGGACCTCAAGTTCCAGTCCTCCTGGCTCTTTTGGACCAAAGACCCAAAGTCACTTTGCCTCTCTGGATCTCAGTTTCCTCATCTGTCATGTGGTGCCCATGCAGCGGGGGTTCCTAGAGGTGGGGGTGCCTGGCTTCCAGGGTCACAGCTGCCCAACATTCTACACACCAGTCACTTCAGACCAGAGCTGGTCTCGTCACTACGTCCAGGTCTTTTCCTCTGTGGGCAGGGATGCGCATCTTAACAGAAAATGACCAAGCCACTCTCCCTGGAGAGGAATGCTGTGTCCCCCCCAGCTCCCACGGGCGCCCTGCCCC
The DNA here is from genome assembly GCA_006408695.1 of Aepyceros melampus. NCBI lineage: Eukaryota > Metazoa > Chordata > Mammalia > Artiodactyla > Bovidae > Aepyceros > Aepyceros melampus. The sequence goes on along the minus strand of SJXQ01008881.1, from coordinate 540,609 downwards.
ACCCTGCCCGCTCAGGCCTCCCTATTGGCAATGGAAACGGAAGCCGCCCCAGGCATGGCCTCCCAGCCCCTCGCTCCTGTGCGCGCTCCGTCCTTGGCATCTGGCCGCATCCCCTCTGCCCCACTGCTTCTCTCGTCTCTTCCTCTGCACATCCGTAAACACTGGCCCTGTCTGGGATTCTGCCCTTGGGTTTCCTCCCTTCCCATTTTCTGGCCCTCCTGTGGCTTGATGGCACAGCTACATCTTATCTGTACTAAACGCCTGGCCCTGTCTTCTGAGCTCCAGGACTGGTCAATCCAGCTGTTGGTGGGGGTGGGAGAGGGGCTTTTTCCTGAGCTGGCCAGGTGCCTCCCAGGATGACTGCCCCTCGGGTGAGCATGGTCAGAGACCCCAGAGGAAGCTGTCTGCACCCGAGCACACCCTTGCCCCCATTGCACCGTTCAGAGACAGATGGTCTTCCCCTCTCAAGGTCCGTGATCTGCCCAGACAGGTGGGCACATGTATAGGTGCTGCATCCAGAATCTTCTATTCAACCCCAGTGCCGTCTTGCTTCTCTTTTAAAATTTCCAGCAGTGAATGAAAGCTAGTCTCATTGAAGAGGGAGAAAAGTTCCCCACTGGGAAGCTTGGAGGGCTGACCTGTCCTTTGCCCCCCTGTCCTCGACATCCACTCTCTGGGTCCCTGGAGGACAGAAAGTCCCCCTTCTCATTTGCCAGCTCCATTCCCCAGCTGCCTGGCCCCCGATGCTGGGCCTCCAGAGTGGTTGTTGGCCGAGCTGTTCAGCAGGGCAGCTCCCTCGTGGGCACCCAGCCCTGCTGCCTGACAGGCTGCTTGCGAGGGGACAGGCCTGAATGACTGTAATATGAACCATGAAAGTGGATATTAAAGACTTTATTACAGGGTGAGGATGCCTAATTGCGACGTTCCTTTCAGGAAGCCGGCGCTGATGAGTTTAAGTTGCAGAACCCAATTATTATAACTCTGTCAGCGCAGAGCAGGGTGGAAGCGGGGGCCCGGGGGAGGCGAGCTGGAGGCGCTATCACCTGCACTTTATCCGAGGCACACACCGCCGGCCTGGAATTTTAAAGAGAGATTGATTCGGCTCTTAGCTTCCCTCCAACGCTCACCACCATGCTGCTCTTGAGGACCGATCCTCGCTCTGTCCTCCCTCTCCCCGGGCTTCTTGCAGAAGAAGTGGCATTCATGAGCAACTGTAGGAGACCCCAGCCCTCCTACCCACCACCAATCCCTGCCAGGGACACAGCCTCATGTTGAGATGCAAGGTGTCCAGGGTACCTCAGCATCAAACGGTCCAGCTCTCATGTTTCGAAGGGGAAAGCTGACTCAAGAGGATGGGGGACCGGGATGGCAGACCTGCCTGGGTTACCTGGCTGCTAAGTGGCAGAGCAGCGCAGGACCCTTCTGGTCTGATTCTGGCCTGGAGCTCTGGCTGCACGTTCCAGGACATACGCCAAGACATGTGGGGGCAACCACAGTCTCCTTAAGGAGAGTAGGCAGGTAGAGGTTTTGCCTACTAGGCGTGTGGGAATCCGGCTGTGTCTTGGGGATGAGCTCATGGAAAAAGACAATGGAGTCCTCGCTAGGGAGGGAAACAGCATCATCAAAACTCATCATCACCTTGCTCCAAGAGTATTACGTGTTCTACAGTTTCAACAGTCATGCATTCAAATGTTCTTCGGCACCTCCTGGGTGCTGGGCACTGCGGATGAAGGATACAGACACCTTTGTAGGCAATGAACTCACAGCTAAAAAGGGGAGACAGATGCACAAGCCAACTGGCAATGACGATACGGTATGGAAAACACTAGGTAGGGATGGGCACACACGCATCACCTTCTTTAATCACATAAATGTAAGTGACTGGACGTAAAGAGATACTACAGCGTAGTCGGCCTAGTGCCAACTGAATGATGCAGGCAGTAAAGGCTAGAACTACTCCAAGATGAGCAAGCCCTGGTGGACTCACTAGAAGGGCAGGCTCTGATGGATGGGTGGGAATTTAAAAGACAGTGAAGAACAGGTGGGAGTTAGGACTGGGGAGAAAAGAGGTGAGTTCTTTTCACCTTGAACTAAGAAAGTCAGTACCCAGAGTGCTCACTGCTTTTTATCTCCAACCAAGAGCATCCAGCTCACCTGTGCCATGGGGGAGGTAGATAGCATCATAAGCATAGCCGGGGGATTCAAGATGCCCCACAATCATTGATGAAGAGGAGATGGGGCAAAGTCCTGGAGACCCCACCCCCTTTCCTTGCTCTGTGTGTGCCCAGAGTCAACTTGCCTGATTAATGTTCCCCAGCCAGGGTGCACAGCCCAGAGAAGCCTGACTAACCAGGAGATGTGTCCCGTTTACTGAGACACAGGTCAGGGGGCAGCATGGAAGAGAACAGGTGGAGTCTTTAGACATGCTGTCTGAGTGCAGGTGGAGGTGGATGGATTTGGGTAGACAATTTGGGAGTTTAAGAGTAATATAGGATTGGTGCTGAAATAATAGTGTTTTTAGCTTATGGATGGTATGTAAGACAATGAGACTGGAGGAGACATCTAGAGAGAAAGAGAGAGAGGTGGGGGGGGGAACAGAGGAGAGACAGACAGATGGACAGAAACAGATACAGAGAGGAGTTGGGCACACTGTGGCACTCTGGTGGGGGCAGGTGACCAGCAAAGAAAACAGAGGTAGGGGAAAGACAGAGGACTTTGATGCACTGGAGGTGAAGGAAGAGATGGTTCAAAAAAGTATGCTGCATGGGATGGAATCTGCAGAGACACCAAGGAAAGTGAGGACTGAACAGTGGCCAGTTTGTCAACGTGGAGGGTCCTACAGACCTTGTCTCAGCAGGTTCAGAAGCCAGTTGGGAGGGGCTAAAAAGTGAACGGAGGCAGCAGGGGGAGCACACACAAGTGCGTGAATCCTGATCCTTAGCTCACACCAAACACACCTTAGTCATCAGAGGTGACCACACCCTGCACTATTAGTTTTTTACACGCAATCACTTATAGTTATGCAATTAAATTAAAGGAAGTGGGGTTAGAATGAACACATCTATCTAGCACTTTCTACACTGCATTATAATTGCTGGTTGACTTTTGTTATCTCCTGCGTTAAGCTGTGAACTCCTTGAATACAGAGATAGAATCTTGTCATCTTTTTATCTCCAGTGTAACTAAAAAATGGATCATGATCTCAATGTCAAACCTAGAACTATAAAACTTCTGGAATAAAACATAAAAGAAACTTTTGTAACCTTAGGGGAGATCAAGATTTCTCAGGATACAAAAAGTATTAAAAAAATGGATATTATAAGTTACAAAAAATTTTAAATTCTGCTCCTCAAAAATACCATTAAGAAAATGAAAAGGTAGACCACAAACTGGGAGAAAAAATTTACAAAACATATATCTGAAAAAAGACCTGTATCCAGAATGTATGAAGAATCCTTACAATAAGACAGTTTGATAGAAAAAAAAGAAAAAAGTTTAAGGAGAAACTTCACCAAAATAAAGGAGTACATGAAAAGATGCTCAACATTATTATTCATCAAGGAAATGCAAATTCAAACCATAATAAGATACCACTATACAAACCTACGAGGATGGTGAAAATTAGAAAGATATACTTGCCACCAAGTGCTGGTGAGGATGTGGAGCAAATGGAATTCTCATGCACCACTGGTGAAATAACCTGACCATTTTGGAGAAAACATCTGGCAGCTTTTAACAAAGCCAAATGCACACTTATTACACGATCCAACAATGTCACTTCCATGTGTTTATTTACCCGAGGGAAGTGAGGAAACATCCAGAGACTCCAGACTGTTGCTGTTTTTCAGTCGCTCAGTAGTGTCTGACTCTTTGCAACCCCATGGACTGCAGCACGCCAGGCTTCCCTGTCCTTCACCATCTCCCAGAGCTTGCTCAGACTCATCTCCATTGAGTCGGTGATGCCATCCAACCATCTCGCATCAGGGTCTTTTCTAATGAGTCAGCTCTTCGAATCAGGTGGCCAAAGTATTGGAGCTTCAGATTCAGTCCTTCCAATGAATATTCAGGATTGATTTCCTCTTGGATAGACTGGTTGGATCTCCTTGCTGTCCAAGAGACTCTCAAGAGTCTTTTCTAGCACCATAGTTCAAAAGCATCAGTTCTTCAACACTCAGCCTTCTTTATGGTACAACTCTCACATCCATACATGATTACTAGAAAACCATAGCCTTGACTAGATGGACCTTTGTTGGCAAAATGATGTCTCTGCTTTTTAATATGCTGTCTAGATTTGTTATGACCTGCAGGTCAAGAAGCAACAGTTAGAACTGGACATGGAACAACAGACTGGTTTCAAATCAGGAAAGGAGTAGGTCAAGGCTGTATATTGTCACCCTGCTTATTTAACTTCTGTGCAGAGTACCTCATGAGAAACGCTGGGCTGGATGAAGCACAAGCTGGAATCAAGATTGCCAGGAGAAATATTAATAACCGCAGATATGCAGATGACACTACCTTTATGGCAGAAAGCAAAGAAGAACTAAAGAGCCTCTTGATGAAGGTGAAAGAGAAGAGTGAGAAAATTGGCTTAAAACTCAGTATTCAGAAAACCAAGATCATGGCATCTGGTCCCATCACTTCATAGCAAATAGATGGGGAAAGAGTGGAAAAAGTGACATGGAAAAAGTGACAGACTATTCTGGGGGGATCCCAAATCACTGCAGATGGTGACTGCAGCCATGAAATTAAAAGATGCTTGCTCCTTGGAAGATAACCTATGACCAACCTAGAGAGCATATTAAAAAGCAGAGACATTACTTTGGCTATGGTTTTTCTAGTGGTCATGTATGGACGTGAGAATTGGACTATAAAGAAAGCTGAGCACCGAAGAATGATGCTTTTGAACTGTGGTTTTGGAGAAGACTCTTGAGAGTCCTGTGGACTGCAAGGAGATCCAACCAGTCCATCCTCAAGGAAATCAGTCCTGAACATTCATTGGAAGGACTGATGCTGAAGCTGAAACTCCCATACTTTGGCCACCCGATGTGAAGAACTGACTTATTTGAAAAGACCCTGATTCTGGGAAAGATTGAAGGCAGAAGAAGGGGATTACAGAGGATGTAATGGTTGGATGGCATCACAGACTTGATGGACATGAGTTTGTGTAAGCTCCGAGAGTTGGTGATGGACAGGGAGGCCTGGCGTGCTGCAGTCCGTGGGGTCCATGCAAAGAGTCGGACACACTGAGTAACTGAATTTAACTGAACTACCTTTGTCATCAGAGAAGGCAATGGCACCCCACTCCAGCAGTCTTGCCTGGAAAATCCCATGGACAGAGGAACCTGGCAGACTGCAGTCCATGGGGTCGCTAAGAGTCGGACACGACTGAGTGACTTCACTTTCACTTTTCACTTTCATGCTTTGGAGAAGGAAATGGCAACCCACTCCAGTGTTCTTGCCTGGAGAATCCCAGGGATGGGGAAGCCTGGTGGGCTGCCATCTATGGGGCTGTACAGAATCGGACACGACTGAAGCAACTTAGCAGCAGCAGCAGCAGCTTTGTCATAGCTTTTCTTCCAAGGAGCAAGTTTCTTTTAATTTCATGGCTGCAGTCACCATCTGCAGTGATTTTGGAGCACAAGAAAATAAAGTCTGTCACTGTTTCCCTTGTTTCCCCATCTATTTGCCATGAAGTGATGGGACCGGATGCCATGATCTTAGCTTTTGAATGCTGAATTTTAAGCCAGCTTTTTCACTCTCCTCTTTCACTGTCATCAAGAGGCTCTTTAGTTCCTCTTCCCTTTCTGCCATAAGGGCAGTGTCATCTGCATATCTGAGGTTATTAATATTTCTCCCGACGATCTTTGTTCCAGCTTGTGCTTCACCCGGCCCAGCATTTTGCATGATGTTATAAGTTAAATAAGCAGGGTGACAATATACTGCCTTGATGTACTCTTTTCCCAATTTTGAACCAGTCCGTTGTTCCATGTCTGGTTCTAACTGTTGCTTCTTGATGGCATACAGGTTTTGTGGGAGGCCGTATGATTCATACAAACCCCAAACTAGAAATAACTCACTCAATCACCAGCAGAACGGATAAATAAATTGTGGCATATCCACACAAAGGAGCTCTATTCAATGCTTCTTGGGATGAATTGCTGATATGTGTAGCAAATACATGACCCTCAAAAAACGTGCTGAGGGACTTTCCTGGTGGTCCAGTGGCTAAGGCTCCATGTTCACAACGCAGGGGGCCCGGGTTCATGCCTGGTGGGGGAGCTAGGTCCCCTGTGCTGCAACTATGAGTTTGCACGGCACAACTAACAGCATGAGCTCGCATGCTGCAGCCACGGACCCTGCGTGGTGCAGAAAGATGGATGCTGAGCGCTGCAACCCAAGACCTGGTGCAGCCAAAAGAATGATTAAAACACACACACACTGAGGGAAGGACCCCAGATGCTGGAGAGTGCTTACTGTAGGATTCCACGTACATGAAATTCTAGAAAAGGCAACACTGTCTATGGTGACAGCAAGAAGGCCAGAGGTTGCCTGGAGCTAGTGGTGGGTGTGGAATTTGTCCATAAATACTCATGAGGATACTTCATATTGTGCTTTGGCTTTTGGAGTTGTGGTTGCATGGTTGTATATATTTGGCACAGAGCACACTGGGATTCCCAGGTGGCTCAGAGGTAAAGAATGGTCTGCAATGCAGGAGATTCAGGAGGCATGGCTTCCATCCCTGGGTCAACAAGATCCCCTGGAGAAGGAAATGGCCACCCACTCCAGTTTTCTTGTCTGGGAAATCCCATGGACAGGAGCGTCGGAGTGCTACAGTCCATGGGGTCACAAAGAGTTAGAGGCGACTGAGCGAGCAAGCACAGGGCAACTTGTGCCCCAGCTTCCGGGGGAGCCGTGTTAGAGGCCCGGCTTTGCTCTCCAGGCTGGTGAGCTGAAAGTAGAGGTACCCTATCTTCCTTCCACAAGTGGCCTTTGTTTGAGGAGCTGAGTCTCATGCGTCTGGTTTGTACGAGCTCCTAAAGGAAGGCTTGCTGCCCTGGCAAGTGCTCCCAGCCATTTTCATTCCTTCCCCATTAGCCAAGCAAGCTGAATATATTTTGCTGTATGTACAGTGAATGGGACATAGTGCGCTAACTATATAATTTCCAAGGATGTGGGAATATGCACATTTCCATGAGCGCACAAATGCATAGATGCAAAGAAATATCCAGAAAGATACGCCCCACGATGCCTGTATTGCTGACCTCTGGTTAGAGGTCAGGGAAAGGCTCTGATTGAGGTAAGTGGTCAGAGGGACTTCAGCCTTAACTATGGGGCTTTAATTTTTCAAAAGGAGAATGTCCACTCGTATCCCTTACGCTTAGATTTTGAGGAAGCATGACAAGCAGAGGTGAGCAGAGTTTGTTCCACCATTAAAAATCAGTTGAATATCTTTGACCTGTTTGGATCAGCTGTTCCCTTCAATTATTTATTGAGCATCTATGTTTCTGCAAACATACGCTGAGACAGGGTTCTTTTGTTCTTGGTTTCAGCCCTTCCTTCAGCTCACCCTCAAAGAAGCCAGAGAGCCAGTCTTTGACACCCATCATTAACTAGCTGGGGGACCAACTGACTCAAATTTTTAAACCTCGCTTTTGCTGGCTCATAATAACATCTGCCACAGAGCCCCCCTGAGGGATTCTATGAGAAAACAGAGGCAATGAACATGGCCCAGAGTTTAATAAATAAGAGCTGAGGTTTGTGTTTTATTATTATTACCATATTTTATTGATTTTTAAGACAGTTTTTTCATACTTTAATATTTCCGGAATTGGGCTCGTTTTACAATCACTGTCGCAATTTATTCGGCAGTGTTTTTTTTTTCTTTCTCGGTCTATAAAATAATGGTGCATCTTATAATCGCTGGTGTCTTAGGAAATATGGTGATAGTATTTTGCCTGTGGCTTTCCTGTGAGGCTCTGTGGATATTTAACCAACATTAGAAACAGGGAGAAAACATAATCCTCTTCCCAGCTGAGAGAGAAAGAGAAAAAGCAGGAATGATTTAATTAAGTCATCACTGCCCGTACCCCAACAATAGAGTTCCATCTGGCTCAGCTGTCACTTTGGGAAAGGCTCAGCTGCCAAGGGACTTCCTAGGTACCACTTTCTGGATATTTGCGGCCTTGTCCTTGGATGGCCAAAGCTGGTCTATTGTCCTTTGGTCAAGCAACCTCTATCAGCTTCTTAAGCTTCCCCACCTACAGGCTTTCCTTTGGAACAGCAAATCAAGAATGTCCTTGGGGTGGTTTTATCCATTGGCTCTGTCCGCTATCCCCCATGCCATGGCCATCTGAAAATTCTGATGCCATTGTTGTGACATTTACCCATCATGAACCTTTCTAGCACATTCAATGGGTAACAACCTGAGGCTAACTTCTGCAGGAAGTGATTGCCTTGGAAAGAAGGCAGGAGCTCACAGAGTTGATGGGAAGGATGGAGAACTATGCTGAGAAAATGAAGAGGAATCTCAACAGGCAGATGGAACCAAACAGACAGGGTGTTCCCGTGTGGCCGCCCTACCCTTAGCCTTACTGACCCTCCAGCCCCAGGGCCCACTGCTGTTGCTGTGACTACCCACCTTCCCCAGAGCCTGCATCCATCACTTCCTCCACACTCAGGTTCCCTCTGAGAGTAATGAATGGCTTGACTCCAGTCGTGTGAGCTTGCCCAACTTCCAGGGTGGAAAATGGAAACGCTGGTCACGTGCCACACCTCCCAAGACTTGCAAGGGGGATCCCTGTTGCTTAGGAAGGGACTACAGGTGCTCCAGACAGTTAACAAGTGGCCAGCTTTCACTCCATTTGTTTCCAGGAACGCCCATGTTTTCATTGCTAGGGACTGACTCAGATGCCCAATGCTCAGAAATGTTTCCTGTTTGGTATTTTGTCTGCATTTCAGGCAAGTTAATCTGCCCGGGGGAGAAGAGGCTTCTTACAGTCCAGCCTGCTGTGTTAAGGAGCTCCCTTCCATACTCAGGGCTAGCAGAGAAATGAGTCCTCTGCACCCTCTAGTTATCCTTCCTGAAAAAGTAGAAACTACGGTGTTTATTCTGTTACATAGGGTGAAGTCCTGGAGGAGGAAATGGCACCCCACTCCAGTATTCTTGCCGGGAAAATTCCATGGGCAGAGGAGCCTGGCGGGCTACACCCCACGGGGTTGTAAAGAGTCAGACATGACTGACCACACAGAGTGAAGTAAGTCAGAAAGAGAAAAACAAAGATCGAGTGTTAATGCTCGTATGTGGAATCTAGAGAAACAGTACAGATGAACTATCTGCGGGGTGGGAATAGAGACACAGACGTACAGGAGGGACATGTGGACGGAAGTGGGAAGAGGAGGCTGGGATGAACTGGGAGATTAGAACTGATGTGTGCGCATTACCATGTGTGAACTAGACAGCTAGTGGGAAGCCGCTCTGTAGCACAGGCAGCTCAGCGTGGTGCTCTGTGACGAGCGAGCTGGGTGGGAGGGAGGTCCAAGAGAGGGGGTACAGAGTCAATTCGTTTTGTTGTCCACCAGAAACTAACACAAGATTGTAAAGCAATTACACTCCAATAACAAAGCTACCAAACAAAGGTCATCTAGAATTATGAATCGTTGTTGTTTCGTTGTGTCTGACTCTTTTGTGACCCCCATGGGCTGTAGCCCGCCAGGCTCCTCTGTCCATGGGATTTCTCAGGCAAGAATATTGGAGTGGGTTGCCATTTTATTCTCCAGGGGATCTTCTCGACCCAGGTTATCTCCTGCATTGGCATGTGGATTCTTTACTACTGAGCCACCTGGGAAGCCCCAGAATTATGAATTATTGTTTGCCTATGTTGATGCCCAGTGCAAGCAACATTTAGAGAAATCAAGACACCTATCTACCTTCTTAGCTGACTCTTCACTTATCAATCACAGTGAAGGCCCACGGTTCTCCAAACATCCTGGAACTTGTTAGAAATGCAAATTCTTTGTTCCCTCCCCAAACCGGGCAGATGAGACACTCAGAAGTGAAGCTCCGGAGGTGTGGTTTAACAAGGCCTCCAGGCGAATTTGATATTTGCTGCATTCTGAGAACTGCTGGCTTCATCTTGAACTTGACTCCCTTGAGAATCACCTGAGGAGCTTTTAAACTATTCAGTGCCTGAACCTCACCCCAAACCAATTAAATCTGCCTATTGAGAGAAGAGGCTTTTTCTTGTTAAAATTTCCTAGGTGACTCATGTATAGAAGGGCCAAGGGACAAAGATAGAGCCCATGGTTATGAAGAAGGAGTCTTAACTTATGCTGAACTGTCTCTGAGATTCTTCTACCTTTGATGAGCTCTTTCCTGCTAAACTGATCCTTCTCAGCAAAGGAAAACCCAGTCCATCCAGGGAAACAGCAGCTGTGAGCAATAGCAGAAAGTTGCCATGTACCTCCTTCCCAGTGCAGAATTCCCGGTAACCGGTCTTTGCTTTCTCTAAAGATGAGTTTTCATGGTCCATTTTGCGAGCACAGCCTCCTCCCCTCCTCTAGCTTGAATCACTGGCAATCGGAAGAGCCAGGTGTTGCTTGGGTTAAAAGCAGGTGTTATTGTTTAGCGCCAAGATCCTTCTCCATCCCAGTTCGGGATTTTGCCCACTCATTGGCATCTTTTTCTGTCTTGCAAATGAGTTCTGTTTCCCTACTGGGGGGACATGGCCGCAGGCAGCTTTAGGATTTCCTCATTTTCATAGTGGAGAAGGCAATGGCAACTCTCTCCAGTACTCTTGCCTGGAAAATCCCACAGATGGAGGAGCCTGGTGGGCTGCAGTCTACAGGGTCGCAAAGAGTTGGACACGACTGAGTGACTTCACTTTCACTTTTCACTGTCATGCATTGGAGAAGGAAATGGCAACCCACTCCAGTGTTCTTGCCTAGAGAATTCCAGGGACGGCAGAGCCTGGTGGGCTGCCGTCTATGGGGTCACACAGCGGACATGACTGAAGCGACTTAGCAGCAGCAGCAGCATTTTCATAGACCCAGGAGGAAAGAGGGTGTCTGTCACTGGGTCTTAGTGTGGAAGATCCCCAGAAAGTCTTCTCATGGTTTCAACAAGGCTAAAAAGCCAGGACTGGTTCACTCCCAGGAGCTGGTCCGTGACCAGGTTATAGAGAAGGTGCGCTGGAAGACACACCCAAAGCTGTTATAGGTCAGTAAAACCTTTAAGCCCTTTTAGGTCAATCTGTTTTGCATAGTTGAGTCAATACATGTGTTTTCCTATGCAGACAGAGGCTTCCTTATAAAGGTCAAGCTTCCCAAAGCTTTAAACTACATCAGCACACAGAAAGCCTGTTCAACAAGACCATTTAAGAGGACGGGAAAGTGGGGGAGGGGCTCGGCACCATATCATTTGAAGAACTGTTGGAAACCAGGATGTAAAACAAGGAGCAGAGAAGACTGGGGGCACTAGCTGCCTTGTGTTAATATTCAGACTCTTCAGGCAAGAGAATGTTAACTAGTTCTGCATGGCTTCCCATGCAAAATGATTCCCTAACTGGCCACAGCTTGAGGTCCGAATTCCTTCACATGCAGTCGAAGACCTGCTCCACTTTCCAGAGCCTTCCCTGATCTTATGTCTGGGTTCCAAAGGAAGCCAGTGTCAAGGGAATACTGCATGAAAAACTCTTGTTAAAGGCGCAAGACCGACGATTCAGACAACTTCTTGGTAGATACTGAGCTCAACTCCAACAAAGACAAAGATGATTGAGGGTCGTAAAGGAAAACAGAGAGGGGACACTATGGGGAAGTGGGAAGGGCTGTTTTGAATATGGATTTTGGCCCTATTGCATTTTCTGGGGGAATCTGGGGAAGCCAGGCACAAGTTTGGTCCAGTTTCTTAAGCACAGTGTTTGGGCAAGTCCTTGGTGCCTCGTGAGAGTTCATAGTTCATTGCAGGCACAGGAAATGAGGGTCCTGGGGGAGGGCAGGGGAACCTGGGGATGTCACCTCTGCCTAGTGGTGCCCAGTAGTGATAATTGATGGATGGAAAAGTGAATGTGTGCAATCATGGTCTCTCATCACCCACCCAGAGAGAGCACTCCTGTCAGGGCTGGATTCAACCAGCCTGGACTCAGCGTGTCAAAGTGTTTACAGTCCGTAAGTGTTTTAGAGGCAAAGAGACACAATGCAAAGAATCTGGGCTAGATGGATTTCCTTTCTTGCTAGGTTGTTACATGTGCAACTTCGAATAAGCTCATTAACCTCGCTGAGTTTGCATTTTCTCAGCTCTCAGCAGGGAGTAATGGCAATGTCCAGCTATTTGGGTTGATGGAGGAATAAATCAGATTTCACAGACCAGGCATCTAGTCCACTATCGGTAAGACGCTTGAGAAACTTACTTTCCTCTTCCTCTAAATGGTTGTAATCATTTTGTCCTGTTCCATCTGAAAATGTGAATTGTTGTCCAAGTGTTTTGGAAGACCGAGTGAATGTCTCAGCTGCGTGATGTCATTTATAATGAAAAACTCAATAAAGGCTCTGCTTTTTGGTGAGCAGGATTTCTGAGGTCACTCAGGTCCACGAGGCCGCGTTAGACATCCATCTCTCTTCATCTGGCCCCGCAGAGCAGGGTCTCCCCAAGAGGGAGCCATGTGACCAGGGTCACCTGAGGATCACAGTCAAGCCTGACGTCTGGAGGTCCAGTTCCTCCTCAGAGTCTGGGCATCTGGGTGTGAACCTGCTCTGTGCAGCGACTCTGTGCCCTGAATTTTGGGTCGCAGGATGAGACTTAGCATCGTCCATCAGGGCAAGGGTATCCCCCATCATCCAGAGCCTCAAAGCCTTGCCAGACCCATGGCATGGCATCCTCCTGAGGTTACGACCCTCTCCAACCTCGGGCTTCCCTCCTCTTAACCTCTGTAGACTTCAGTTTCCCCATTTGCTAAATGACAAGAAAAACACTGCATTTTTGTTCTGTAGAGTCACCAACTGGTTCGTTTGCCCACTGAAAGTCCTGAGTGGGCCCACCATAAGGCTTGATCACCCTACTCAGCACATAACAGGTTCTTATGAAATGCTGGTCCCATTCCCTCTGTGTAAGATTGCAGCAAGGATGGAGATGACATCCATAAACCTTTGCTTCTCAAGCACGGCACCTGATCCAGAGAGCTTGCTAGAAATACAGAGCCTCACTCTGCCCCTGATCTACTGATTTGGGTCAATTGCATTTCACAGGATGGCAGGCGACTCATTTATCCACATTTGCAACTCTGAGAGGGGCTGGCTTGGTGTTCCACAAATGGTAGTTCTTTTTACCCAGTCCCCTAACAGAGCTTACAAAACAAGAGCTTCTTAAGCAAAGCATAACCCATCTAGATTTCCTTAAAGTCCTAGTCACTCAGTCCTCTCTGACTTTTGTGATCTCATGGACTGTAGCCTGCCAGGCTCCTCTGTCCACGGAATTCTCCAGGCAAGAATACCGGAGTGGGTTGCCATTTCCTCCTCCGGATCGTCCAGACCCAGGGATGGAACCCTGGTCTTCCACATTGCAGGCAGATCCTTTACCATCTGAGCCACCAGGGAAGCCCCAGATTTCCTCAAGGAACAGTTTAAAACCAACTTCAAAGACCCTGACCCTGGGGCTGAGGCTTTCACTCTTGTGAGTTTCTAGGAAGGAGTTATAAGCTGAGAGTGGAACCAAGGAAAGTTCTAGAATCATGGAGTTCCACACCATAAGTAGAGGTAGACTTGATTTAGTCCTGCTGGGTACTTTGGACAGCCCCACTCAGCAGACTCCGCCTCGTCAATACTTCCAGGTGCTGGAGTCAAGGAGCTCACCCGAGTTACTCCCACCCACTCTGATACTCGGGCGGGGTGAGTCATTGATTCAGCCTGAACCAATTGTGACGGTTCGGCTGACAGAGCCGCCCATGGTCCTGGCAGAGGGGGCTGATCGGTGACAGCTCCCGAGGGGTGACGGCCCACTGGAAGGACACAGGATATTCCCACCAGGCCCTGCAGGGTCCACTGAGTGCCCTCATTAGCACGTGGCCCCTTTCAATGCCCAACCTGCTGGGGGTGGCCATTCAATTTCCTTTATCCCCGGAGGCAGTGCCCTGGCTGGCTTCACTGAATTAGCCCTGCGGGGCTCAGAGGGAACACTTCAGATAGAGCCCTCCCAGATGAACTTGTAACATTTAATTACGGAAGCTGGGCTGTCGCAATGTTTAAAGCCATTTACAAAGCCTGGGAGCTACAGAGCCTTCCTACTCCTGTGTCCAGGGAGGCCAGGGCAGCCTGTAGATCATTAGCCGCTGAGAAAAATCTCAGTTTGCATATTAAGGTCAGGAAATTATCCTCTCGATTTCCTCACTAAATGGCCAATGTACTCATCTTGTGAAGAAAGAGCAATTCTGAGACTCCAAGAGGATGCAAAACCTCCAGAAGCCATTGGTCCAGGTTACCATCTCTAAGCAGCTCGACAAATTCAATTGCCAGATAAAGGCCAAGGGCACAACGGAGATGAAAACTCCTGTCATTAAGGAACTCCTAAATGAATAGGGCAACAGACATAAGTGCCTAGGAGTAAGTGCAGGATAGAGGGGGAAATTAACGCAAGCTTTGGGGATATTCCTGGAAGGCTTCCCAGAAGAGGTGTCCCTTCCTTGGGGTTTTAAAGAATAAAGAGGAATCATTCTTCAACGTGAAGGAGTGGGTGGGCATGAGCCAATAAAAGACATTTCAGAAAGGACCCTGCTAGTTCTGCAACCTGTAGGAACAAAGTTTCTTCTGTCCAACTTGCTTCTCTCTCTGGAAAATTCTCTCCTGCTTTGCTCTCTGTGGAGTTGGAGAACTGGTCAGCACCTATTCCTTAAAAACTTTATATTGTAAACTCCTCAAGGGCTTCTTTTAGACTTCCAGCAGCATCTGAAAGGGCTGAGCCCATCCTAGCAGAGCTCATAACTGAATTTGCAAGCACAGCTGGAACACTCAACACCTGGTTTCCAGGCCCCTCTCCCACCTGAGCCAACTTGTGCCCAAATTCTAAACCTTCCAAAGTATGATTATTTTTTCCCCATCAATTTAATCCTCAGAGAGTTAAGAGAATGAGGCAGGATGAGTGGATTTATGGCCTTCAATGAATTTCAAGATGAATAAGAGCAATCACAATTCAAGTCAAATTTCTGGCCAAGGATTTGATCCCTTTCAAGTAAAGAGTGGGCTTGGCCTGCCTGCAGCCACGGCAGTTCCTTAATGGGAATTTAAATGCTAGAAGCCAAGCGTCTGAAGCAAACATCTGGGGAAAGCCACCTTTGAAGCTAATTTTGTGACAGCTCTTTCACCGCAGTGCCTTGGGAGAACATACACGCTTTTAATTACTCACGAAAGCTAGACAAGGTCCTCCTTTTAGACCCACCTCTACTAAACCTGGGCTTCCCAGGTGGCCCAGTGGTAAAGATCCGCCTGCAATGCAGAAGACACGGGTTTGATCCCTGGGTCAGGAGGGTCCCCTGGAGGAGGAAAGGGCAACCCACTCCAGTATTCTTGCCTGGGAAATCCCACAAACAGAGGAGCCTGGCGGGCTACAGTCTATGGAGTCACAAAAAAGTCGGACACGACTGAGTGACTAAACAAACAGCAACTGCCACAATCGCCTGCACTCACCACATTCTCCCTCAGCTCCCTCTGCCCCTCTGGGTGAATCAGCTATTTGCCATGACCCAGAGGAGGATAAATGAGGGGTCCAGGGGGTCAGGGATTTGCCTGTAGTTGGTTAGAAAAAAATTTAATAGCTGCCAGACCCTGAGCCCTGCAGTGAAGGGGGCTGGAAGACGCTTTACTGATGAGCTGTACACGGGAGCTGGTCCTGCCTCCCTGCCTGCCCATCTGGAGGGAAGAGAAAGGAGAGCCCTGTCCTCGGGAGCCTCCAGGTTCGAAAGGAATCAATGGCCAACAGGGAAGACAAGAGCCCCTGCCTCAAATGCAGGTCCTCCCCTCTGGATACCTGGGGAGGCTCCCTTTGGGGATGGAGGCTGAGACGAGGTACTGAGGGCACAGCATCTAAGGAGGTGACAGAGGACAAGAAATTTGGATGACATCATCAACTCAGTGCACATGAGTCTGAGCCGACTCGGGGAGATGGTGAAGGACAGGGAAGCCTGGTGTGCTGCAGGCCATGGGGCTGCAAAGAGCCAGACACAGCTGAGCAACCGAACTACTTTAGTCCCTCTTAGGGGCTGCACTTTCCTTGCATGACCTTGACAATGAGTGAGAGCCTCCTTACGTGCCCTGGTGGGGGGGGTGTGCCCCTTTTGCCCCTCCACTTCCGATAAAGGCTACTCTGAGTTGGGGGAAGGGAGTGCTTTCCAGATTCGGGAACAGTCTCCTCTTTGAGATGCATAAGGTCATTCTCACCTCAATACACCAATAAAGAAGTGACTCTGGGCACAAGTAACCTCCCCTCCGTGACGGACCTGCCCTCTCCCGGTGTCTCACACCATCTTTCTCCCCCAACCTGCCCCTCCAGCCCCTTCTTCAGACTCAGCTGGTGACTCTGCGTCTTTCTACATCGAGTGCAACTCATCAGGAATCTGGAAGGAGGAAGGGAAGACCCAGGTCCTGTGGGAGGAAGCCTGGGTGGTGACGCCCTGCACCTTCCACCCACCCCTAGTCACAGAATGGTGCCCGGAACCCCAGCCCATCTCGACAGCCTTGGTACCTGCCCCTCTCAGGGGCAGGGCTCCGTGGTCTAGCCCTCCCCACCCCCACCACCACCACGCTGAGCATGGACGCCAGATGGGTATTCAGAAAACACAGGCTCTCACACCTCGGGAGTTACAGTCTGAACCCCCAAGACAGCAACTTCTCTCTGAGGTGTCAGTGGAATGAAACCAAGTCTTTGCCAAACCTCTTTTCTGGCAGGATGTCTGAGAAAATCCAAAGGAAGGGCTCCTTCCTGTGCACGGGGGAAGGCTGGGGAGGGGCGGGAAGGTCCCATCTGGTCATCTCAGGCCACCTGGACCTGAGCCGCTGAAGATGCCCCAGAAGTGCCCAGCACCCTGACGACCTTGGCTTCCTGGCTCCCTGCCTTCCTCGGGGGGCGACTTGGAGTGGGCTGAGGAGAGGCATCTGTCAGCGATGACTCCGCGTCAGCTCCAGACACGCACTCCCTCTGGAGCTTGGGCAGAGTAGAGCCTCGCTGCGGTGTGCATGTCTGGCGTCTGGCGTGCTGTGGCTGTTCCTTGGCGTCAAGGCACCCGCCAGGAACAGAGTGGGGACTGGTGAGCTGAGAAGGTGCAAGATTGCAACCGCGCCTCCATTTCTCCTGCCTTCCTGTATCCTCACGCCTTGCATCTTCTATCGAGAGATGAAGTCCACCTCCCACCTGCATTGGTTTCCCAGGGCTGCTGTAAAAAAAAAAAAATTAGACCATAGACTGGCTGGCTTAAACAACAGAATTTATTCTCTTGTGGTTCTGGAGACTGGAAGTCCACAGTCAAGGATCAGCAGGTCCATGCTCCCTCCGAAAGCTCTAGGGGACAATTCATTCCTTGCTTCGGGTGGATGCCATCAGCCTTTGGCTTCCTTGCTTATAGCTGCCTCACCCTGACCTCTGCCTCCAACTTTACAGGTCTTTCTCACCGGGTCTGTCTCTGTGCCTTTTCTGCTTCTAATAAGAACTCCAGTCATTGGACTGAGTGTGTTAACCCCTCAGTTGTGTCTGACTCCTTGCAACCCCATGGACTGTAGCCTGCCAGGCTCTTCTGTCCATGAGATTCTCCAGGCAAGAATACTGGAGTGGGTTGCCATTTCCTCCTCCAGGGGATCTTCCCCACCCAGGGATGGAACCTGGGTCTCCTGCACTGCAGGCAGATTCTTTACTGTATGAGCCACCCAAGGAAGCCCCATTGGATTGAGTGTTCACCCCAAATTCAGGGTGATCTTATCTATAGCTTTACTTACACCTGCATGAAATCCTACTTTCACATAAGGTCACATTCTGAAGTTCCAAGAGGATGTGAATTTTGGAGGAATGCTATCCAACCACCCCTTGAGTCTGATCTGCCCTTGTGTCTTGCTCTGGCTGATAGAACATGGTAGAAGTGACAGTATTTATATGTAAGGCTGTAAAGTTTTGCTCTTGCCCTCTGAACCTTGAGACCACCCATGGACAAGCACACGGAAGATGAAACACAGCATGGTGAGGGGGTCCCCATCAAGCCATCCCAGTGGCCGGGCTGAGGACACTCTGAGCCAAACAGCTCCTGGCTCAGTTACCCAACTGACCTCCTGTGCTCACAGATGTCTGGTCCACATCAGTGAAGACTCCAGACCAGCTGAGCCCCGCCCTGCAAAATCAAGACTAAATACATAGTTATCATTTTAAGCCACCAAGTTTGAGGTTATTGGTTATATAGCAACAGGTGCCTGAGTCCCAAGATGTGATTGGTTCCAGGTCAAGGTGGGGAAGGTGATACCATTTCGGGGGGGGGGTGCTGCTGAGTGTAACAAAAACTGGTGGCTAAGATCTGGACCATCCACTGGTGACCTGGCGACCTGGACATCGTCTGCGCCGCCCTCAGAAAATCCACCAGTGCGTTTACAACGCACACCTCCCAGCATCCCCTGGCAATTTGCTGAATGTGGAGCCATGCTCGCGGTGGTGCCTATTCAAGGTATGGAGGTGACCGTGGTGATCCCAGCAAAAACCAGGGTCAGAGGCTCCTAGATTCAGGGGAAAGAAATGAGTCATCGCCCGCCAGCCTCTCAGGAAAGGTCTAATTCTTCCGTGCCCCAAAGTCACGTGGACACGGAGAGGCTGCCAGTGTGAAATCCCAGTGATGGAACCCCCCACCTGGCCAGGGCCACCAATTAGGAGCCCGAGAGCCAGCCATCAGCGGGAACCTTGAGCATGCTGGCTGAAATTAATCACTTGCCTTGCAAGGGCATTTATCTTCTCCTTTATACCTGGAGAGAAATGGGCCGTGAACTGGAAATTTCCAGAGCAGTAGGCTGAACTTTTTGTCTGAATGGGAACAACTTTCTTTTAAAGTGCAACCATTTGCTCTGTTCGACTCCACCATTAAAGGACAATGGCCAATTTTCTGTGGACCTGGGATGTCGGTTTTGCCTAAAGAGTGAGGGAGCCCGTAATTTACTAACCTGGCTGCGATTGCCCGTGAAAACAGGTTATTTAACAGGATTTAAATACCGTGCTCTGAAGCTCAACAGCAGTGAGGAGGCAGCTGGAGAATTGGAGCCGTGTCTTTCCCTCCCAGGTCTTAATGATTGAAGACGGGAAAATTGGGAGTGATAGATTAGAGGCACGCAGAAAGAGACAAGACAGAATCAGGGTCAAAGAGATGGGCGGGATGACCCCAATCAAGAGAGGGTACCTGCTCTTTTTCAAGTGATATTAAAACAGGTGTGTGTTCATTCAATCACTTATCCACCAATTTCATTCAACAAATGATTTTCTTAAGGGATCCGCTGAGCTCAAGGCTCTCACATTGGTATTAGACCAAAGCAGATGCCGATCTTTGTGGCTTCCTGGAAGAGGCATTTGGAGGCAATTCTTAACCTAATTTGTAACACTTCTGCCAATTGTCCCTTAGCATCCTCCTCCCCTCTTCCCCTGAACTAGTGAGTTGTTAAATGAAGGAACTAATAGAGTATGGAATTAGTGCCAGGAAGTCGCTTCCTCTGTTTACTGATCGTAATCTCAGGTAACTGTATAGGCTCAGTTTGCCAATCTACAAAACGGGAATCATTCTACCCAACCCCAGCGATCAGCTGCAGAATTACAGAAAAGTGTGGGTAGGACTTCCGGCACAATACCAAGCACACGTGAGTTAAACACAAGTGTCAGCTCCCCTCTCTTCCCAATCGACCTTTGCCAGGCTACACTGCTCTCTAAAATCTGCCCAGGAGTTTGTTTCTTCCAGAAGGCTTACTTCTGCCTAAAAGTTGCTGAATTAGGGGTGGCTCTGCCCTTAATTGCCAACATCCGCTGTATTATGGAAAAAGCAAGAGTTCCAGAAAAACATTATTTCTGCTTTATTGACTATGCCAAAGCCTTTGTGTGGATCACAATAAACTATGGAAAATTCTGAAAGAGATGGGAATACCAGACCACCCGACCTGCCTCTGGAGATATCTGTATGCAGGTCAGGAAGCAACAGTTAGAACTGGACATGGAACAACAGACTGGCTCCAAATAGGAAAAGGAGTACGTCAAGGCTGTATACTGTCACCCTGCTTATTTAACTTCTGTGCAGAGTACATCATGAGAAACGCTGGGCTGGATGAAGCACAAGCTGGAATCAACATTGCCGGGAGAAATATCAATAACCTCAGATATGCAGATGACACCACCCTTATGGCAGAAAGTGAAGAGGATCTAAAAAGCCTCTTGTTGAAAGTGAAAGAGGAGAGTGAAAGAGTTGGCTTAAAGCTCAACATTCAGAAAACGAAGATCATGGCATCTGGTCCCATCACTTCCTGGGAAATAGATGGGGAAACAGTGGCAACAGTGTCAGACTTTAATTTTGGGGGTCCAAAATCACTGAGATAGTGATTGCAGCCATGTAATTAAAAGATGTTTACTCCTTGGAAGGAAGGTTGTGACCAACCTAGATAGCATATTCAAAAGCAGAGATATTGCTTTGCTGACTAAGGTCCGTCTAGTCAAGGCTATGGTTTTTCCTGTGGTCATGTATGGACACGAGAGTTGGACTGTGAAGAAAGGTGAGTGCTGAAGAATTGATGCTTTTGAACTGTGGTGTTGGAGAAGACTCTTGAGAGTCCCTTGGGCTGCAAGGAGATCCAACCAGTCCATTCTAAAGGAGACCAGTCCTGGGTGTTCATTGGAAGGACTGATGCTAAAGCTGAAACTCCAATCCTTTGGCCACTTCATGAGAAGAGTTGACTCATTGGAAAAGACCCTGATGCTGAGAGGGATTGGGGGCAGGGGGAGAAGGGGACGACAGAGAATGAGATGGCTGGATGGCATCACTGACTCGATGGACATGAGTTTGAGTGAACTCGGGGAGTTGGTGATGGACAGGGAGGCCTGGTGTACTGTGGTTCATGAGGTTGCAAAGATTGGACACAACTGAGCAACTGAACTACCCTTAATAGCATTTGGAGTGGCGCTGCCCTAAATGGCACAGAGTGGTGTCTCAGAATGAGGGCTGGGGTCAGACTTTCCTAGTCCCATGACTCACAGGTTGTATGAAACTGAACAAGATGTTTAACCCTGTGAGTCTCAGTTTCTCATCAAAGGCATAGTACATACTTCCCAGGGCTTCCCTGGTGGCTCCACGTCAAAAAATCCGCCTGCCACGGCAGGAGACGCAGGTTCAATCCCTGGGTCGGAAAGATGCCCTGGAGAAGAATATGGCAGCCCACTCCATTAGTCTTGCCTGGAGAATCCCACGGACAGAGGAGCCTGGCGGGCTACAATAGTCCATGGGGTCACAAAAGCGTCGGACACGACTAAACAACAGCAACATGCCTCCTAGGACCTTCAGGGTTGAATGAGGTGGCCCATATAGAATGCTGTCCTGGGGGCCAGGCACTTGGTACGCATCAGGAAATGACGGCTGTCAGCTCCCATCACTATGACCCACGACCATGAGTGAGGGCTGTTTCCTAGAGGATGAGAAGGCTATTCCACTACTGCCCTCGATAAAGACATCTTGTCTTTATTGGAAAAGCAAAATCAAACCACTGCTGCTGAAGCCCACCCCAGCAAAGGCGCTGGCTGCCTCCTTGGCAGAGCCTTGCACCTTCCAAGCAGAAAGAGTTTTACATCCAGGCTTAATTTGCCCAATCACTCCACAACTTGGGCTCTTCCAACACACACAGAGACTTTAAAGAGGGACTGTGCTGGCTGAGGGAGCACAGAATGCTTGGTGATCAGTACACAGAACGGGAGGAAAGCTCCCTCTCCCTGCGACTCAAGAATGAATTCTCTGGCCTCTTCCTGTTGCAGCCTCAGCTCCTCTTTCTGTTCTACTTTAATTTCAGAATGACTTTTTGTTTCCTTGCAATGATAGTGCTGGTCTGAGGTAGATTGGAGGTGGGCAGGAGGAAGCCAGGGTGGAAGAGCTGTCCAATACACCCCAACAATACACTTTCCAAACCCCAAATCGGGACCCACAGCCTGAGAGGGTTTGCATGTGAGTGTATTCAGGAGGTGGCGATGTAAGAGACATTGTTCGGTTGCTGAACTATTGGTGTTTCAGTGGTTTATGGGCACAAAGGAACAGTGTTCTTGAAATCAGAGCTGTTCTAAAAAATCCAGGGTGCATGTTTACCATTTCAGGTCCAGGGAATCTAACGTGGAATTTTTCAATTTGCCACAAAACAGAAAATCAGAAGCAAGTAACACATAACAGTGGGAATCCCTGGGGGCCCACTGAGAGTTAGGCTTGTCGTAGGAGATATAGTTCTCTATCAGAGTCGCTCACTGCCCTGGATATCAATGATTGGGCATTATTATTTATTAGTTGTCATTAACTATTGGCATACTATTTGCCTGATGGATATCTCCCCCGCTTTATCCTGAGCTTCTTTTTGTTGTTTAATATTTATGTATCTATGTTTGGTGTGCTGGGTCTTCGTTGCTGCTGGGCCGGGCTTTCTCTAGTTGGCAGGAGAGCAGGGCTCCTCTTCAGCGGCAGTGGCTCCGCCTGTCGATGAGCACAAGTTTTAGCCCGTGGGCGTCAGTAACTGCAGCACGCAGGCTCATAGCTGCGGCTCCCAGGCTGTGGAGCGCAGGCTCAGCAACCGTGGCTCACAGGCTTCGGTGCCCGGGAACATGTGGGATCTTGGTTCTGGACCAGGGATGGAACCATGTCTCCTGAATTGTAAGGTAGATTCTTATCCACTGGACCACCAGGGAAGCCCCTGTCCTGAGCTCCCAATAGCAAGAGCTATTCAATGTCACACCCTTAGTAAAGTCTCAATAGATTTGCTGAATGAATGAACACATGTTTATCCCTGGAACATGCTCTTCATCTTGGAAGGAAGTAGGCAGGAGAGGCAGCACTGAGAAATCTTGTCCCATTGGGTTCACGACGGCTCCCTTGGTAAATGCCACCACATTGGAAGAAGCAACAACTGTGTTGAATTGCAGTTGGGGGGCACTCAGCACCCACTCCAGATCCCACAGTGCCATGTGCTCAGACTCCATCTGCTTCTTTTCCTGGTTCCAGCAACATAGCCCAACATATACAGAATCCAAAATGTGGCGGGGACAAGGATTCGACAAGCTCACCCCCGACTCCCCACTGGCCTACCGCAGTCAGCAGGGACCCGGCGGTCAGTGCTCTCAGCCCCAGCCTTCTCCCTGTGTCTCCTTCCCATCCTTGGGTCACATTAACACCCTTGCTCCCTCCTGAAGTTCTGGCCTCCTCTGTGAGGCCATCCATCCCTCCACTCTTACCTCCTGCGTGAGCTGTCAATATCCATCAACGGTGATGCTCCAACCTGCCCCATGTTGAAAAAAGGGATGGGTGGAGGGGGAGGGATGGATCTGGAATACAGGGTGGGGTGGGGAGGGGGAGCAGAGAGGAAAAAACACATAGAATTATTCTAAAAAGCAATTATATTGAAACATGATTATCAAATATTATTTTTTATAAACCACACCAAACCTGTAGCAATTTGCAGTTTGAAAAACAAATGTATGATAATTCATGTGCTCTTTCATTAATACATTAATCTTGTATTTTAATATAGCTCCAGCTGCAGGTCTAATAACTACTGTAATTTCAAAGCGGCAATGAGCATAAATAATATTTTGAGATACCTGCCAGAGCTGGAGTATGATATGAACATAGCTGTCTGTTTTCTGTTGGTGCGAAAGTTTCAAGGGCTGCTACTATTTCTGTGGTTTGCCACCTATATTCATAGTTAAGGGAAATGATCACTTTTATTTAAGATTAATGAAAATAAGGATGTATGTTTCCCCACTCAAGTTCACTGAGCCCTGAATTCTATCATGGACCCCAGAACACAAGCCCCATCAGATCGGTGTGTCTTTCTGGTTTATACATAGCATCTGTTTATTTACTGCCCCCGCCCCCAGTCGTGTCTGACTCTTTTTGACCCCTCGAATTATAACCCACCAGGCTCCTCTGTCCATGGAATTCTCCAGGCAAGAATATAGGAGTGGGTTGCCATTTCCTTCTCTAGGGTATCTTCCCAACCCAGGGATCGAAACTGGGTCTCCTGCATTGCAGGGGGGCTCTTCACCATCTGAGCCACTAGGGAAGCCCCTTCCCTGATCGTGTCGCAGAGAGGCCCCCAGGCTTCGGAGGCCCCAGGAGGTGTGGGTGGAGGCAGGGGAGATAACCATTCCCATTCATCGTGGAATGAACCAACACTCCACATTATGGTTTACCTACTTGATTCAAAGAAATAGAGGAAAAGAATAGAATGGGAAAGACTAGAGATCTCTTCAAGAAAATTAGAGATACCAAGGGAACATTTCATGCAAAGATGGGCTCGATAAAGGACAGAAATGGTATGGACCTAACAGAAGCAGAAGATATTAAGAAGAGGTGGCAAGAATACACGGAAGAACTGTACAAAAAAGATCTTCATGACCCAGATAATCATGATGGTGTGATGACTAATCTAGAGCCAAGTTGGAGAAGACTCTTGAGAGTCCCTTGGACTGCAAGGAGATCCAACCAGTCCATTCTGTAGGAGATCAACCCTGGGATTTCTTTGGAAGGAATGATGCTAAAACTGAAGCTCCAGTACTTTGGCCACGTTATGCGAAGAGTTGACTCATTGGAAAAGACCCTGATGCTGGGAGGTATTGGGGGCAGAAGGAGTAGGGGACGACCGAGGATGAGATGGCTGGATGGCATCACGGACTCAATGGACGTGAGTGTGAGTGAACTCTGGGAGTTGGTGATGGACAGGGAGGCCTGGCATGCTGCAATTCATGGGGTCGCAAAGAGTCGGACACGACTGAGCGACTGAACTGAACTGAACTGAATTATTTTTTATGAAAGTAATTAATGACACATTTTATTACAGTCTGAATTTTTAAAGCCTGAAACAAGCTCACCTGTTTTCCTTGGGGTTTCAGTGCAAAAGAAGCAAAAGAGCAAGCGCAAGTAAGAGACAGAAAACAGAGAAAGCAAATATGATGCATTTGTAAGTAAGCTGGGCCCCACTTCATGAGAAAATATTTCCAGGTTCCTGGTCACACAAAACCTTTCTCAAGAGGCTGTGTGGAGTCAGTGAATCTAGGAGTACTCTCTCTGGATTAAGGAGAGATCAATTTATATGGGTTCATGTGGTCCTTTGAATCCTATTTGTTGACATTTGGTCTACATGTCAATGACTTTTTCATATTACTGGCCCTTTCAGGCAATCTCTGGAGATGACTTTTTTTTTTTTTTTTTTAATGGATCCAGGAGCAGAACTCAGAGCTAGAAAGGCTGCGGTTTTCAACAAGAGCCACAGTGGAGGCAAAGCAAACACTGGCCTTCGCCCCAAGGGGAGTCTGAGACAAACATTGTGTTAAAAGATGAGCAATGATGACATCAGGAACTTGAGAACACTGAGAAAGCTGTGACTACTCCAGTAGAGAAGCATGACAGATGAGTCAGGCTAAGGGGTGAATGAGACCAAAAACTGAATCAGAGGGTTCATAACCTAGCTTCCTTTTAGAGTCTGACATAACTCAGTATGCATTTGAAAGGTTACTTTTGGGATGCTTGGTGGGTGAAATGATCAGTAGGGCATGAGAGAATATGGAGTAAAAGCAGCAGTCCAGGTGACAAAGTAAGATAGCTTGGTAGTGAAGACAGTTGGGTAAAGTAGACATAATTCAGACTGTTGGAGAGTAACATGATTTTTTAATGTTTCTATATGGACAGGATTTTCTGAGCAAAGAGAACTGGTACTGCAGTTAGAAGAAAATTTTCAGAAATTGAAGGTGACTGAAAAGCAAAACTGAGATAGTGAGAAACCTCCAGAGATATCTAGACATTTATCTCTGTGGAACTGTATGTTTACATTTCAAAGGGCAATGAAATCAGAGGAGCCATTTCCATTCCAAAGGATGATAAGACATTAGAAAGCAAAGATTTTCGCTCTCTTTTGAGGAGAGAAGTGGCAGCTGTCTAGCTTATATGCAAATTTTCAGTCACAATTTCAGGTACAGGGCAAAAATTCCTTTTACATGCGTAGAGTGACGTCTGTCATCACACCGATCTGAAAGGGGATAATGAGGTTTGGGGGGCTAATGTGGTCATTATTCTAAGTAATAATGGCTCTATCCCTGATAGATGCAAAACCTAGTATTCGCATTCAGGACAAGGTAAACACATCACACAGTTATCACAGACTTTGTTTAGTGGATAAGCTAAACAAGATCAGGTGATTATTTAGAGATGGGAGTTCATTCATTCTTTTGAAGAAATTTATAGAGCATAATTATTGCAAGACACAGCCTAAAGATAGACCTACAAACATAACTGGCAATGTCTATGATCTGATAGAAGTGTAGCTAACCAGGTAATATCAGCATCAAAAATTTATTTTACACACTGATATAACAGTCAGTTAGTAGGTCACATAGATGGGAAGACATGACTGATGGATGTTTTAAGTTCAACATCATGAACCTGTTGCAACTTCTAGCCATTTCTTCTTCTAAAAATTGTGGATTTCTCATCCATGAAAGTAATGAACCCTCTCTCACCACTTAAAAGCTGTGTATTTCAAACAATGCAAATGATTTTAGCTGAGAAAACAGGGGCGAGTTGACTCAGCTCCAGAAGAACTGGCTGTATGTCTTCTTGAAGATACTATGTTGGATCTCAGATACCATATCTTTAAGATTCTATGCCATAGATGTCTTAAATCTATTTCAGTCAAAGCAGAGGTGCTGAATGAACAAT
This sequence comes from Aepyceros melampus, assembly GCA_006408695.1. Lineage (NCBI taxonomy): Eukaryota > Metazoa > Chordata > Mammalia > Artiodactyla > Bovidae > Aepyceros > Aepyceros melampus. Next base: position 513,673 of record SJXQ01008881.1, on the reverse strand, counting down.
TTAGTCAATTTCACTATCTTTATCAAATCAATGCACCATATCAAAAGAGAACAAAATATATAGTCATTTAAGATATCATAACCCTGGTGGCTCAGACGGTAAAGCGTCTGCCTGCAATGCGGGAGACCCAGGTTCGATTCCTGGGTCGGGAAGACCCCTGGAGAAGGAAATGGCAATCCACTCCAGCACTCTTGCCTGGAAAATCCCATGGATGGAGGAGCCTGATAGGCTACAGTCTATGGGTTCGCAAAGAGGTGGACACGACTGAGCGACTTCACCTCACCTTGAACTCTCTTTACAAACCTTAAAAATCTATCAAATACTTTTTAAAGCACTTTGATGAGAATTTAACTAATTACATCCACCAATCCTTGGAAATTGTAACAGAAGATTGATTCAATGACATTGTCAAGATGTCAAGGATGACTTAACATTAGAGATACTGATTAGAGACTTAAAACTATCATGTACACAGTATCTAGAACTAGGGTTAAGATGACGTGTTGTATCAACATTTATTGTTCCTTTCTCTGAAGAAGACAGCACTACCACCGCCCCACTCAGTGGGGTTATAATCATAACCCAAGACTGAAAAAATATTTACAACAGAGCACATTCTTGACAGTGAAAACATTTCTTATACTCTAGAGTACAGTTCTCTTTTAAGGTCATTAACAGAAGGGACTAGTAACAAACGCTTGGCTAAACATCGAGGAAGTTAGGTTTAGATCTTCCAGCGTTACAGAGTTTTGACAAGGCAGTATGAAATTACAAATAGAATGATGATTTGCTGTTTAAACAGCAAATATAATTTTAACCAACCCATTTCAAAACACATATCAACCAGTCTCTCCTAACATTTATTTTCTTATAGTTGGATTTTCCCCCACATTTCTCTTTTATGAAAAATATTATCTAGAAAATCATTAAATACAGGATCCTGTTTTCACATTAATGATTCAGAATAATTCAATATATTTAGTTATTTGTTCTTTCAAACATCTCTTCTCTCTTTTCAGTCATATAAGTATCTTTTCTTCTCTTTTATTTCTTTGATAACTTCACTATCTATTTCATTCAGTAATCTTTCTCCATCTAAACTTTAACAAAAAAACTGTTTCAAGTTTTCCTGTTACTCTTCATTTCCCTGGCAATGTAATCAGGATAATATCTATTGCATTTTTAGTTCCTACCATGACAATACAGTAGGATTTTTCAAATTATAGTACTTTCTTGCTTTCCTTTGTACTAAACACTTTTTTCTATTCTTTGTTTTTTTTTAGAAATTTTTTAACATTTTCCCTATTTTTCATGACAGATGCATTGCTAATTGTTTTTTAATTCCTTCAACTTTTTTTTTTTTTGCAAATATTTGCAAATTTTTTTTGCTGAAGAAATAGTAAGGTAAAGAAGTTACTGCTGCTGCTGCTGCTAAGTCACTTCAGTCGTGTCCGACTCTGTGCAACTCCATAGACAGCAGCCCACCAGGCTCCTCCGTCCCTGGGATTCTTCAGGCAAGAACACTGGAGTGAGTTGCCATTTCCTTCTCCAATGTATGAAAGTGAAAAGTGAAAGTGTAGTAGTTCAGTCGTGCCTGACTCTTCACACCCCATGGACTGCAGCCCACCAGGCTCCTCCGTCCACGGGATTTTCCAGGCAAGTGTACTGGAGTGGGTTGCCATTGCCTTCTCCAGAAAGAGAGAAGCACAATAAATATAAATGGGTAGCCTTGAGATTTATAAGATATTTTATCAGAGGATGAATATATCAATATTCTCTGATACGGAGACAAAGTCAGTGAGATTTTATGGCAGTAAGTTTTCCCTGCAAACTAAAAAAAAAATTCAGTTCATGATCTCTCAATGCAGTTTTAGCTCTGAAATATGAATGAAAGGGTACAGTAAACATCTATTTTTCATTAAGCCCATAATATTAGATGGACCTCCTGGAATTAAAAGTAGTGGTTTTGTGACTATGGAGTAACCACTTATTTTGCACAGTAGGTAGTAAACATACAGAACGCTTATCACAGGACCTGGTCTGACTGAAAGTTACACTAAACTGAAAAGAATTTACAATTTAGTCTTGGATCACAAAATCATTGTTGCTGTTGACATTTTGAAATCAGCATCCTAAATGTCAACTTTCCTCCCCATATCCTATTTGTCATTATTAGAAAAGCTGGATCTTTATTTTACCAGTGAGATACTTTTCTTAAACATGTTTATAATTTTAATACAATTTAAAATATGTAATAAATGTATTATTCCACGTTTGTTCCTGGGAAGGAAAGATGCCCACCTATAAGTGAGTTTTGCATCTTAAGAAAATTGGAAGCAGGTGGGATTATTCTAAAACTATAACCCAATAGCTCATCTTGTATTTATTTTACTTTTAAAGTCTATTCTGTAAATTGATTTTAGTTGCTGGTGGTTTAAGGATTAGTTGCCATTTGTGACTGGGCAAATGAGGTCATGTGAATTTTATTTTCCTTAAGTCAATACGTGAGCAATGACTTAATTCCAGGAAATAAAGATGGCAAAAAATTTAATTTATAATAAAAGGTGAGCTGCTAGTTAAATTCCAGACATTATATCTATTTATATTTTTGACAATCTCAATTTACTCCCTAAACTGGTACATCTTATCTTGATTATTCATATTTAGAATGAAAATTGTAGTGCTGAAACGGATATCATCATACTGAAAACATGTGATGTCGTCCTGCTCCAGGCTCTACTGTATATTGTTCTTTGACCTTAATCATATAGCCTAATCCCTGAACCCTTGATTATATGCTAAAACAGAGGAGCTTGACTGACACAGAGAAGGACCCACATGAATAAATGCAACATTACAATATCCTTGAAAGAAAAATGACACTGTGAATATTATAAGAAATTTTCATTAACAGATTCAATCAATTTGACTTCTAAATTACCTCTAGTTTAGAAGGCAATGCACTGGCTTGCTTTGCACAATATACAAAAAAGAAGTTTGCCAATAAATATGAAAAATGAGTATAATACCATAGGAAATATTTAAGAACTTACAAGAAAAATCTTGAATATTTATTCAAGTACTTTTATGATGAGGTGACCAATGAACAAAATTTAATGACTAATTAGTGTAGATATCACTGAAATTTTTCATGGAGAAGTCAAAGATTTTTAACACATTTAACTCACTCATGATTTCATAATAGAAACTATTTATGAATCTTTGGTATAATGCATGCTGAAATATCTCAGATCAGACAGTTTTAAAAGAAATGTACTTGAGGTTGATGACATTTAGTTTGGAAGACTAATGAAGTTACTAGTCATCATCTCTGCTACTGCTACTGCTAAGTCGCTTCAGTTGTGTCCAACTCTGTGCGACCCCAGAGATGGCAGCCTACCAGGCTCCCCCGTCCTGTGGATTCTACAGGCAAGAACACTGGAGTGGGTTGCCATTTCCTTCTCCAATGCATGAGAGTGAAAAGTGAAAGTGAAGTCTCTCAGTCGTGTCTGACTCCTAGCGACCCCTAGGAGCGTACCAGGCTCCTAGGTCCATGGGGTTTTCCAGGCAAGAGTACTGGAGTGGGGTGCCATTGCCTTCTCCAGTCATCATCTCTGCTGCTGCTGCTGCTGCTAAGTCGCTTCAGTCATGTCCGACTCTGTGTGATCCCAGAGACAGCAGCCCACCAGGCTCCCTTGTCCCTGGGATTCTCCAGGCAAGAACACTGGAGTGGGTTGCTGGTGACTGATAAATAGTTCAAGTACAAAAGCTCACCATATCTTGAATCGAGAGTATAGGTTATCCGATACATTCTTAAAGGGTGAGATCATACATATTTTGAACAAGCCATATGATCTCTGTCACAGTCACTTAATTCCTTGTTGTGCTAACATAGATAGGAAATGTGTGTGTTTGTTTCAATAAAACTTCATTTAGAAAGAGATCTATACTGTGGGCTACAATTTGCCAAATTCTGGTCAAGAAGATTGGTGGGGCAAAGAAAATGAAAAGAAATTACATCTAAAAAAATGATGAGATCGAATCAAAATATTATGTCCATTTACTTTCTAAGTTCTTGAAATTCTTGACTGTATTCTTAGGCTCTGAAAATTCAAAAAGAGACAGTGGATGGATATTTCATTAAGACTCCTAATTTTGATTTAAATATTACATACTTCTACTATATTCGTTCCTGAAAATATTTCTCTTATTTACACTTTAAAATGACATTATTCCCATTTTGAATCTTCATTGAGAAATTCAAAATACAATAAGACATAATTGAAGTGCTAATGGAGAGTTCCTCAATCATCTGTTTTTTAAATATTTTCTTCATAAAAAATGTACAAACTGTAACTTTAAATTTCATTCCTTATTCATAAGCCCCTTTGGAAGAAAAATGAATATTTTCAAAGTACATATTTAATAAATCTTTTGACTAAACTTAAGAACATTATTATATTTCTTTCTACTCTGACACATACATATATATATATATAAATATAAGTTCTGAAGGTTGTTACTAGTAAAGAATTTCCTCGATAATTCAGAGAATTCTGAAATTTGCTGCAATATAGCTATGGCCTAAGACCTTGTACATCTGCAATTGTATAGCCTTATGGTTTCTCAGCTAGTCTGTAAGACATGATGATGTAACCATAATGTGAATGATTCTAACTTGATATCAGCACAAGAAGAAAGCATTTTCCACTGAATGACAGCAAAGGTCAAATAATTGAATTTAAGGATATAAAAAAGGAAATTTAATATGTTCTACTGAATGTTACACTGCATGATGCTTTTTGAGTTTATTATGGCATTTTTCTTCCAACTATTTCCTTCCCTACCACCATACATGTGAGATGACCAGGATAAGGCTAGGATTTTGCCAAAGATAGATATACATGTTGCCTTGTTTACAAATCATTTAAGGCAGAGAGTATGTGTATTCAGTTCAGTTCAGTCGCTCAGTTGTGTCCGACTCTTTGCGACCCCATGAATCGCAGCACACCAGGCCTCCCTGTCCATCACCAACTCCCGGAGTTCACTCAGACTCACGTCCATTGAGTATGTGTATTGACGAGGTGTTATTGTACAGGTAAGCAATGTCTCCTGTAATTTTAATACAACTAAAACTCCTTGTTTCAGTATTTTAAGATAAGTATATTTAAAATATGAAATTTATCTGTTCATCTAAATTATCCCAATTTACCCTTAAAAAGTATTGCTAAATCACTATCCTTGAAGACTCAGATTCTGACATCTATAGTAACTGTAGTGATCATTTCACTGTGTAGACTTAGTAACAGGAAATAAATTATTTTCACTAATTTTACACACTACAGAAGTAGTACACTGAATATAAATCTGGAGTAGAATTACTTATGGGAAACATCTAATAGTTTGACTGAATTCTGGCATTTTTGATGAATAACTCACCAAGTCAGTAAAACAGTATAATTCCTATTAATAACTCTGGAAAAAAAAGTTAATAATGCCTGAAATTATTAATGCTATTTTCAAGGAAGCATAAGTTACTCTCTAAGAGTTACCTAGACATTGTGAAGACTGGCTTCTTACAAAGCTAGATGCTTTGAATCTCTGATTCCCATTCAGTTCTAGGTTACTGACAGAAACCTAAAGAGCAGTGTGGAAATAGATCTTACAATCAGGGGGTCAAGTTGAAAGTAATGTAAAATGAGATTATACCAAATTTATTGATGTGAGTTCATTAAACAGAGATTCCACATTCAATGTTTTAAATCAAATGTTTAGAGATATCATAACAATCTGTTTCTTGGTTAACTAAAACATGGACTCAAAGGTGAGTTTATACTAAATTAAGTTTAAATGCCAGAACTTTAGTGGTGTACTATAGAAGAAATTATCCAAAATGTTGAAAAGCTTTTTAATTTTTTTTTAATTGGTTATTGTCTGTGGGTTGGAATCACAGTGGGGACTGATACCTTCAAATGTGTATGTACATGCTAAGTCACTTCAGTCATATCCAACTCTTTGTGATCATAAGGACTGTAGCCCATCAGGCTCCTCCATCAGTGGGATTTTCCAGGCAAGAATACTGGAATGGGTTGTCAGGCTTTCTTCCAGTGGATCTTCCAGACCCAGAGTACCAACCTGCTTCTCTTATGTCTCTTGAATTGGCAGGCAGGTTCTTTACAGTTAGTGCCACCTGGGAAGCTGTGTTCCTTCAAAAGGGATCCATAAACTCAAGAGAAATGACAGGATCTTTTGGCATTAACGGTATAGTGGTAACAATTAATATCTAATCAAAAGGAGGTAAGGTTACTGTAATGGAGAGTGGAGCCAAATCAGTAATTAAAATAATTCAAATCAAAGCCAGTACTTTTTAAATCATAATGGCTAATTGATTATGTTGTCTCTACAACCCAATTGATGGGTAGTCTTTTGCTGTCTGATTAGATCTGCATAAAGAGAAAAGCTCTAGCCATCCCAGAATAGAAATATAACTCCAACCACTAAAATAAGAAGTTGTGACCACCTTCATTGTTAAGATTTGAATCAGCTTACAAGATCCCCTGGAAGAGGGAATGGCTATCCACCCCAGTGTTCTTCCCTGGAGATTTCCAAGGCCAGAGGAGCCTGGCAGGCTACAGTCTATGGGGTCACAAAGAGTTGCACACAACTTAGTAACATTCACTCACAGACCTCATCAGTTCACTCCAGTTCAGTAAGACAGACTTCAGTTCAGTACAGCCACTCAGTCGTGTCTGACTCTTTGCGACCCCATGAATTGCTGCACATAAGGCCTCCCTGTCCATCACCAACTGCCAGATTTCACCCAACCTCATGTCCAATGAGTCACTGATGCCATCGCGCCATCTCATCCTCTGTTGTCCTCTTCTCCTCATGCCCCCAATCCCTCCCAGCATTAGGGTCTTTTCCAATGAGTCACTTCTCACATGAGGTGGCGAAAGTATTTGAGTTTCAGCTTCAGCATCAGTCCTTCCAATGAACACACAGGACTGATCTCCTTTAGGATGGACTGGTTGGATCTCTTTTCAGTCCAAGGGACTTGCAAGAGTCTTATCCAACACCATAGTTTAAAAGGATCAATTCTTTGGCGCTCAGCCTTCTTCACAGTCCAAATGTCACATCCATACATGACCACTGGAAAAACCATAGCCTTGACTTGATTGACCTTTGTTGGCAAAGGGATGTCTCTGTTTTTGAATATGCTATCTAGGTTGGTCTTCTGCTTCTGTTAGGTCCATACTATTTCTATCCTTTATCGAGCCCATCTATGCATGAAATGTTCCCTTGGTATCTTAATTTTATTGAAGAGATCTCTTGTCTTTCCCATTCTGTTCTTTTCCTCTATTTCTTTGCGTTGATCACTGAAGAAGGCTTTCTTATCTCTTCTTGCTATTCTTTGGAATTCTGCATTCAGATGCTTATATCTTTCCTTTTCTCCTTTGTTTTTTTGCTTCTTTTATTTTCACAGCTATTTGTAAGCCCTCTCCAGACAGCCATTTTGCTTTTTTGCATTTCTTTTCCATGGGAATGGTCTAGATCCCTGTCTCCTGTACAATGTCACGAACCTCATTCCATAGTTCATCAGGCACTCTATCTATCAGATCTAGACCCTTAAATCCATTTCTCACCTCCACTGTATAATCATAAGGGATTTGATTTAGGTCATACCTGAATTGTCTAGTGGTTTTCCCTACTTGCTTCAATTTAAATCTGAATTTGGTAATAAGGTGTTCATGATCTGAGCCACAGTCAGCTCCTGGTCTTGTTTTTGTTGACTATATAGAGCTTCTCCATCTTCGGCTGCAAAGAATAAAATCAATCTGATTTTGGTGCTGACCATCTGGTGATATCCATGTGTAGAGTCTTCACTTGTGTTGTTGGAAGAGGGTGTTTGCCATGACCAGTGCATTTTCTTGACAAAACTCTATTAGTATTTGTCCTGCTTCATTCTGCATTCCAAGGCCAAATTTGCCTGTTACTCCAGGTGTTTCTTGACTTCCTACTTTTGCATTCCAGTCCTCTATCATGAAAAGGACATCTTTTTTGGGTGTTAGTTCTAAAAGGTCTTGTAGGTCTTCATAGAACAGTTCACTTTCAGCTTCTTCACAATTACTGGTTGTGGCACAGACTTGGATTACTGTGATATTGAATGGTTTGCCTTGGAAATGAATAGAGATCATTTTGTCATTTTTGAGACTGCATCCAAGTACTGCATTTGGGACTCTCTTGTTGACCATGATGGTGACTCCATTTCTTCTGAGGGACTCCTGCCTGCAGTAGTAGATATAATGGTCATTTGAGTTAAATTCACCCATCCAGTCCATTTTAGTTTGCTGATTCCTAGAATGTTGACATTCACTCTTGCCATCTCTTGTTTAACCGCTTCCAATTTGCTTTGATTCATGGACCTGACATTCCAGATTCCTATGCAATATTGCTCTTTACAGCATCGGACCTTGCTTCTATCACCACTCACATCCACAGCTGGGTATTGTTTTTGCTTTAGCTCCATCCCTTCATTCTTTCTGGAGTTATTTCTCCTCTGATCTCCAGTAGCGTGTTGAGCACCTACTGACCTAGGGAGTTCCTCTTTCAGTATCCTATCATTTTGCCTTTTCATACTGTTCATAGGGTTCTCAAGGCAAGAATACTGAAGTGGTTTGCCATTCCCTTCTCCAGTGGACCACATTCTGTCAGACCTCTCCACCATGACCTGCCCGTGTTGGGTTTCCCCATGGGCATGGCTTAGTTTCATTGAGTTAGACAAGGGTGTGGTCCTAGTGTGATTAGATTGACTAGTTTTCTGTGAGTATGGTTTCAGTGTGTCTGCCCTCTGATGCCCTCTTGCAACACCTACCATCTTACTTGGGTTTCTCTTCCTTGGGCATAGGGTACCTCTTCATGGCTGCCCCAGCAAAGCGGAGCTGCTGCTTCTTACCTTGGATGAAGGGTATCTCCTCACCACTGCCCTTCCTCACCTTCAATGTAGGATAGCTCCTCTAGGCCCTCTTGGGCCCATGCAGCCACTGCTCGCCCTTCAGGCATGGGGTCCTCCCAGCTTCTTCACCTGACCTCAGACATGGGATAGCTCCTCTTGGCCATGCTTAGTGCACCGGCCACAGCCGCCCACACTCCAACCGGTGCACTAAGTGCAAATATTTCATACAAAGATGGGCTCGATAAAGGACACAAATGGTATGGACCTAACAGAAGCAGAAGATATTAAGAAGAGGTGACAAGAATACACTGAAGAACTTTACAAAAAAGATCTTCATGACCCAGATAATCAAGATGGTGTGATCACTCACCTAGAGCCAGACATCCTGGAATGTGAAGTAAGTGGGCCTTAGAAAGCATCACTATGAACAAAGCTAGTGGAGATGATGGAATTTCAGTTGAGCTATTTCAAATCCTGAAAGATGGTGCTGTGAAAGTGCTGCACTCACTATGCCAGCAGATTTGGTAAACTCAGCAGTGGCCACAGGACTGGAAAAGGTCAGTTTTCATTTCAGTCCCAAAGAAAGGCAATGTCAAAGAATGCTCAAACCACCACACAAATGCACTCATCTCACATGCTGGTAAAGTAATGCTCAAAATTCTCCAAGCCAGGCTTCAGCAATATGTGAACCATGAAATTCCTGATGTTCAAGCTGGTTTTAGAAAAGGCAGAGGAATCAGAGATCAAATAGCCACCATCTGCTGGATCATTGAAAAAGCAAGAGAGTTCCAGAAAAACATCTATTTCTGCTTTATTGACTATGCCAAAGCCTTTGACTGTGTGGATCACAATAAACTGTGGAAAATTCTGAAAGAGATGGGAATACCAGACCACCTGACCTGCCTCTTGAGAAATCTGTATGCAGCTACGAAAGCAACAATTAGAACTGGACATGGAACAACAGATGGGTTTCAAATAGGAAAAGGAGTACGTCAAGGCTGTATGTGGTCACCCTGCTTATTTAACTTCTATGCAGAGTACATCATGAGAAATGCTGGGCTGAAATAAACACAAGCTTGTATCAAGATTGCCAGGAGAAATATCAATAACCTCAGATATGCATACGATGCCACCCTTATGGAAGAAAGTGAAGAGGAACTAAAAAGCCTCTTGATGAAAGTGAAAGTGGAGAGTGAAAGAGATGGCTTAAAGCTCAACATTCAGAAAACAAAGATCATGGCATCCGGTCCCATCACTTCATGGGAAATAGATGGGGAAACAGTGGAAACAGTGTCAGACTTTATGTTTTTGAGCTCCAAAATCACTGAAGATGGTGATTGCAGCCATGAAATTAAAAGACACTTACTCCTTGGAAGAAAAGTTATGACCAACGTAGATAGCATATCCAAAAGCAGAGACATACTTTGCCGACTAAGGTCCATCTAATCAAGGCTACAGTTTTTCCAGTGGTCATGTATGGATGTGAGAGTTGGACTGTGAAGAAGGCTGAGCACTGAAGAACTGATGCTTTTGAACTGTGGTGTTGGAGAAGACTCTTGAGAGTCCCTTGGACTGCAAGGAGATCCAACCAATCCATTCTGAAGGAGATCAGCCTTGGGATTTCTTTGGAAGGAATGATGCTAAAGCTGAAACTCCAGTACTCTGGCCACTCTTGCGAAGAGTTGACTCATTGGAAAATACTCTAATGCTGGGAGGGATTCGGGGCAGGAGGAGAAGGGGACGACAGAGGATGAGATGGCTGGATGGCATCACGGACTCGATGGACTTGAGTCTGAGTGAACTCCGGGAGTTGATGATGGACAAGGAGGCCTGGCGTGCTGTGATTCATGGGGTTGCAAAGAATCGGACATAACTGAGCAACTGTTCCTTTGGGATTGGAGTGAAAACTGACTTTCTCCAGTCCTGTGGCCATTGCTGAATTTTCCAATTTTGCTAGCATATTGAGTGCAGCACTTTCACACCATCATCTTTCAGGATTTGAAATAGCTCAACTGTCATCTTAATTGTGATCTCCAGTAGCTTTGTTTGTAGTGATGCTTCCTAAGGCCTGCTTGACTTCACATTCCAGGATGTCTGGCTCTAGGCAAGTGATCACACCATCATGATTATCTGGCTCATGAAGATCTTTTTGTACAGTTCTGTGTATTCTTGCCACCTCTTCTTAATAACTTCTGCTTCTGTTAGGTCCATACCATTTGTGTCCTTTATTGAGCCCATCTTTGCATGAAATATTCCCTTGGTATCTCAAATTTTCTTGAAGAGATCTCTAGTTTTTCCCATTCTGTTGTTTTCCTCTATTTCTTTGCATTGATTACTGAGGTGCCGGGGGCCAGCGTGAGGAATTCCGCCCATGGCAAAGGTCATGAGGAAGGAGGCTTGGCATACGCAAAGGCATGATCAAGCCTCAGGAAACCCCCTGTTCCCAAGCATCTACCCCCAAAACCAAGAGTCTGTTTTATGCTCTCACCTACACCTCTGACTTTACGGGGGGCTCTCCCCCATAACCATTTTTCTCGGAGAAGGAGTTAACTTGCAGCTCCAGCTGATAAAATTCCTGGGCGTGACAAGAGTGTTTTAGCTCACAAACTCCTCTGAAGGTTATCTAACCTGCCTGTATAGGTTCGTCCGGCCAAGTGATTATTTACAGCCTCCCAACAGCGAGAGGCACAAGATGTTTTAGACTTACTAAAGGCAGATTCTTTTGGGAAGTTAGAATTTATTAGTATAGTGGGTTGATTAGGAATTGTATTGGTGAAAGGATTTCACTTGTTGGGCTGATGTTTTGTTGCTAAATCTTCATATTCCCTGCCCTTATAATGAATATAACTAGCATATAAGAGAAATAAGTATTAACCTTTAAGATTAATCATGTTAACCTTGGGTTAGATAAATTCCTTTCTTGATTATAACTCATTACACCCTTACCCTATAGGAATGTAACTTTATCTGGAGGGTGGTGCCTGGTTTAAGAAAAAACACCCTTGGAAAAAATGAGTTTTTTGGTTATCAGAAAGAGAGGGTCATGAAGTGTCAGCAGGCCTCATGGCCAGAAGATGATGTAAAACCCCTAAGACCTTTTTTTTTTATGTAAAGCACCTGTTTTTGATAAAGATCAGGACTGCTGACCCCCACGTGACTCTGTATTCATCCCTATGTGTAAAAAAGGTATATAAGCAAGCCTGAAAATAAAGAAAATGGGATCAGTTTCTGGAAAGGCTGATTCCCCCCGTGTCGTTCTTTCTTTCCTTTTCTGGCTGAATTTCCATCTGGGGAATGGGTCCTCACCAAGCCTACTAATTATGCCTGGGCTTCTAAGATTGGACCGGGGAGGCCTCAGTGCCTCCTCTCCTTCGGGAGAACGGAAAGATGCCTGTGGCCTACGTAGGTGGTGATTGGTATTCCACATAAATCAAGTTATTCAACCTTCTTTTCTCCATCTAAATTTTCCTACTATACTATTATTTCCTAATCTAATCTTATATTTCTAAAAGTGTTTTTCTCGCCAACTCCGTCTCCACCTTCGAATCACCCTGGATCCACTGGGGCTGGACCCCGGCAAGGAAGGCTTTCTTATCTCTCCTTGGTATTTTTTGGAATTCTGCATTCAAATGAGAATGCTTTGCTTTTTGCTTCTCTTCTTTCACAGCTATTTGTAAGACCTCCTCAGACAGCCATTTTGCTTTTTTGCCTTTCTTTTCCATGGGGATCATCTTGATCCCTGTCTCTTGTACAATGTCAGGAACCTCCATCCATAGTTCATCAGGTACTCTGTCTATCAGATCTAGTCCCTTAAATCTATTTCTCACTTCCACTGTATAATCATAAGGGATTTGATTTAGGTCATACCTGAATTGTCTAGTGGTTTTCCCTACTTTCTTCAATTTAAGTCTGAATATGGCAATAAGGAGTTCATGATCTGACCCACAGTCAGCTCCTGGTCTTGTTTTTTTGACTGTACAGAGCTTCTCCATCTTTGGCTGCAAGGAATATAATCAATCTGATTTTGGTGTTGACCACTGGTGATATCCATATGTAGAGTCTTCTCTTGTGTTGTTGCCAGAGGGTATTTGCTATGACCAGTGCGTTCTCTTGGCAAAATTCTATTAGACTTTTCCCTGCTTTATTCCATATTCTAAGGCCAAATTTGCCTGTTACTCCATGTGTTTCTTGACTTCCTACTTTTGCATCCCAGTCCCCTATAATGCAAAGGACGTCTTTTTTGGGGTGTTAGTTCTAAAAGGTCTTGTAGTTCTTGTATTAAAAACCAGAGACATAACTTTGCCTACAAAAGTCCATCTAATCAATGCTGTGGTTTTGCATGAATGAGAGAGTTGGGTCATAAAGAAGGCTGAGCACTGAAGAATTGATGATTTTGAATTGTGGTGCTAGAGAAGACTCTTGAGAGTCCCTTGGACTGCAAGGAGACCAAACTAATCATTCCCACAGGAAATCACCTCTGACTATTCATTAGAGGGACCGATGCTGATGCTCCAGCACTTTGGCCACATGATTCAAAGAGCTCATTCGTTGGAAAAGACGCTGATGCTGAGAAAGATTGAAGGGCAAAGGAGAAGAGGGTGGCAGAGGGTGAGATAGGGAGATGACACCACTGACTCAATGAACATAGGTTGAGCAAACTCTAGAAGATAATGAAGAACAGGGAATCTTGGCATCTTGCAGTCCATGGGGTTGCAAAGAGTTGGAAATGACTTAGTGACTGAACAACAACAAAATCATTGATTATATTATACTATTAGACCTATTGAGTAGTAAGTTGGAATTTCTCAACATGCATCAGGAAGACAATTATGGACCAGAGTGTAGGAAATAAAACCCATAAAATTTCAAGAGCAGCTACCCCAGTGAAATTTCTAGAGTTCCAATGATGAAAGGGACATTTTTCCCCCTTTCTGTTCATTTAAAATTGTCCATTATTTGACATAAATATCTAGCAGCGATAACAATATCTTAAGAAGAACTTAAACTGTCAGTAAACAAACAAGCAAAAAGCAAAGAAAGAAACACATTTAGTACAGCTTGAAAAAAGATACTATCAGGCTCATTATTAATGTAAGTTTCATATATCACATTTTCAGTGGCATACTTAGAGTTTAAATTATGGTAAGTGGTTAAAGTAAACTTTGGAGAAGGAACAATTAAAGGTAAAATACAGAGGTTTTTCTAAAATATGTGGATGGCATTGTTAGTCATTATAACTTTGATATGAATAAAAATGTCTCTAAAATGAATGAGTACTGCAGCATTTAAAATGATCACATAATGAGACTCTCACACTGAAAGTAGCCAAATATGGATTTCATTATCAAATGTACATTATTTCTTAAATTCAATATATGTGAGAACACATAACAATCTCAGAGCATCTGTTCTTAGACAGCTAAAGAAATTAAGAATAAAGAAAAAGAGTAAAAAAGTGGTGCAGAAGGAAAATGGTGCTCTTTCACTTTTCCTTAATCTATGTAGCTACTCTCTAAGCTCTTGGAAAAACTGCTATCAATATAGTAAATTGCATAAATTGTTTATGCAAAGCAATCTGAGTTAACGGAAGATTGGCAGAATTATAATAATAGTTTCCTTTCTTGAATAAAATCAATCTATATAAATATGACTCTAAATTTAACAATTGTCAAAAATCACCACTACCAAATTTGTGATTCTAAATTTTGCAGAAGCATAAATTATCTTGGAGGAGAATTTTAAAGCAATCCTCTCAAATGTCAAGTAATCTAATTAGTGTGATTTTTTATTTCCATTTTCAGTTTCATTTTAAGTGCTCCTTAATTTTAAAAATGATTAAATTTCTTTTTCACCAAAAAAGATATTTCAAACTGATTCTTATTTCGTAGCATCACAGTGGATAGTGTACCAAGCTGTTCAAGATGGCTTCATAAATATACAAATTTTTAAACTGTTGTGTTGGCTTCTGTACTTTTAAAATATATGAACTAATAATTAATGATATTTGTCTCACTCCTAATTCACCAAGGATATCAGTGTTAACATTCCAATATTTGAATGTCTATGACACTTCCACAGCAT
>SJXQ01008881.1:397713-498063 GCA_006408695.1 Aepyceros melampus | reverse complement strand
GGTCGTCCTGAATTTAAAAACCTTCCTAAGAATAGTATTTAATTGTAGGAAGAAATTAGTGCATATGATTTATAACCAGTTGTACGAAGATTAAATGTAAGTCTGTCACTTTATTTGCTCCGTGCCTTTGAAAAGATTAATTCACTTTATAGCATTATTAAAAGAGAATCTGATACTACCTTTTAAGGTCACTGGATGGTTTATTATAAACCATCATGCATAGTATCTGAAACTAAGGTGTTCTCAACTACTCTATTTAAGGTAATTCTTTGGATATGAAAATACATATTTTATGCTTCTGGTTTCAACTTTTAGCTTCAAGCAGATAATCAGTTCACTTTTATTCAAGAACACACATTACAATTTTAGTTTAAATCTGTGTTTTGTCTAATAAGATAAAGAATAGTTAATAGACCCCCTTATTTCTTGCAGCCTTCTTCTCAGATGACTTTTTCTGATACTGAACTTCAATAAACTTCAGTACCCTTCTTGTCTAAGGAAGATCCTTCATTATTTCTCCCTGTTCCATAGAAAAGACTTAAAACACAATAACCTCACCCACAGAACCAGACAATTGTCACGTGTGCAAGAGGTTGTGTCAATGCATGTCATGCACAGCTTCATGTTCCAGTAGATGTTTGATCAACACCTTCTTTCAGAAAATTATCTTGAGGTAAACATGTATCTGCTGAAATGGTGCTTTTTCATATTTATGATAATATATTACTTTATAAGCTTGTTTTGTTTTTCCTACATTTAGGTCATTGATGATTCTGCTAGAATTCATATACATTTTTAAAAAATTTTGTAACAAAATAGTTTTTACTTAAGAACATTTTAATAATTTCATCCAAATATGTAGGGAGAAATTCTTACTGTCTAGTAGCCTCACTTTAGGGCTTCCCTGATACCTCAGTTGGTAAAGAAGCCACCTGCAATGAAGGAGACCTTGATTTGATTCCTGGGTTGGGAAGATCACTGGAAAGGGATAGGCTACCTACTCCAGTATACTGGCCTGGAGAATTCCGTAGATTGTATAGTCCATTGGGTCACAAAAAGTCAGACATGACTGAATGACTTTCACAACCTCACTTTTGGATAGTTTTCAAAAAATTGAAATGAGGATTTTGAAGAGTATTTCCACTTTCGTGTTACTTATAGCATTATTCATTGTAGACAAGAGGTAGAAACAATTTAAATGTCCATTGACAGGTAAATAGATAAACAAATGTGTTTTACACAAACAATGGAATATTATTTTGCCATAAAAAGAAGGA
Organism: Aepyceros melampus; assembly: GCA_006408695.1. Classification (NCBI taxonomy): domain Eukaryota; kingdom Metazoa; phylum Chordata; class Mammalia; order Artiodactyla; family Bovidae; genus Aepyceros; species Aepyceros melampus. The sequence goes on along the minus strand of SJXQ01008881.1, from coordinate 496,786 downwards.
AATCCTACCATATGCTACAATGTGAAGGAAACTTGAGGACATTATGCTAACTAAAATAAACAGTCACAGAAGGAGAAAATGCATGATCCCGTGTACATGAGGTACATCTATAGTAGTTAAATTCACTGAAGGAGAATGTAAAGGGTAGGTTGCCAAGGATTGGAGGAAGAAGGAAATGGAATGTTTCTGTTCAATGGATATACAGCTTCAGTTATGGAAGATTAAAAAAAAAGTTTAGAGATAGGCTGTATAACAGTGTTCTTACAGTTAACAATACTATGCATGTGTGTGTGTTTTAGTTGCTCAATAGTGTCTGATTCTTTGTGACCCCATGCTTCTCTTTCCATGGGATTCCCCAGGCAAGCACACTAGAGTGGGTTGCCATTCTCTTCTCCAGGGGATCGTCCCAACCCAGGGATTGAACCCAGGTTTCCTTCATTGCAGGTGGATTCTTTACCATCTGAGCCACCAGGGAACTATTTATACTGTACACTTAAATATTTAAGAGGGGAGATCTCATGTTACATTTGTTTTTCTTTACCACAGTAAAAATCATCTAATGGTGTTATATGACTGAGTGGCTGGCATTACAGTGAAAACCACCATTTTATTCTCTGTATCTATGAATTTGGCCTTTTCTAAAGATTTCACATATCAATAGTGAAATATAGTATATATCTTTTTCTGTCTTGCTTCTCTCACTTGGCATCATGTCCTCAAGGTCTATCTATGCTGTTGCAAATGGCAAGACTTCATCTATTTATTGTTGAATAATATTCCACTGTATATATCCCACATTTCCTTTTCTATTTTTCTAAGGATGTTTAGGTTGTTTCCATATCTTAGCTATGTATACTGCAATAAACATGAGACTACAGGGAGTACACTATCTTTCAGGTACTGATTTTATTTTCTTTGGATATATATATTTATTTGGAGATTATATATATATATATATATATATATATATNGCAGATGACACCACCCTTATGGCAGAAAGTGAGGAGGAGCTAAAAAGCCTCTTGTTGAAGGTGAAAGAGGAGAGTGGAAAAGTTGGCTTAAAGCTCAACATTCAGAAAACGAAGATCATGGCATCTGGCCCCATCACTTCATGGGAAATAGATGGGGAAACAGTAGAAACAGTGTCAGACTTTGTTTTTTTGGGCTCCAAAATCACTGCAGATGGTGACTGCAGCCATGAAATTAAAAGACACTTACTTCTTGGAAGAAAGTTATGACCAACCTAGATAGTATATTCAAAAGCAGAGACATTACTTTGCCAACTAATGTCCGTCTAGTCAAGGCTATGGTTTTTCTTGTGGTCATGTATGGATGTGAGAGTTGGACTGTGAAGAAGGCTGAGCGCAGAAGACTTGATGCTTTTGAACTGTGGTGTTGGAGAAGACTCTTGAGAGTCCCTTGGACTGCAAGGAGATCCAACCAGTCCATTCTGAAGGAGATCAGCCCTTGGATTTCTTTGGAAGGAATGATGCTAAAGCTGAAGCTCCAGTACTTTGGGCACCTTATGCGAAGAGTTGACTCATTGGAAAAGACCCTGATTCTGGGAGGGATTGGGGGCAGGAGGAGATGGGGATGACTGAGGATGAGATGGCTGGATGGCATCACTGACTCGATGGACGTGAGTCTGAGTGAACTCTGGGAGTTGGTGATGGACAGGGAGGCCTGGCATGCTGCAGTTCATGGGGTCGCAAAGAGTCGGACACGACTGAGCGACTGAACTGAACTGAACTGGTATGAGTTGGATTACTGGGGCATATGGTAGTTGTAGCTTTAATTTTTTTGAGAAATTGCTCAACTATTTTTCATAATGACTGTTCCATAAACAGTGTATTTAAAAAGCTTTATTTTGTTAAAAAACTCTACTGGTATTTTTCCTTTTAAAATAATATACTAAAGAAATGATAAAATCTTACTATATCTTATGTAAAATAACTGCTTGCAATTCAGGAGACTGGGTTTGATCCCTGGGTTGGGAGGATCCCCTGGAGACGGGGAAGGCTACCCACTCCAGCTTTCTGGCCTGGAGAATTCCATGGACTGTATGGTCCACGGGGTCACAAAGAGTTGGACATGACTGAACGACTTGCATTTAAGAAACTAAATGAACACTCTTGTACAAAGTTGCAGAAAAAGTTCAAGTTTTCAATATAGAACTGGCAAAAGAACTGCCTATATATTAATAAGTAAGTAAAGTCACTCAGTCGTGTCCGACTCTTTGTGACCCCATGGATGCAGCCCACCAGGCTCCTCAGTCCATGAGATTCTCCAAGCAAGAATACTGGAGTGGGTTGCCATTTCCTTCTCCAGGGGATCTTCCTGACCCAGGGATCGAACCCAGGTCTCCCACATTGGAGGCAGACATTTTAACCTCTGAACCACCAGGGAAGTAGATAATATTTATATATTATCTATTATATATTAATAGTTTCTTTCAAATATGAAAGTCATTTGTCCTATGAATTGTATTAGTTTACTCTTTTTCAGTTACCAGAATCAGAAGTACATTCAAGTTACCCAAAGTGACAAGAATTTATGGTATGTTAACACAAAAAGACTGCCTTAGTAGCTACATAGAAATGATTCCCTGCGACAGAACAGCACATCACTCACCAAAATGCATTGGCAGCTCTCAAGTAGTCTTTTTAATGTTCACTGAAAGCTGGACTTGCATTTTTCTCTCTTTTCCAATGATGGCCACTCATGGCCATCTTCTCTTTGTTCCAACCTGTCTCTGTATAGGCTTGGCTCTTTACTTTTTATCTTTCTGATGTCACATCTGCCATATTTGTTTGTGTGCTCTCTCTGCTTCCACTAACCCTAAACTGCTTTCTTTCAAAATTTCTCCGTGAATGAAGATCTGCTTGAATCACTGTTTAACATGATACATGCTTACTGAACACAGTCTTTACACAAACCACTCTGTAGCCTGTCGAACTTCCTCATAACATGTTTATAAATATCTTTGGATAGCAGAAAATTTCACTTCAATGGGATGTGCCTTGAACAGAAGAGTGAGAGGGTACAGAGCACAGTGTGTTAGCAGAGGGAAACCATGCAGTTTCTTCCAGTAGAAGACAGGCTTTTTAAGACTAGCACTGAGTCTCCCACGTGTGCCTCACCATTCCAGTCACATAAAACTGACGTGAAGAGAAAGGTCACTGTGGGTTGGGTATCGTCAAGTCATGAGTGAAAGTCAGGAGAGAAGGATAAATCATCTGTATTCATATCATTCTGATTCTTCTGAGCATCTTAAAAAAAATACTCAGGTTTTCAATCCAAATAACCGACAGAAATTTGACAATTTTACTTCCCCACTATGACTTATGAAATGATAGACTTGTCTCAAGCTTTAATGGAGTGTTCATTTGTATAAATATATATTTTCTAAGTAAAGTATCTGTAAGTACAAGAGTATGTGTACATATATAGATAGCGTGTATCTATGTTCTGAATCTTAATAATAAAATGTGTACCCACACATCAATCATTCTACTTAAGAACTAAAGCAACATCTAGCATGGATAATTCATTCTTTAATCAAATTCTTGCTTTGTGGACATCCTGGCAACAACTATAGTGTGACCTGAGATGTGGACATTGTTTCTCATAAATATTTGTTATGTTATTATGGATGATCTTTTAACAATTTGCCAAAGATAGTTTGACATCACTCTCCTCTTGGTTTTCTTTCATCTTAGTTTATATTTATAATCCCATATATTTTAAGTTAAATATAAAATGGTTAAAATATTTAAGGTAGGGGTTGAATTTGGAGAAAGGTCATCAAGAAAGACTATCATTATCTTCTTCATTCAGGTTTAGATTGTCTATTCTTTAGCTAATATTTACTTTCTATTTCTAATCTGATCTGTCTTCACTAATACTCAGATTTTGGAATCCTTCTGTTACTTAGAAATCCAGAGTGGTATATCTTGCAGGAAAATTGCTATTCTAGCAAGTAAACCTGTTAAAATATAAACATATAAGGCCTATGAAGATGGTGGGAGATGTGTAGAAATTAGAAGAAACAAGATGGAAAAAGAAGGAAAACAAATTATGAAGTTAGGAAATTAAACATAATACTGTAATAAATGTTATGAAAAGTGAGAAAAATAATAAATCATATCAATAGGATTGGTAGAACACTTAGTAAACTAAAACAATACTGAGCTAAAGTCTTGCCTATAATACAACTTAAGTTTCACAAGTTGTATATACTATCTATGCCTCAATGCCCTCACCTTTAAAATGGACACCATAGTATATAACATGAAACTCTCTTCAGTGCTGACTTAAATGAGTGTCTGACATATAGAACATTCTCAATACATACTGGTTATTACTGCTTACATTTTGTAGAATTTGCAGGATGTTATTTATATTTTTTTCTTGGTCTATTTTCCTGAGCAAGGAAAGATAATTTTCTATACAATTTTATTAAAACTTTCTTTCCTAATCTGCAAAAATGCTATGGAAATTAATGAGATCATTTCTGAGTGGAGAACATTATTCTGACCTTTATGGGATTCAAAGGGCTCCAGAGCTATTAATTAGAGTTATATGATATACTCTCATATAGTAATGTTACAGATAAGTTAGGTTGCATAATATGACTAATGTCTCAAGAGTATTTATTAATAATAATATTGTATGAGATCTTACCTGAATAATCATAATTTATTGACGCAAAATACATCCCCCCTTTTTGATCATTGCTATCCAGTGATATAATAAATCACTCCACTGAAACAATCAGACTGCTTGTGCTCAAGATGACATATAAGCGAAGTTCTTCGTGTGTGTTAGGAGATTGTACTCACAAGCCTATTTCTTTCAGAATGACATTTTCTCTGCACCCCTGAATTTCTTCTGTCAACTCCATTAAAGGATGACATCTAACAATTTTTGACATTAATCTGTGAGAAGGGGGATCAGGCAAAAATAATATACTGCTGTTTCAGGAAATTTGAAGTTTATATAGCAAATTAGTCAGGGTTTTCCAGAGAAATAGAACTAATTGGGGTGTGGGAGAAAAACGAGAATTCTCTCTTCATCTTTTTGTTTCATTCAGGTCCTAAATAGATTAGATGAAGCCTATCCACACTGGGAGAAGGAAATGGCCTTCTCCATATGGATAAGGGAATGACAACCCACTCCAGTATTCTTGCCTGGAAAATCCCATGAACCAAGGAGCCTGGCAGGCTTCAGTCCATGGGGTCACAAAGAGTCAACATGACTGAGTGACTTCACCCACATTGGGGAGGGAAATAGTCTTTACTTAGTTTATTAATTCAAAACTATTCGCTAGAAATATCTTCATAGACACACCCAGAAATAGTATTTAACCATAAATGTGGGCATCCCATGATCCAGTCAAGTTGACACACAAAACTAATCATCACACTAAACAAAGCATACCTTCCAAAATTGTTTGAAAAACAGGAAAGTAAATATTTATTCATAGATGTGGCCTTTAAAGCATGATGAAACTAATTTAAAGTATGAGATGTTTAAGAAGTATATTTTACACGCATACTATATATATATAGTATATAGCTATATATATATATAGTTATTAACGTCTATGTTTATATGCACGCACATGTGTTCAGTCCCTCAGTTGTGTCTGAGTCTTTATGACCCCATGAATTGTAGCCTGCTAGTCTCTTCTCTCCATCGGACTATCCAGGAAAGAATACTAGAGAGGATGACTATTTCCTCCTCCAGGCGCTCTTTCTGACCCAGGGATTGATCAAACCCATATTTTCTGTGTTTCCTGTATTGGCAGGTGAATTCTTTACCACCAAGCCACCTGGGAAGTCCCTATATTTATATAAGCATTTGAATATATTTTTCACTTTTATTATTTCAGATATTCACATCTGTTTTCAACACTGGTAGAAAGAAGTGAAATTTCTCTGAGAAAAGCAAAGATGTGAAGTTTTTCTTTGTAACAGACAGAAAAATAATGGCTATGGGATCCAAGAAAATTTCTAGGAGGTTAAAAACCTCTGCCCTCTCTCACTTTCTCTTTGCCAATGTGTTTTTTCAACGAGTCTACATCCACAGATAGTAAATTACTCATCTTCTCTTCAAAATGTGGCTCTATTAGAGATCAAATGAAAGTGTATATATCAGTACAATTTTCTATATACTCATTGGAAAACAACAGCTGTAATATAATAAAAATAATAAAGCAACAACAATAACAAAGCTGAATCAAAGAGGAAGACGTGTGCTTAGTCAATCAAGAGCATCATTTTCATGTGTGGACCACTATCTGTGAAGGAACAACTTGATGACTCCTAGCAGATATATAAGTGCCTGGAATTCCTTGCTAAACTCTCCAATTCCTTGCTAAACCCTCATCTGCAAAGTAGACATGGACCTTAAATTTTCTAAAATTTTGAATGATATTGCATCCTAAATTGAAGGAAATAATTTTTCACACACTTCAGGATGCATGCTCTCTTCTTATATCATAGATCTTATTTGTGGAATATAGCCTAAGAAGATTGCAACAAACTGTAATTACAGAACAAATGTTAGATCCATGAAGTCCATATTACAGATGATGAACATGAAACTCAAAGATATTCAGCTATATAGTGGAACATATAAGAATAGATTGGTTTCCTGCCCCATACATACTTCTCTTCCACCTTTCTACCCCTTACTTCTGAAACTTCCCATGGTTAAAAAGTTATGATTGTCATAAAAAATATGCAAAGAGAACTAGAAATTTATTGTTTCAGTTATTTCTCTTCATAGAATTTGGGATTTAGCAGCTTAAGCAGTAACACTATCTCTATTTGAATGACTATTGTCATTATAAATATGTCTGCTTAAAATTAAGACTTGTACTATTTAGATTTGGAACATTAGAGAAAAGATTTCTTAGATCTTAAGCATAAATTATTTCCTGGTATATAAATATTCCCACATTATTTGACTTGAGATATTTTTTTCTTTCACATTAGGAGAATCTCATTCTATCAGTAAGAGTTTATCCAGCGCATGCAATCTCTCAGTAAAGTATAATTTCTTATGTGTTAAATTTATCATCTCCACACTTCTGCTTAACTAATGACTGCATATATATATATATATATATATATAGTAGCCTAGCAATATCACTGGAGTAGGAAGTGATAACCAACTCCAGTATTCCTGCCTGGAGAATCCCATGGATAGAGGATGCTTAAAGAGTTGGACATGACTGAGCACAGCACAGCAACAATATCATATTTAAAACTGCTTTGGTTAGTTACTCAGTCATGTCCAACTCTTTGTGACACTGAGGACCTTAGTCCTCCAGGCCCATCTGTCATGGGATTTTTAGGAGAGAATACTTGCTTGAGATGTCATTTCCTCTTCCAGGGGATCTCCTAACCCAGGGATCAAACCCTATGTCTTCTGCATTGGCAGACAGTTTCTTTACCACTAAGCCATCTGGGATCCTCTAAAATTTCTAGATTAATTTTTTTTTAAATTAAAAAAACTGCTAAGCTCTTTTACAGGTAAATCATAATTGAGATGAAATACTTTCCTTATATGATAATTGTTTTACTTGAAGAAAAGGTTTTTAAAATCTTATGAAGTTGAGAATCCATTCGTAACTACTGCACTGCTCAGTTCAGTTCAGTCTCTCAGTCGTGTCTGACTCTTTGAGACCCCATGAATCACAGCACGCCAGACCTCCCTGTCAATCACCAACTCCCGGAGTTCACTCAGACTCATGTCCATTGAGTCCGTGATGCCATCCAGCCATCTCATCCTCGTTCGTCCCCTACTCCTCCTGCCCCCAATCCCTCCCAGCATCACGGTCTTTTCCAATGAGTCAACTCTTCCCATAACGTGGCCAAAGTACTGGAGTTTCAGCTTTAGCATCATTCCCTCCAAAGAAATTCCAGGACGGATCTCATTCAGAATGGACTGGTTGGATCTCCTTGCAGTCCAAAGGACTCTCAAGAGTCTTCTCCCACACCAAGTTCAAAAGCATCAATTCTTTGGTGCTCAGCTTTCTTCACAGACCAACTCTCACATCCATACATGACCACAGGGAAAACCATAGCCCTGACTAGAAGGACCTTTGTTGGCAAAGTAATGTCTCTGCTTTTCAATATGCTATCTAGGTTGGTCATAACTATTCTTCCAAGGAGTAAACATCTTTTAATTTCATGGCTGCAGTCACCATGTGCAGTGATTTTGGAGCCCAGAAAAATAAAGTCTGACACTGTTTCCACTGTTTCCAAATCTATTTCCCATGAAGTGATGGGACCAGATGCCATGATCTTCGTTTTCTGAATGTTGAGCTTTAAGCCAACTTTTTCACTCTACTCTTTCACTTTCATCAAGAGGCTTTTAGCTCCTCTTCACTTTCTGCCATAAGGGTGGTGTCATCTGCATATCTCAGGTTATTGATATTTCTCCCAGCAATCTTGATTCCAGCTTGTGTTTCTGCCAGCCCAGTGTTTCTCATGATGTACTCTGCATAGAAGTTAAATAAGCAGGGTGACAATATACAGCCTTGACATACTCCTTTTCCTATTTGGAACCAGTCTTTTGTTCCATGTCCAGTTCTAACTGTTGCTTCCTGACCTGTATATAGATTTCTCAAGAGGCAGGTTAGGTGGTCTGGTATTCCCATCTCTTTCAGAATTTTCCGCAGTTTATTGTGATCCACACAGTCAAAGGCTTTGGCATAGTCAATAAAGCTGAAATAGATGTTTTTCTAGAACTCTCTTGCTTTTTTCATGAATCAGTGGATGTTGGGAATTTTGTCTCTGGTTCCTCTGCCTTTTCTAAAAGCAGCTTGAACATCAGGGTGTTCATGGTTCACGTATTGCTGAAGTCTGGCTTGGAGAATTTTGAGCATTACTTTACTAATGTGTTAGATGAGTGCAATTGTGTGGTAGTTTGAGCATTCTTTGGCATTGCCTTTCTTTGGGATTGGAATGAAAACTGACCTTTCCAGTCCTGTGGCCACTGCTGAGTTTTCCAGTTTTGCTGGCATACTGAGTGCAGCACTTTCACAGCATCGTCTTTCAAGATTTGAAATAGCTCAACTGGAATTCCATTACCTCGACTAGCTTTGTTTGTAGTAATGCTTTCTAAGATCCACTTGACTTCACATTCCAGGGTGTTTGGCTCTAGATGAGTGATCACACCATCGTGATTATCTGGGTCATGAAGATCTTTTTTTGTACAGTTCTTCTATGTATTCTTTCCACCTCTTAATATCTTCTGCTTCTGTTAGGTCCAGACCATTTCTGTCCTTTATCAAGCCCATCTTTGCATGAAATGTTCCCTGGTATCTTTAATTTTCTTGAAGAGTTTTCTAGTCTTTCCCATTCTGTTGCTTTCCTCTATTTCATTGCATTGTCGCTGAAGAAGGCTTTCTCATCTCTTCTTGCTATCCTTTGGAACTCTGCTTTCAGATGCTTATATCTTTCCTTTTCTCCTTTGCTTATCACTTCTTTTCTTTCACAGCAATTTGTAAGGCCTCCCCAGTCATCCATTTTGCTTTTTTGCATTTCTTTTCCATGGGGATGATCTTGATCCCTGTCTCCTGTACAATGTCAGGAACCTCATTCCATAGTTCATCAGCCACTCTATCAGATCTAGGCCCTTAAATCTATTTCTCACTTCCACTGTATGAGCATAAGGGATTTGATTTAGGTCATTCTTGAATATTCTAGTCATTTTCCCCACTTAATTCAATGTCAGTTTGAATTTGGCAATAAGGAGTTCATGATCTGAACCACAGTCAGCTCCTGGTCTTATTTTTGTTGACTGTATAGAGCTTCTCCATCTTTGGCTGCAGAGAATATAATCAATCTGATTTTGGTGTTGACCATCTGGTGATGTCAGCCTCTTAGACATGTCCAAATCATGCAACCACATAGATTGCAGCATGCCAGGTCTCCCTATCCATCACCAACTCCCAGAGTTTACTCAAACTCATGTCCATTGAGTCAAAATTGCCATCTAACCATCTCATCCTCTGTCGGCCCCTTCTCCTCCTGCCTTCAATCTTTCCCAGTATCAGACTCTTTTGAAATGAGTCAGTTCTTCACATCAGGTCGCCAAAATATTGTTTTTTCAGCTTCAACATCAGTCCTTCCAATGAATATTCAGGACTGACTTCTTTTAGGATGGACTGGTTTGTTCTTCTTGCAGTTAAAGGACTGTCAAGAATCTTCTCCAACACCATAATTCAAAAGTATCAATTCTTCTGCACTCAGCTTTCTTTATAGTCCAAGTCTTACATCTATATGTGACTCTTGGAAAAACCATAGCCTTGACTAGACAGACCTTTTTTGGCAAAGTAATTTCTCCACTTTTCAATATGCTGTCTAGGTTGATCATAACTTTCGTTCCAAGGAGCAAGCCTCTTTTAATTTATGGCTACAGTCACCATCTAGAGTGATTTTGAGACCAAGAAAATAAAGTCCGTCTGTTTCTACTGTTTCCCCATCTATTTCCCATGAAGTGATGGGGCCAGATGCCATGATCTTCTTTTTCTGAATATTGAGCTCTAAGCCAACATTTTTACTCTCCTCTTTCAATTTCATCAAGAAGCTCTTTAGCTCTTCTTCGCTTTCTGCCATAAGGGTGGTGTCATCTGCATATCTGAGGTTATTGGTATTTCTCCTGGTAATCTTGATTCCAGCTTGTGCTTCCTTCAGCCCAGTGTTTCTCATGATGTAATCTGCATATAAGTTAAATAAGTAGGATGACAATATACAGCATTGACATACTTCATTTTCTAATTTGAATCGGTCTGTTGTTCCATGTCTGATTCTAACTGTTGCTTCCTGACCTGCATACAGAATTCTCAAGAGGCAGGTCAGGTGGTCTGGATTTCCCACCTCTTTAAAATTTTTCCACAGTTTCTTATGGTTAACACAGTCAAAAGCTTTGACATAGTGCATAAAGCAGCAGTAAATATTATTCTGGAACTCTTGTGTTTTTGATGATCTAACGGATGTTGGCAATTTGATCTGTAGTTCCTCTGCCTTTTTCAAATCCAGTTTGAACATCCAGAAGTTCACGGTTCATATATTGCTGAAGCCTGGCTTGGATAATTTTGAGATTACTTTGCTAGTGTGTGAGATGAATGCAATTTTGCAGTAGTTTGAGTATTCTTTGGCATTGCCTTTCTTTGGGATTGGAATGAAAATTGATCTTTTCCAGTCCTGTGGCCACTGTTGAGTTTTCTAAATTTGCTGGCCTATTGAGTGCAGCACTTTCACAGCATCATCTTTTAGGATTTGAAATAGCACAACTGGAATTCCATCACTTCCACTAGCTTTGTTCGTAGTGAAGCTTCCTAAGGCCCACGTGACTTCGCATTCCAGGATGTCTGGCTCTAGATGAGTGATTACACAATCGTGATCATCTGGGTCATGAAGATCTTTTTGTAAGTTCTTCTGTGTGTTTTTGCCATCTCTTTTTCATATCTTCTGCTTTTGGTAGGTCCATACCATTTCTGTCCTTTATTGTGCCCATCTTTGCATGAAATGTTCCCCCGGTATCCCTAATTTTCTTGAAGAGATCTCTAGTCTTTCTGATTATATTGTTTTCCTCTATGTCTTTGCATTGATCACTGAGGAAGGCTTTCTTATCTCTCCTTGCTATTCTTTGGAACTCTGCATTCAAATGGATATATCTTTCCTTTTCTCCTTTGCCTTTCACTACTTTCCTGGTGGCTCACAGGGTAAAGCATCTGCCTGCGATGCAGGAGACCTGGGTTCAATCCCTGAGTCAGGAAGACCCCCTGGAGAAGGAAATGGCAACCCACTCCAGGACTCTTCCTTGGAAAATCTCATGGACAGAGAAGCCTGGTAGACTACAGTTCATGGGATCGCAAAGAGTTGGACACGACTGAGTGACTTCGCTTTCACTTTCTCTACTATTTACAGCTTTTGTAAGGCCTTCTCAGTTAACCATTTTTCCTTTTTGCATTTCTTTTTCTTGGGGATGGTCTTGATCCCTGACTCCTGTACAATGTCATGAATCTCTATCCATAGTTCTTCAGGACACATCTATCAGATCTAATCCCTAGAATCTATTTCTCACTTCCACTGTATAATCGTAATGGATTTGATTTAGGTCATACCTTCATGGTTTAGTGATTTTCTCTACTTTTTCCAATATAAGTGTGAATTTGGCAACAAGGTCTTCATGGTCTGAGCCACAGTCAGTTCCCAATCTTGCTTTTGCTGACTGTAGAGAGCTTCTCTATCTTTGACTGCAAAAAATATAACCAGTCTGATTTTGATATTGACCATCTGGTTCTGTTATCAAATGGCACAAAATTCAAAGCCATGTCAGTATATAGAATAAAAGCAAATGTTTCAGTAATCTAAGAAGCTGACATGTAGAGTTGAACTTGTTTGTATATCTTTTAAATTTTAGTAAGTGAGTGAAGTTACTCAGTCGTGTCGACTCTTTGTGAGCCCACAGACTGTAGCATACCAGGCTCCTCAGTCCATGGAATTTTCCAGGCAAGAGTACTGGCTTGGGTTTCCATTTCCTTCTCCAGGGGATCTTCCCAACCTAAGGATGGAACCCAGGTCTGCCACACTGCAGGCAGACATTTTTCCATCTGAGCCACCAGGGAAGACATTTTAGTAAAGAAGTGGCTAAAAATATGACATTTAGTTTAACGAGGCATTTTTACCTTCAAAACAGTTTATTGATTGAGGACAAGAGAGGCACTATCAATCATTTCTTAACTGTTCAGTGAAAGTATATCCTTAAATTACAATGTGTATACATTTACTCTCTTTAGTGGTAAGCACTCTTCCTGATTTCTCCCAGATGCACAGTTCCTAAAATTAAGGGACTACATATTGAACTTTGAAATTCCTATTCCATAAGGAAGTCTTTGCTTAATCTTTATTTTGGTCATGAAAGATTTTGGAACCAGAAAAGTTTGATCAAGTATAGTTAAATGCCCTATTTACAGCCAAGGATTTTACATTTCAAATCAGCAAGGGCAATTCCAGACTCCTCTGAAAAATGTAGAAATGCTTCTACCTCAGTGTTCTAAGAAATGTTTTTCCAGTTCAGATATTTTTACTTCAAATTGAAGACATTATGCTTCCTGAAAATAACTCTAGAAAAACTGATATGTTTCCTGTGTTGTAAATGTATCTATGATTGAACTTAGAATATCAGCAAGAACAGAAGTACCATTAATTTAAAAAAATGAGAAAAAGTAACTTTGACATTTATGTACAACAGTATATGCCAGAAACTTTCCATAGAATTTAGCTTTAAAAAAAAGTAATAAATACTCATTTTTTTTTGCAAATCCCTATGTTAAGTAATGCATATTTAAGATTTTTAATCTGATTGAGTATTTTAGTTCGTTAAAAACTATGAACAACAAAATACACAAATAAGACAAAGGGAAAGATGCAATGCTAGGGATAAACATTAAGAAGTTGTGACTTTTTTGTTGTGTGTGGTTTTTTTTTTTTTTTTTAAATAGAAGTAATGTCACCATACACCTGGTTTTATTGAGAAAATCTTGATTCATGCTTTTTGTTCTATCATAATTAATAACTGTACTATTAATATTGGCTCTCTCAAGCTACCCATGTTTGTACTATAAATACTATGTCATAACCTGTGTTGAAAAATTAAATGATTATGTACAGAAGGGAAGGTGGAGGAGGATTCCAGAAAATTTTCAATGAAAACAAAGTTTCCATGTGGCATGAAAATCCATGGCAACTTTGAGATACTGAAAACCATCTATCATGCTGAAGCACTGATTGCAAGCAGAAGCCTTACAAGAAAAGAAGTGGAAGGCAGATGTATTAGATCCCCAAACCTCTCTGTGCTGCTAAGAAACATCCATTTTATCCCAACACTGATAGGAAGGGAAATAAATACTAAAATAAGGGAACTGTATATCTGGATTTGAACTGTGGAAGGAGACAGAAGCCAAAAAGCAAAGGCTATGAATTTGATATTATGTTCATTGTTAATGATTCAGGAAGTATATTATAAAAGCTTGAACTGAGGCAGTGACATTTAGGAGGAAGTTGCATGTGTGCTGAGTCATACAGTCTTATCTGACTCTTTGTGATCCTGTGGGATTTAGCCCACCGGTCTCCTCTGTCCATAAAATTTTCCAGGCATTAATACTGGAGTGGGTTGTCATTTTCTACTCCAGGGGATCTTCCCAATCCAGAGACTGAAACTGTATTTCTTGTTTCTCCTGCACTGGCAGGTAGATTCTTTACCATTGTGCCACCTTGGAAGTGCGTAGGAGGGGCAGATGCATTCAAATGACATCAAAGAGTTTGATTTACAGGTCAATGGGTTTCCTCAACTCCATATTTTAAAATTGCATTAATTACTATAGTACAAAATTCATTATCCTTTAAGATATCATAAATAAAATATAATGAAATATTTTAGTGGATCTTATGTCAAATACAATTGTAAATATATATTCACCCCAAATCAGAGTCTTAACTATATTAAGCAAATACTAACAGACCCTAAAGGAGGAAAAGGAAGACAACACATCCACAGTAGGGGAATTCAATATCCTACAATTTAACAAAGAGTAGATCATCAGGAATGAATTGAAGAGAAAACCATGGACCAGATCTATACTTTAGAGCAAATAGATCCAATAGACATATGCAGAGCACACTACAGAACAATAAGAGAATACATTCTTCTCAAGCTCCCATGGAATATTCTCCAGACGAGCTGCTATGTTAGGCCATAAATAAACCTTACCAAATTCAAGTAGACTGAAATCATGCCAAGTATCTTTTCTCACCATAATGGCAGAAAAGTAGAAATCAATAACAGGAGGAATACTGGGAAATAAGTAAAAACTGATCAACATCCACCTAAACAACCAATGGGTCAAAGAAAAATTCGAAAGGAATATAAAAATATCTTCAAACAAATAAAAATGGAAATACAACACACAAAATGGATGGGATTCAATAAAAGCAATTCTAAGAGGAAAGTTTATAGTGACAATTGGTTACATTAAGAAAAAAGAAAGATTTCAAATAAACAATCTAACTTTACACCTCAAGAAACTAGAAAAAGAAGACAAAACTAACCCCATGGCTACCAGAAGGAAACAACAAAGATCAATCAACAGAATGTCAAGACAATTCAGAGACTAGGCAAAAATATTTTCAAATTATGTATCAGATAATTGTATAACATGCAAAATATAAAAGAACTCATATAACTCAATATCAAAAGGCAAACAATGCAATTAAAAATGAGCATAGGACCTGATTAAATATTTTTCCAAGGAAGACATAAAATAACAAATAAGTACATTAAAAGATGCTCAATATCACTAATCATCAGGAAAATGCAATAAAAACCAAATGAGGTAGCATGTCATATCTGTTAAGATGGCTATTATCAAAAATATAACAAAATAAATACTATTGATGATTTAGATAAAATGAAACTCTTGTGCCCTGTTGGTTACAGGTACATTTTTACAGCCATGTGGGAGACAGTATGGAGTTTCCTCAAAAATTAAAAATAAAACTGCTGTACGATCCAGTAATTCCTCTCATTTATATATATCCAATGGAAATGAAATCACTATCTTGAGGGTTGCCTGCACTCAACTCACCAGAGCATTGCATTAACCAAGACATAGAAACATTTTAAGTGTCCAACACAGTATAAATGAATAAAGAAAATGTGATCATGTATATTTAATGATGATGTATAATATAATAATAATTTAATATATGCATATTTGATAATAATAATAAAACTTGATAATGAATATTATATATTATATGTGTATATACAACCTGGAATAGTATTCAGACATAAAAACAATGGAAATCTTTTCATTTGCAATAACATGAATGGACCTTGAAGGCACTATGAAATGTCAGACAAAGAAAGTCAAATACCCTATGATCTCACCTACATGTGGAATCTATAAAGTAAAACTCATGGATACAGAGTAGAATAGTGCTAGGGACTAGAGGGTGGAGGAAATAGGGTGATGTTGGTCAGAGTACAAACTTCCAGTTATAAAATGATTATGTTTTGGGAATCTAATAAACAGCCTAGTCACCACAGTTACCAATACTGAATTGCATACTTGAATACAGTAAGAGAACATATCTTAAATATTCTTAGCACACAAAAAAACAACTATGTGAGGTCATGAAGGTTTCAACTAATCTTTCTGTAGTAACCATTTTGCAACATATACATGTATCAAATTATGTTGCATACCTGAAATTAATATGTCAATCGTATCTCAATAAAGCTGGAAAAATAAGAATCTATACTTTCTTAAGGCAAACAACAAGCATGGATTGGGAAAAACTTGCAACTAAATAAACAAACTTAATACCCAGGCACAATCTTTAATTTACTGAAAATAAATAGGAAAAAGACAAATGACTTAAGAAAATTATGCCAATATTGTAAGACATTTCCCTGGAGAGAAAAATAACATAGCTAATAAACATAAAAATGTTTCTCCTAAGTAGTAACTAAGGAATGAAAATTAAAACACAAATTAGTTCTAGTCATTGAGAAAGAGATTGTATAAATGTATAATAAAATCATAGGAGTATAAGAAGATATTTGCTATACTTGCATCCAACAAAACACTCTTTCTTAAAACTATAAATGTAGAGAAAGAAATTGGATAAACAGCAAAAATGGTACTGACAGGGTCACTGGGCACATGTAAAGGTAGTCAACATCACTTGTTATAGGGAAAACCAAATCAAAAGTGTTAGATGTCATTATGCCTCAGAGTAAAAAGATAGATCATATCAAATGTTGGCAAATATATAAAGAAGCTGGTTGAATGGTAAAGTTGTAAAAACAATTTGGAAAAGTTTTTGACAGTGCCTACTCTGACTAAATATATCCATACCTTATGACACAGCAATTTATTTCTAGATATATTTTTAGCAGCTATATATACATATATTCAGCCAAAAATATGTACCAGAATAGTCATTGAAACACTATTCAAAACAGCCTTAAACTGAAAATAACTACCAATCAACAGTTAAAATAGATAGAATATTTATACTTTTATTATTACAAAATAGAATAAATAGAATATTGAGATATAGAAACAAGGTGGCATATTATAAAGTAACGAGAATGAATAATCTACAATTTCACATAGCAAATTATTTCAAAAACATAAGTTTGAGAAACGGAGGCATTCAGTTCAGTTCAGTGGCTCAGTCGTGTCCGACTCTTTTCTACCCCATGAATCTCAGGATGCCAGGCCTCCCTGTCCATCATCATCTCCTGGAGTTCACTCAGACCCATGTCCATTGAGTCGGTGATGCCATCCAACCATCCCATCCTCTGTCGTCCCCTTCTCCTCCTGCCCCCAGTCGCTCCCAGCATCAGAGTCTTTTCCAATGAGGCAACTCTTCGCATGACGTGGCCAAAGTACTGGAGCTTCAGCTTTAACATCATTCCTTCAAAAGAAATCCCAGGGCTGATCTCCTTCAGAATGGACTGGTTGGATCTCCTTGCAGTCCAAGGGACTNCCCCAGGCCTGGGCTGGGCACAGGCTCTGTCTTCCTCATCGGCAGCCCTCCTGGCTGGTTCCCTTCGAGGTGGCTGTCAGTGACACCTGAGAGAAGCACGGATTTGCAGGAGGCTCTGTCACCGGGTGGAGTTTGTTCTGGGCAAAGTGAAAGCGATTCCGTTTGCAGTCTTACTTTTCTCTGATGCCATCAGTCACTGCCAGTGACACGAAGAGGTAATAGAAGTGCCCAGGAATCCTGCATTTTATTTCCACTCGGCAGCATTTCTCTTACAGGGAAACATAAATTCGGCCAATTTTTGTGCAGATTTTGCAAAAATAGTCTCTCTCCTTCTCACTCTGTGGACCTGCGTGATGCAAGGGCAGAGGGATGGTTCTGCCCAGAGGTTGGAGGTGGTCTCAGCCTCATCCAGGGGGAGACGTAGGGAAGGAACGGGGGGCCCCGTGGAGAGTTGCCTGGTCTGTACAGTGTTAACAGGTTAGGGAGCTGGGAGTGGGAGGCTTTCTGCATCACCTGGTCACATCCATCCTTTGGTGCAATGGTTCTTAAAATGTGGTTCCTGGACCAGCAACATCAGCACCACCTGGGCACTTGTTGGAAATGCAAACTCTCAGACTCCACTCCAGACCAACCGAGTTACAAACTCTGGGGGTAAAGTCCGGGAATCTGAACAAGTTCTCCAGGTGGTTCCAGCGCAGCGCAGAGTGGGAGAGTCACTGGGTGAGCACACTGGGCCTCCAAACCAGTCCACCCTAAAGAAGATCAACCCTGAATATTCCTGGGAGGACTGGTGCTGAAGCTGAAGCCCCAGCACTCTGGCCACCCGATGCTAAGAGCTGACTCATTAGAAAAGGCCCTGATGGTGGGAAAGGTTGAGGGCAAAAGGAGGAGGGGGCAGTGGAGGATGAGATGGTTGGATAGCATCACCAACTCAATGGACATGAGTTTGAATAAACTCTCGAAGACAATTTATTCCTCCGAGATAAACTCTCGGAGGACAGAGGAGCCTGACGTGCAGCAGTCCATGGGGTGACAAAGAGCGGGACACGACTTACGGCTGAACGGCAGCAACCAACAGCATCTACAAGGAGCTTGTTAGGAAGACAGAGCGTGAGATTCCCCTGGGATCTACTGATCCGAATCAGCGTTTCCGCAAGCTTCCCAGGTGCTCTTTCACCCGTCAAAGCTGAAGAGGCACTCCTGTGATGTCTTCACCCCTCTGCTCAGGTCTAGGGGACGGAGGCAGGGCCGAGCTTGTGAGGGTGGAGGTGGGGACTGGAGCTGCGAAGTGATGGCAAAGCCCGCGGGACCTTTAGGGATGAAGGACCTGGGGCAACTGGAGTTGGGCGTCCGGGGATTAATGAGAGAGGCACAAATCATTGCATCTGACTCGAACTTTCCCCATATCAGAATTAAAGGCAAAAATCATCTCAACAGACTGAACCTGGGACGTCTGACTCCTTAGGAACCAAACTGACATCTTGTCATCATTGTCAAATCTTTATGACAACCCCACCAAGAGAAAGCACAGCAGAGCACACAATCTGATTATTTTGTGAGAGCCTTCGGATTTTATACACTCCGGGATGTCACAAAATCCCACCGACTCATCACCGGGTTGAGATCTGTTGCTATGGAAACCACTGGACAGAGAGCCGAGACTGGGATCTGGACCCCATTCCCCCTCTGACCCAGCATGTGACTCGAGGCAAAGTCAGCCCACTTGTCGGTAGCTCACCCCCAACTCCTTACAGCAGAAACTAGTCTGGATTGTGGGTGAGTTGGTGTGATCCCGGGCAGAAAGGGGCCAGGGCTTCTTATCCCGCCAGCTTGCTGGCATCTCTCGGCTCCCAATTTTTAAATGTCTGTTCTGTACAAGCTCAGGGGTTCTCGTCTCATGTTCTCGTGTTGGAGGAGGTAGTGTCATCAGCCTCATTTTATAGGTGTGAAAAAGGAGGGACAGAGAGGTCAGGATCTTCCGTAAGGTCACACAGCTCCTGAGAGGCTGAGCCACAGTTTGAATCCAGCCTGAGAGCTTTCAAAACCTTCCATCATCCATAAAGAATGAGTCACAAAAACTCTGCTCAATACTCTGTAATAACCTAAATGGGAACAGACTTGGTAAAGAATACACAGGTACGTATAACTGAATCACTTTGCTGGACGCCTGAACTAACACCACGTTGTTACTCAACGATATTCAGATATAAAATAAAAATTAAAAAATAGTAAATAAACAAAAAAGAGTGGATCAGATGACTTCCATTCTCTCCTGCTATATTATTATCTCTCCTGGGCAAACAGCTATGAAATAAGGAGAAGGAGGTTCTTTTCAGTTCTCCTTCCGAAGTTTGCTGTGAAAACGAGAATTCACAGTCTTTAAGGGCTTCCAGCCTCGGGGAAGGCGGGGCCCCCTCCCCACCTCCCGTGTGCCCAGCCTGATGTTTGGCTAGCTGGTGAGACTGGCCAGTGGCCTTTCTGATGGGTCAGTCCCTGGGCCTTGCTAATTGTCAGCTCCTCGGAATACCTCCCTCATCTCTGATGCAAGAGCTGGTTGGGTGGGTGTGAGGATGTGACTCAAAGTTTGCTTGGCAACTTTCTGCCTTCGCGAGAGAACTATTAGCAGCGGGGACACAGCTTGGATGAAGGAGCCGTGATGAATGGAGCCTCTACATTACCTCGGGGGTGACACTGCTTGATTAAGCTAAGTACTTGCGGTGGCACCTCAGCTGGCAATTGCTCGTCTATTTATCTCAGGAGAAGAACTGATGTTTGCAGCTACACACTTCTTCATAAACTCCAGATGCTTCCCAGCTCAGTCTGGCCTGGACGCAGCTGCCCCAGGGACGTGACGTTCCATCACCTTCAAATGACCGCCCAACCCTGAGATCACTGCTCCCCTGTGTCGGGGAAGCTGCCCCACCTGTGATGTGGTCACTATCCCCCTTCCACAGACATGAGTCCTCCTCACTGGCCGACCACCCCAGAAGCCACAGGGCTGGGCTCAGGGAGGCCACTGCCAACGTAGCAAGGTGGCTGGGCTCGCCAGCCTCTGGGGCCTTCAACCCCTCGAGGAGTTTCCTGGGGTGAGGCCAGGTGGCCCTCACTCTTGCTGGAAGGTGGGGTACAAATAGGGCCAGGAAAGTTCTGAGCCTCCTGCTTGCAGAAGGCCTGCCTGGAGTCAATACGGGCATTTCTGGCGAGATGCACAGCCCTCCTGGAGTGGCGGCCTGGGTACTGAGTGTTGGAGACAGCAGCTGCCGTCGCTGCAGACGCCCTGGGCCAGACACGGCCAGGCCTTCCGGTGCTCCTCACCCTGAAGCAACAAGCTTCCCACCTGTCCCTGCTCTCCTCTCCTCGTCTCTGCCGGAACCACAGGATGAGATTGCTGGAAGGGCTCTCTGGGTTAAAACTCAGGCCATGATCGGTACACATATACAACGGAAGAGTCCCTGGGGAAGGGGTAGGCTACCCACTCCAGGATCCTTGGGCTTTCCTGCTGACTCAGATGGTAGACAATCCTCCCGTAATGCAGGAGACCTGGGTTCAATCCCTGGGTTGGGAAGATCCCCTGGAGGAAGACATGGCAACCCACTCCAGTATTCTGACCTGGAGAATCCCGTGGACAGAGAAGCTTGGTGGGCTACAGCCCATGGGGTTGCAAAGAGTCAGACACGACTGAATGACTAAGCACAGCATTACTCAGCCATTAAAAAGAATATAAAAATGCCCTTTGCAGCAATGTGGATGGACCTAGAAATTGTTATACTGAGTGAAGTCAGAGGAGAAATATTATTTGACAGCATTTATATGTGGAATTGAAAAAGAAATTATACAAATGAACTTACTTACAAAACAGATTCACAGACTTAGAGAGCTGACTTAGGGTTGCCAGGGGGTAAGAACGGGCAGAAGAGATGATTAGGGAGTTTGGGATGGACGTGTGCTCTCTGCTGTATTCAAAATGGATAACCAACGAGGACTGCCTAGCACAGGGAACTCTGCTCAGTGTTACGTGGCAGCCTGGATGAGAA
Organism: Aepyceros melampus; assembly: GCA_006408695.1. Classification (NCBI taxonomy): domain Eukaryota; kingdom Metazoa; phylum Chordata; class Mammalia; order Artiodactyla; family Bovidae; genus Aepyceros; species Aepyceros melampus. Next base: position 475,170 of record SJXQ01008881.1, on the reverse strand, counting down.
AGGAGCCTGGAGGGGGATGGATGTATGGATACGTATGGCTGAGTCGCTCTGCTGTTCACCTAAAGCTACCATAACAGAGTTAATTGCTACCCCCCAATATTAAATAAACTGATGTCATTGAGTGAAAAAACAAACAAACAAACAAACAAAAAAAAAACCACTCAGGCCATGGGACGTGCCTGATGAGGAACTGTGTCCAGACCAACCATGTTGAAAGGCAGATCCTTCGGCTCTAAGAGGAGGCCCCGCTGAGGCCCCTGAGGCGCAGATGCTTGCATTCATTCATACATTCGCTTGTTCTGTTATCTACTCATTCATTTCTTCAACGCCCTTTTGTGGACCGCCATGTGCCAGACGGCCATAGGCCCAGAGGATAGAGCTTGGGCCCCAGGAGGGTTAGCAAGCTGAATGACCACCCCGCCCACAACCCCCGCCTGCCCCAGGCCAAAAGAACAGCCCAGGGAGGGTCAGAACTGCCCGGGGAAAGACTTGGTGGCCCCAAGCATTTGTCAAATGAATGAATGAGACAATACACAGCTAAAGAAAACCAGCTGGACCTCCAGGGACCAATAAAATCTGGGCAGGTCCTGCCTGGTAACCAGGTCCCTGGAAGTCTGCCTTCAGCACCGTGGTCCATCTCTTGGCGCTCCTGCCCTTCTTGAGACTGAACTTGAATCTTCAGGCATTTGGTTCTCACCACCTGAGAGCTGGGTCCCTTCCATCAACCTCCCCTGAGGACCAGAGGCCATCTGTCAGCTGCCCCTCTCGGCACCTCTCCAGCTCAACTCCACATTTACCAATGGGTCATTTATTTCCTCCCTGGAAACGTCTGGATTGCTGGAGTTAGAGGTGAGTTATGAGACTGGGAGAACCTCAGTTTCAACCTGGGCTGTATTTCAACCTGGGCAGTTCTGCAGCAGGTTGCCATGCAGCTGCTATGATACTCCCCAGCCTCAGGGGGCCACCTCCCCCAGGAAGTCCAGGGAGCTGGGGATGGAACTGGGACGGCGTCCTCTCCCGAGTCCAGTCCCAGGAGCCCGTCTTTGCCACGTGGCTGGAAAGCATAGGCATCTGCAAGGCAGAGCTGTCAAGCCCGTAATAAATGATTTGGCTTTTGATGGACCTGCTCCTCTCGGGGGCTTCCCAGGTGGCGCTAGTGGTAAAGGACCCACCTGCCAATGCAGGAGACATAAGAGACATGGGTTTGTTCTCTGGGCCGGGAAGGCCCCCTGGAGGAGGGCATGGCAACCCACTCCAGTACTCTTGCCTGGAGAATCCCACTGACAGAGGATCATAGCAGGCTACAGTCCATGGGGTGGCAAAGAGTCAGACACGACTAAAGCAACTTAGCAATCAGGCACGCTCCTCTCGGCTCTTGGAAGTGGGATCTTGCTGAGAACCAGGCTTGGGGTGGGAACCACCTCTCCCACCTGGGCCTCTCTGAGGAAGAAGCATCTGGAAAGGGCAAGTCCCCACCCCAAGGATCATACCAACTCACCTGTTTGCCTCTGAGTTTATAGGCTGTGGTATACACCTCGGGGACAAAGCTGCCTCCTTCGTCCCCACCCGCTTCATCTCCACCCAACTCAGACTCCCTTGCTCATGAATGCCAACCCGCAAAAATAGCCCCCCAGCTTCCAACCCCTGCAAGAGGCAGATACATAATGACAGAGCGACTTGGTGCAGAGGTAACAAATTGTCCGTATTATAGCACTTTACATCTTGATATCCATTCTCCTCAACGGGCTTATCTGTAAACCGACTGAATTCACACTGGGATGCTAAGAAAATAGCTGTCATATAATAGATGGGGTCTCCTGGAAAATGAACATTTACAAATGGCTGTAGCATTTACTTAAAATGTCATGCCAATTGCTTGCTGTTGTCTTTATGCAATGAGATTGATTTTACTGCTCCTTTGAGTCCTCAGCCTTGATGGGTAGTTTTTAATGCAGCAAGGAGATGCTTTTTGTGTTTAATCTATAAATAGAGTCTGTGAGGGCATGGGCTCTTGAAGGTGCAGCCTTGGAGGGGTCCAGGCCTCTTTTCCCAGGACACTCCTCTTTTTTTTAACCCCCCTCCTCTTCCCTCTGGGAGAAGTTGGACCTGGGCAGGGTCTGCACTGATCTTTTCATGTATTCAAATGTATGCAGATGCATGCATTCTGTTTAACAAGTTAATTCATTTGCCAGGCCAGGCAGTTAGGGGTTTTCACAGGGTAATACCCACACTTGATTCTCCCTTCCATACCCAATTATGCCCTAGGGTTTTACTAGCAGAGAGTTTATAGAGTTGGAGCCTAGGGTGGGTTGGGGGTAGGGGTAGCTTGCCTCTTGCAGAAAATGACCTCAAAGTGTCCTCAAGGTGATTGCAAGAGTTCTGGTGTCCTTGAAGCCACAGAAAGCTGGCCGCATGGATGTTACTTAGGAAGTTTGCAGTTTACCGCTTTCCTCACCCCAGCTCACTCCCAACATGACCACTTTTTCCTCCTTTACCTCCTGAAAAACTATACAAGCACCCTTGATTGGCAGTCCCTGCTGGGGGAACACAACTTCCTGCTTGTTCCTAGACCCGATGCCATATGTCCCCTACAGAGCATGGCCCCCGCCCTTCCTACCCAGACACCGCATGCGTGTCTCCAGCCGAGTTTGGCATCTTCCTCCTAAAGGAAACACAAAGGTAAAGCTGGAACGAATCCACTTTATAGATTTTCTATAGTGTTTAGGGGCCAGTGTAACACCCTTTTCCATCTCTAGAACCCCAGCCACACCTGCAGGGGAGACGCCTTTTCATCCAAGCTGTTCAGGATTTGAAGATCTGAGTAAGATCCAGGTTGCCTTTACATGCCAGCTTTTTCTGCATTGGGGGATTGGAAGCACCTGGCTGCTTCTCATCGTTAATGGCGATGGCAAGTCTTTACCTGGTGTCCCGTCCCGCAGGACAGCGTGTGCGTTCATCACGCTGCAGGATCCTGAGAAGCAGACAGGATGTGTGGGCATCGTCTCTACTCCTTTGTTCAACACATATTTATGAGCACCTACTCTAAGCCAGGGGCAGTGCTGGGGGCTGAGAACAGATCAAGAAGCCCAGCAGACTTGGTCTCTGCTCTTGAGGGCATCTCCGTATCCTGCTGGGGATGGAGAAGTGACTACGCAGCCCTGACAGGCCAGGGACCTGCCACACACAAGCCCACAGGTGGGCTGCTTTCCCAGTCTTGGTGGTCGTAGCTGGGGAAGCATTCAGGGAGGGCTTCCTGGAGGAAGTGCTGTGGAAGCGGAGGCCTGAGGGATGAATAGGAGCTAGCCATTTTAGGATTAAAAAAGGGCAAAACACAAAGATAGTGTTTTCTGATGGAGGGGACAGTACTTGCTAAGGAATTAGAGCTCAGAGAGAGGAAGACTTTCCCAAGTCACATGACTAGGAAGGGAATATGAAACCAGTTTCTTTAACCAACCTATCTTTGCAGTCCCCTAGCAGTAAATTCTACAGGTGGGGAAACAGAAGCTCTGGCCAACACAAGTTTCTGACTGTGGGGTCATCCTTCCTCTTAGTAGGCTGAGCATCAACAAGCCAGCACTTCCAAGGAAAATGATCACTGCCCAGACAGATTAGACAGCTGTGGTTATCAATGCTGGTCTGAAAACATGATTAGACAAAGTCTAAATAATGATTTAGATTAATCATCTGAAAATGACCCTCAACAGAGACAAGGAAATAACAAAGAAACCCAATGTGCGGAATCTAAAAAGAAATGACACAATCCTTTTTATGATACGATAAAGAAATGGACTTATTTACAGAATAGAAATAGACTCACAGACTCAGAGAAAGAACTTACGGTCACCAGAGGGGGAAGGGATAGTTAGGGAGTTTGGGATCGACATGTTCAAACCGCTAAATTTAAATTGGATAACGAACAAGGACCTACTGTGTAGCAGAGGGAACTCTGCTCAATGTTACGGGGCAGCCTGGATGGGACGGGAGTCTGGGGGAGAATGGATCCATGTATGTGTATGGTTGAGTCTCTGCTGTGTACCTGAAATTATCACAATGCTGTTAATAGATCATACTCCAATATAAAATAAACAGTTAAAAAAAAAAGAAAACCAATGTGTTCAGATCATTATTAATCACTAAGATCCAGGCCCTAGCATTTTAAAATCCACCAAGTGGCGTGAGGAGGAGATCCCCTTTCTCCATGGAGTCACCAGACTCTTCTCTGCTTCTTGTACCAAATACTGAAATACTCACGGTCAGATTCAGAATCTCCATACACGGTACAGTCAACAAATGGACTCCAAAAGCCTGGAGCCAAGAGACACCCAAGAGCTCAGCTTCTCCAAATTGCTTCTTACACAGAACTGGAGACAGGAAAGGGGGTGCCGGTCAGTTCCGGCTGGTATAACAACATACCATAAACTGGGATGCTTCACAACAAGTGCTTATTCTCGTGGTTCTGGAGGCTGCAAGTGCAAGATTCAGTTACTGGCAAGACCCCTCTTCCTGGTTCACAGACAGCTTCTTCTTGCTGTGTCCTCACATGGCTGAAGAGGGGAGGGAGCTCTCTGGGGTCTTTTTAATGAGGGCACTAACCCCATACATGAGGGCCCCAGCCTCATGACCTAATCACTCCCAAAGGTCCCACCTCCAAATACCACCACTCTGGGGATTGGCTTTCATCTCCCAAATTTTGTGAATCTTGGGGAACACATTCAGTCTATAGCAGAGGTGTCTTAAATCATCAGAATTGTATCTGGAGTAAGAACTAGAAGAGTGTTAGGGTCTTTTGCATGGATCAAGCCTTGAAAACAGTAGTGTTCTCTTCCAAGAAAAGCAGCCATGGGCCCTTGCTTGAAAAGTCCACTCCCACTCCTTGAATGGAGGACCCAGTTACCCTGGCAACCACTGACTGGCAGGGGAGACCACACTCCTCTCTCCACCCCACCAGACAGAAGGGAGGCCTGCAAGGGTGCTCAGACAGAATGCTGATTGCATCGACGGTCTATTACTGGGTAACAAGTCACTTCAAAACTAAGTGGATTAAGACAATCATCATTCTATTATCTCTCACGGTTTCTGAGGGTCAGGAATTTGGACAGCCTCAGTGGGAACTTGTGTCTGTTCTCAGGTGTCTGGGATCTTGGCTGGGAAGACAGGGGCGGGTGTGGCGGAGTGAGCAACTCGGCAGTGTGAGGCGAAATCACTGAGAGACATCTTCACTCATGAATTTGGTGGCTTGTGGGGCCCTCAGCTGGGCTGTCAGCCAGCACACCTACGTGGGGTCTCTGCGTGGACTAATTTGAGCTTCCAAACAGCACGGCAGCTGTTCCAAGAACAAGTGTCTGCAGGAGATCAAGGGGGCAGTGCGTGCCATTTTTAGAGTCTAGTCTCAGAAGTCACTTCATGTCACTTCCATGTACTGTCAAGGCAGCCAAAAAGTCCTCCCGGGTTCTGGGGGAGGTGGGGGTGGGTGTCAAGGTCAGATCGTATAAAGAGCCCATAGAGTGGAAGCTATTACAGGGGCCATCTTCACACCATGCAGTCGGTGCCTCCACAGCTCCTAAGGACTTTAAACAAATTCATTTATTTAAAAAAAGATTTATTGAGCACCTATTGAGTGCTGGGCTTCCCTGGTGGCCCAGATGGTAAAGAAAGTGAAAAAAGTGAAAGTCGCTCAGTGCTGTCTGACTCTTCGCAACCCCATGGACTACAGAGTCCATGGAGTTAGTTCTCCAGGGCAAAATACTGGCATGGGTAGCCTATCGCTTCTCTAGCAGACCTTCCCGACCTAGGAACTGAACCAGGGTCTACCTGCATTGCAGGCAGATTCTTTACCAATTGAGCTTTCAGGGAAGCCCAAGAATACTGGCGTGGGTAGCCTATCCCTCCTCCAGTGGATCTTCCCAACCCAGGAATTGAACCAGGGTCTCCCGCATTGCAGGCAGATTCTTTACCAGCTGAGCCACCAGGGAAGCCCTAATGACAGTAAAGAATCCGCCTGCAAGGCGGGAGACTTCGATTTGATCCCTCGGTTGGGACGATTCCCTGGAAAAGAAATGGCGCCCCACTCCAGTACTCTTGCCTAGAGAATCCCGCAGACAGAGGAACCTGGCGGGCTACAGTCCATGGGGTTGCAGAGTCCTCCTCCAGTGGATCTTCCCAACCCAGGAATTGAACCAGGGTCTCCCGCATTGCAGGCAGATTCTTTACCAGCTGAGCCACCAGGGAAGCCCTAATGACAGTAAAGAATCCGCCTGCAAGGCGGGAGACTTCGATTTGATCCCTGGGTTGGGACGATCCCCTGGAAAAGAAATGGCGCCCCACTCCAGTACTCTTGCCTGGAGAATCCCACAGACAGAGGAACCTGGCGGGCTACAGTCCATGGGGTTGCAGAGAGCCGGACATGACTGAGTGACCAATGCTAACACTTACTGTGCCAGGAGCTGCACGAGGGGCTTTCCTGTCTCCTGAGCTGGCAGCTGCAGGGATGCTGCGGGAGAAGCAGTCCAAAGGAGCCGGGTGAGGATAGGGGTGGGGCCGAAGGCGCTGCCTCTGCCTACAGACCTCATCCTTGCCTGTACAGACTTGTCCATCCTTACCCTTGCCCCCAGCGAAGGCAAGCTGAAGGCTCCAGGGCATCACCATGATGACCTGGTCTGCTGAGCCTGTGCTCCTGCCATATGGCAAGGGCAGCCGCTGAGTCCAGGGGAGGAAGAGGAACTCTGTGTCTGCAGCCTCCCAAGGAGCAGGGTCCCTGGTGACCCCGCCCCCGTCCATCTTACTGAGCAGAGCCCATCACCACCGTTCATCCTCTCCCGGCAGAGCCAGGGCCCCACTCCTCCTGCCCTTTACACACGGAAGCTGTCCCAAGGCTCCTCCTGGCCCCGGACACCCTCCCCTCATCTACAGGGGCTGAAACCTCGTTGGTGTGCCTGGATTTGCGTCTCTCCTCTTAGCCAAAGATTTCCGACCTGAAATTGCCATCTTTATTTTCAATGCGCCACCTCCCCCTCCCCCATGAGCATTTAAAACCCTCTCAGGGGCCACCTGACAGTTGAATGCAACCAGCCACGGGCAGCTCACTCCCACCCTTGCCATTTGCAGACAGCTGGACCCCTGAGGAAGTCCTGCCATCTCATCCTAAACACCAGACTCATCCCTAGATCCTACTGTGATGAAAGTGCCTCCCTTGCCCCATCTAAATAATTGTGGATTAAGGATCTCCCCAGGCAGGGCTGGCACTCTTGTTTGTAGAGAAGTAGGGAGCCTTTTAAAAAGTTAATTGTGGTGGTGGAAGATGATGGGGACTTCCCAGAGACAGCTGGGATGGTTTTAATGAAGAAAACGTGTGCCAGGGACCCCAAAGAGGAAGGGAGTCGTGTAGCGAGAGGCTGAGTCTAGCTGATGTTCTGAGGGAAGGAGAGGATGGGAGGGCTGTCAAGATCCAGGAGCTGCTGCTTAGGAAACGGTGACTTCAGATAGGAAAAGGCAGTCAGGGGGAAGATGGGGAATTTGCTCTGGAGCAGATGCGATGAGGAGAAAGGCTCGGAGGAGGGCAGGCGACCCTGCCTCCCCTCTCCAGCTCCCTCTCCTCCTGCTCTGGAGGTCAGATGTCTTCAGAGACTAAGGGCGTCTCCAGGGCAGGTCTGGAGGCACTGGGCAGGGGGCTGACGGGGAAAGAGAGTCCTTTTCCTGGCGTCTAAAGGGCCGAGGTGATGAGGATGGGGCGCCAAGGGGCTCACAACCTGCCTTTGATGCATCTGATCGACGTGAGAAGATTGTTCTTGTTTTTAGATTGCTCTCGGACAGGACGACACCTGCAGCCCGTGGACCCTTTGTGGCTGTCCTGCTTCTGGCTCCAAACAGACTGATGCCCAGAGCAGAGCTGCTCCTCCGACCTCCGTCAAGGACAAGGGTGGAACGGGCCTGCCCTCCCCACCTACCCACCCCTCGTCCTTTCTGCCCCTTCCCTGGGCAGCAGCAGGGCTGTGGCTTCCATGAAGCCTCTGAGAAGTGGCCCCAAGGGCTGTTGGCAGAGTGGGAGTTCTCATGGTTCCAGCAGTCGCGAGGAGCTGGCGTTCACAGCTCCCCAGCCTTCGGCAAGCTTGCGGGGGACGAAAGCTGACCCAAGCGAGGCCTCCCCCTCCTTCACCACAGCTGCAGTCACCGTGCAAAAGTGGCTCTGGATTCATCAAGAAGGCAACTGACCTTCCTCAGCCCCCCTCCACAGGGAGCCCGGCTTATGCCTGCAGCTGAAGGAGATGATCCAGCCCCGTGCCAACCCCAGCTTCTGAAATGTGAATGTCACATTGCAGCCGGAGCAGGACCGCAGGGCAAAACTCAACCATGGGCCTCAGTCCAGTGCAGCCACTGCGGCCCGAGGGGACACTGTCCCCCAGCTTCGAGGAAGACTCCGAGGCGTCAGTTTATTTCAGGTTCAGAATCCAGGCCAGGTTCAGAGCCAGGCTGCCCAGGCTACCTTTCCAACCCTGAGGGGCACTGGCGGGGAGCCGATTCACCCCCAGGCAAGCATTTCCGGTGGAGACCTGCTTCTCCTGTCTTCCCAATGCCCGGTGTTAGTGGGGCCTCCTGCCCCTCAGCCATGATGAAGAAGAGCGATATTCTGAAGGTCGGACAAAGAGGCAGATTTCCCGAAGTACTCCTGATCCACAAAACCAATCCAGCCATCCCTGGGGCCGCAGGCGCCCTCAGCCCCGGCAGGACTCAGCCTTGACTCAGCACCGCGAGCTTCTCCAAGTGCACCCTTCCCATCGGTGGGGGATACCCGCAGCCTGCTGCCGCCTGGTGCCCGGATGGTTTCCAGGGCTCCAGTCAGTCCAGCTGAGCCAGTCCCTACACGTCCTCCCTTCACAAGGTCGGAAGGGCCTACCAGGGCCACAGGGACAGTAACTCCTTCTCTCCCGCAGGGTCCTTCCTGTGCTGGTTCTCCCTGCCCACCCGGCTCCCCTGCCGCTATGACACCAGCTGGGGACCAGGGTGGGGGGCCGGTGGCCCCTCCAGGACTCCAGGGACCCCAGCCTTCTCGTCTGCCTCCTCCCTGCCCTGCTCCAGCCTCCACTGGGTAGCGCAGCTCCAGGAGGGCCTGGACCAAGGGAAATGGGTGAAGGAAAAGGCTGTGGTTCGCAAGGCCTGAGAAGCCTTCGAGCACGAAAAGGTGCCGACTTGAAAAGACTTAGAAAGGAGATCGTGCAGGCTGTAGGCGCCTCTGAACCCCTTTCAGTTTTTCCATTTCCTGCGGGTTTGGCAAAAATCGGACTGGAGTGGAGACCCCCAAGATGGAGGACTGGCTGGCTCTTTGGCACGGTGGCAACAGCAGGACAGACCTCGTCTCCAGGCTGCGAGAAAGGACGTGCCTGGGACTAGGGGTGGGCGGCTGGGGGTCATGGAACCTCCTCTCCTACAGAGACTGCGGGCTCTGGAGACTCACCCCAGTCTCTGCTTTTCCCTTAAACTTGCAGGAAGAAGGGGGTTGGACTCAGAATCTCAAGGGACCTTGCAGAACCCCTTGTGCCCAACCTCTACCAGGGACTCGGGTATCCAGGCTCTGGCCAGGGACCCCCAGAGCACGCAGGCTGCTGAGCCCCCGGCGAGCGGGAGAGACGCGCTGCTCCGGGTTTGGGGAGGAAGGTGACCCCCGAGCCGGCACAATGGATGGGGACAGATCTAGTCTGAGCATCTCAGAAGATGGTATTACTCAGCAGCCTCACGCTTTTCATCTGGAACTTATTGGAAAACCTTGCTAAGGGGATCAGCTGCCTCCCGGGGCCGACTCCCAGCTCCCATCCAATCGGCGTTCAGGCCCTTTTAAGTATTACTTTTCGACACTGTGAACATTGTATGCTCCTGACAGGATAAGCCCGCCACAAATTAATACCTGGGGCAGATCCTAAAACACAATTCTTCCCGGCTGCAATAATTCCAGCCAGCCCCTCTATCTGCACCGACAGGAGCGGTAAATCTTTCATCGTTACAATGCCTACATTGTTTTTTCTCCTCCGGTCCCTGAAACAGCCCAGACGATAAACTTTACTTCCTTTTACGATTATCGGTGTGCTCATGGGGTTCCCGTGCTGCCCCACCAGCCACTAGAAGGGCCCGTGAGCTGCCTGCGGGGACAATCCCACGGGCTATCCGCATCTCTTTCAGTCCCCACGTTGGGGTTTGGAGGCGGTGAGCTGGCCTCTGGGAGACCAAGGCAGGTAGCGCTTCCTCTGTCTGGGCAGCTGAGGGTGGCAGTAAGGGGGGAGGGGGCGGGAGAGGGCTCAGTCTCTGTCATACAGGAGGGACCACAGCATCAGCAGGCGCAGTGAGGGCCAGGGAGGAGCCTCAGGACAGGAACGCGAGCTGCCCGACCTGGCGCTGGCCACGCTGAGCCAGGGGGAGTGAGGGGCCCACCGAAGGGCTGGGCCGGAGGATCGCCGCACACCTGCCTTGTTTCACATTTTACTGCGGCCGAGCTCAGCACGGAAAGTCAGGTCTGTGTCCTAGCCCCCAGGCCTTTGTTTTTCCATCTGCAAAATGGGACTTGTGACCTTGGCCCTGCCTGTTCCACAGAGCTATTGGAGGGCAAGGATGCGTAGAGAAAGCCATGAGATGCCCCCAGAACACTGGGTACCAGAACCCTCTGCGGGCACTCGGGATAAAACCTCTAGGAGCTGAGAGAGGTAGGGGTGTGCTGCTTTTCCAGGGCTGCTGCGGTGAATGACCAAAACTGGAGATGGGGCACTTCAAACAACTCAAGTGTATTCTCTCTCAGTTCTGGAGGCTGGGCCTCAGTGAGTCGGCAGCGCTGATTCCTTCTGGAAGCTCCAAGGGTGAATTTGCTGGTCTCTCTCCAACTTCCGGTAGCTGCCAGCAAGCCTTGGCCTGTAGACGTATCACCCCCAGCCTTTGCCTCTGTCTTTACCCGGCCCTTCTCCTCTGTGTCCTCCTCTCTCCATATAGGGAAACCGGTCATTGGATTTGGGGCCCACCCTGATCCATGTGACCTCTGGTAACTAACAGTCTCCCATCAGGGACATTCCTGGGGTTCACATTCTTGGCAAGAAGCGATTGGAGTCCGGGGACGTCCCCTCTAACCGCTCCATGGAGACGTGGGGCTTCCCAGGGGCGCTCCGCCCTGAGACACTCCAGCTCCTTGTCCAGCCGAAATGCAGCTGAGCCCCTCCACTCCTTGGTCACCTGCGCTTAAAGAGCCAGCCCTCCCCCTCCTCCCTGCCCTCCCCGCTGCTCAGCTCTGGATCGTTCCTCCAGGGCCCACGGTGCGGTCTGAGCCTCTGCCTGTGGGAGCCCGGTCCCAAATTGCACAGTTTAAATTATGCATTAGCTTTTTAAGCAGCACTTTAAGCTGGCAGGGAGACAGATTTTTATCAGTGGTGAATGCCCACCTCAGGCTGCTAAATTTCATCTTGGGTTCATGTGACGGGTGATAACTCTCACCTCCCTCCCTGTGTTAAGAGACACATCCTGTCTCTGGCACAAGGAAGGTACAACAGCGCATTTGCCGGGAGCCAGGGGTCAGAGCTCGAGGGCTCCTCCTCCCTGAGGGTCTCCGGCTCCCTCATCGCACCTTTCCTTCCGGGGCAATCACTGGAGAGGCCAGGAAGACCCCGTGATGACCACCGCCTCGCACAACCGGCCACTGGGCCCAGGTCATTCTTCCCCGGGAACACAGAACACCTGCTTCACATCGCGCTCCATCCTGCTTAATTACTGCAGAGGGGGCTCTGGCCACCTGGCCTGTAAGCAAGCAGTCTTGATATTTTTAGCAACAGGCTCTTCTCCAAGGGCCAGATAGTCCCCCCGGGGCTGATCTTGTGGGCAGAGGAGGCCGGGTTGTCACGAAGCATGGTCCAGGGCAAATCTACATATCGCGCCTTCATCCTTCTCAATGTCCTGCCGCCCGGGGAGGAGTCTCTCTTTCCTGACCCTCCTCCACACCTCCAAGTCTAGTCCGTCCTGGAGGGCTTCTGCTCCCTCCCCAGCTGTGAGCTCCCAGGCCCTCTGGGGACAGTTGGCTTGTCAAAGGCAAGAGCAGAGCTCCAGTGTGGCTTCCACTGTGGGTGTGAAGCTCCGGTGGAGGCTGCAGGCTTTGCCCCTGACCTTGGCGCTCGGGAGAGGGTGGTGGTCTCGTGGTCATGTTCTCACAAACACGCCCCCCCCAGGCTGTCTACCATGTGAAAAGGCTTCCGAGAGGCTTCTCTGTCCTAGATAAGTTGTTAAAAGCCAAGATCGATCTGCTTCAGAAAATAAGGTAGGTCAGTACAAACAGGGCTGTCTGCAGAGGGACTCGCAGCTCTCCTGGGCTTTGGGATGCGGGCCTCGGGCCCCAGGCCTCACCTTTCCTCNAGAAGGAAATGGCAACCCACTCCAGTATTCTTGCTTGGAGAATCTCATGGACTGAGGAGGCTGGTGGGCTGCAGTCCATGGGGTCACAAAGAGTCGGACACGACTGAGTGACTTTACTTACTTACTTACTTACCTACTTAATATATAGGGATATTCTCAAGATCTTTATAATATATTGGATATTTTCTTTTAGTACTGGAATTTCACTATTTCTACTATTTTTTCTTTCATTTTCTACTATCACTTCTCAGTGATAATTTTGCTTTTAGCAGGTCTACTAACCTAAAGCTTCTATTACTAACATATGTTGTCAATTAGTAACTTTTACATTAAACACAATTCTAAATCCAATCTCTGACCTAAAGGGTAGGTCCAGGACTCTTCTGCCAGTAGAATATAGGGGTCTGCTGCTGCTGCTGCTAAGTCACTTCAGTCATGTCCGACTCTGTGAAACCCCACAGACAGCAGCCCACCAGGCTCCCCTGTCCCTGGGATTCTCCAGGCAAGAACACTGGGGTGGGTTGCCAATATGGGTCTAAAGGCACTGAATTCCTAAATCTTTTGTGCCTGGGAATAGAGTTACTATGATAAAGTGAAAAATGCACTGGACTTAGAATTAGCAGTATAACGTCTGACTTAACTCTGGGCTTAAGTTTCTAAACCTGTAAAATAAGGATAATAGTATCTGCTACATCTACTTAACAAGATTGTTTTAAGAATCAGCTTAGTTTATGTGGGGGAAAAAAGCTTTGTAAATTATAAAATTCTATGTGTGCAACGATGAGGTGGTATTATTATAGGTCTACACCTATATTCATAAGTAAGTGTTATTTAAACACAAAATTGAGCACTACACAACCATTAAATGTAATTGTTAAGATTTAGTAAGGGCTTCTAATTGGCAACTGGAGAAGGCAATGGCAACCCACTCCAGTACTCTTGCCTGGAAAATCCCATGGACAGAGGAGCCTGGTAGGCTGCAGTCCATGGGGTTGCTAGGAGTCGGACACAACTGAGTGACTTCACTTTCACTTTCACTTCTAATTATTGGTAAAACAAATAACTTGTCTAGAATTTTTTTATTTTCATTAAAGAAATATATAGATTATTAAGAAAGTTCAAAATTTGAATGACATATCATAAAATCTTGAAACTGGCTTGTCCACCCAGAAACATGGCCACTGCATTATATTATGCCAATTATGGTTACTAGTAAAATTGCTGAGAATGAGCAATTTAAGATAAATTTTGATATTCCACTCACTTTTTAAAATAATCTGCAGAAAAAGAAAGACTTTCATTACCTAAGTTTCAGGAGAATTCATTTGACTATTACAATGGTAGAAGTATAAGAACATTTTCACTTGATATTTTATTAAGAAAAACAGATGTTACCTATTTCACCTTTGAATAAGGCTAATCAAAGCGTTCATTGCACTTTAACATATAAGAAAACCCTAAAAAAAATCTTTGAAACTCTAAAAGAAGAAACAGTCTATAGTTTAGTTTGTTGTTATTTTAGTCGTAAATTGTGTGGGACTCTTTGTGACCCTATGGACTGTAGCCCACCAGGCTCCTCTGTCCACGGGACTTCCCAGGCAAGAATCTGGAGTGGGTTGTCATTTCCCTCTCCAGGGACCCTGTGTCTCCTGCACTGGCAGGCAGATTCTTTACCACTGCACCACTAAGAAAGCCCAGTTTATAGCTTATGGCAATTATGTTTTTCTAGGCAGGTTAGTTTATCATTCTGAGTGTCCTTATGTAAGGTGGTGATAACACTGACCTCATAAGGTTATTTGGAAGATAATGAATGAAAAGTGACTAGCACATAATAGTAAGTTTCTTTATGTCCCTCATGAGGTTTTCCTCAAAGACAATTTCATGACAAGATAATATACTTACCAGTTTAAACTTTTCATTCATTATGTTATTACAATCTTCCAAACAACCTTATGAGGTTAGTATTATCACCACCTTATGTATGGATACTCAAGAGTGATAAACTAACCTGCCCAGAAAAACACAGTAAGAATGCTCAGGATTTGAACTCAGAAATAACTGTCCCTAAGAACTCCCTGTTTCCCAGAATCCACTTTTGCCTATGCTATGTTAAAACTTTTGTAAGTTTCAGGTTCACTACCACTAATGCTTTCCTAGTCACTAATTACCCTGAGTCTTCCCCCAAATAAAAGTCATCTAAAACCCAAGCACCCTGAGGTAAGAAATGCTAGCATTTTTGTTTGCTCTACAAGACATTCATGTATATATGTATGAGTGTGCGTGTTTCAATATATTTGAGATCACACTATATATATACTAGTTAGTGGACTCCTTTTCTCCCACTTAATATCATAGACATTCTTTTAATATCTTTAAAGCTTATTTATAAAGAGTTTTCAATAGCTATACAATATCAACATACTAGTTTACTATAGTTTACCTAATGTTTATTAAGGTTATTTCAACTTTTCACTGTTATAAATAACTCAGCAATATGCATATATATTTCTGATACTTATAGTTACTTCCCCAAAATGGATTTATGAGAAATAAAAAAGCAAATACTATATAGTCAAGGAGAATAAACAGTCCAAGATTCTTGACATACATAACAAAATTATTTGTCAAAGGGTTTCAATAATTTACACTTCCATCAGCAGCTTATGAAAGAATGTGTCTTACCAGTCATGGCAGCACTGAAAATTACCCTTTTAAAAAGTCTTTTCTAAACTGACAAAGATGGCATCCACTGTCTTAAAATTTTATTCTTAGGCTATATATTTTTCCATGTCTAATGACCTTTCTAGTTTTTTAGTGAATTATCAGTAATGTTTTTGCCTATTTCCCATTATTTAATGTTTTTTTTCTCAACTGGTAAAAATTCTTTAAATAATAAAAATGTCAGTTCATCATATTACATGTAGATATTTTCCCCACTTTGTGCTGGTTTTTGATGTTTAGTAATTCTTAATTTTATGTACACAAATTTAAATAAAATTTCTGTATTTTACTTCATCACTTTCATGATCAAGGAGACCTCCATTTAATAATCAACTACATATGCTGTGCTGTGCTTAGTTGCTCAGCCATATCCGACTCTTTGTGACCCAACGGATTGTAACCACCAGGCTCCTCTGTCCATGGGGATTCTCCAGGCATGAATACTAGAGTGGGCTGCCATGTATTCCTCAACCAACTTACATATTCAGCTGCATTTTCTTTCAGAATGAATTTTTTTCCAGATTTACCTCTTCAATGTAAGTAAGATTTATCCTTGTATGTGGTAATAATTTAAAATGTTTTTTTTTTCTTTCTGAAATATCTAACCAATTTCTCATATTCTGTTTACTGAACAATCATTCTCTTTGTGATTAACTTGCGATTCTTTTTCTATTATATGATAAATCACATATACCAGAATTTTCCTGGAATATGCATTATGTTTTTAATCTTGTCTTGATACTATGATGGTTTGCTTATAGTAGCAGCTTAATAAAGTTTTAAACAAGTGATAGAGCAAGGAGAGGGTGTTCCTTATTTTCAAAACATCTTAGTTCTTTTCATTTACTTTTCCAAGCACACTGATAAAATCATCTTTCAATTTCATACAAGAATTCCTATTGGGACTTTGTTTGAAATCTTGTTAGGTCTACAAGTTAATTCTGGAAGAACTGGCAGCTTTATAAGTATCAGTCATCCATCCCATTATATTTTCTTGACATTAGCAAAATATGGTATGGCCTAAAAGTGAGGGGTGTGTGTGTGTGTGTGTGTGTGTGCACGCGTGCATGTATGTGTGTTTCTGAGGAAAGAAATTTGGGGAGGTGTCATTCCCTTTTATATATATATATATATATATATATATATATATATCACACAAAATAAAATTCTTTTTTTGATGTTAGCCAGTTTTTAATTTTTTTAATATAAATTTATTTATTTTAATTGGAGGTTAATTACTTATACATACAAAAATGTATTTTTAAAGTTTGAGGGACCTGCCTCCTGGTGTTTCTCGAGTTGTGGCAGGTCCCTCAAATCTTTTTAAGACTTAAAGAGTTAGTAAGTTCTCATTTTTGGTGATAGGATATAGCAGCTTTTATGTACAGATACATGAAGTAAAACCAATAAAAAAACTTATTAACAAGCTGTCTATAGAAGTAACCACTAAATCATTTCTTAGAAGTCTGTTTAATGATTATACTAATTTATTGTCTTTGGGAAATGAAGTTTAAATGCTTGGTATTACCTAATATTTCAGACTTAGGAATCAAAACTTACTAACTGCACTTCTGTGCTAGTATGTGTTTAGATAGTCTCATATCGAGAATAGAAGTCTGAACAGTTTAAAAGAAAACCAGAAACAACTACAAGTAAGAATATCTCAATTATTCTTGTCACTTCTACAGTCTAACATAAGAAATCATGAATTTCTGTTATACTGGTGAGAGAGTCATTTCCTAGGCAGGTTGATAAGAAGTCTAGGGGTCCCTAAGGAGAGAGGGGTCTGGAATTCTCAAGGAGGAAGAAAGGACAAACTTCTTTCCCCCTCTATATTCCTTAAGATTATATAACAATAATGTATCCTGCTTGAGGACAGTCTCTGGAAAAAAACCGTCTGGCTAATCCTGTTATCTTAAAATGTAAATTATGGGAGTAGGTCTAGTGAGGTCTTTACAACCTCCAGACATTCTTTTGATTCACTGCAATAACTAATTAGAGAGTATATAATTTCATTGCTAACACTAGCAAGGGGATACTCTTTCTGCCCCCTTCTAATGCCTATGTCAGAAGCTTTCTCTATCTCCTTTATACTTTAATAAAACTTTATTACACAAAAGCTCTGAGTGATCAAGCCTCTCTCTGGCCCCGGATTGAATTCTCCTCTGGAAGCCAAGAATCCCGGTGTCTTTGCATGGTTTAACAACAACCTTTCACTGTTGTCCCTCTATATCTCAGAACCATGTTTTAATAAGGTCCTTTAATAACCCTCTGGGAAGGGGTCCTAGACAGACCCTATCACACAGAGAATTCTGTTCTATAATAAACAATACATCAAAGTCACGGTCTATGTTCATGCAAGGAATGTTCTACAGTGGAGATAAGCAGATAAAAGCCAGAGACCTCAGCCATTTAAGCAATGGCTAGCATCACAGAAGCACATTGTTCCTTTCTCATAGCAAGTTCTAGAGTTCTGGGAATCAACAGTAGCTCTCCCACATTCAACATTTTAATTCTGGAAGTGAGATGTTGAATCACTACCACCCAAATAAAATTCTACTTATTCTTAGACTATCACTTCCAAACAAAATGAAGTAGATAAGGGCAGGATTTAATCTCCCATCTGAAACAACTAAACACAGGACAAAATATATGAAATGACACTTTTCAAGACATTAGACATCAGGAAACAAAGGACAGTGAATACTGACTGAGAGATGGAAACAGACTACAGTGTCCTAGCTTACTACCTAGAAAGAGTTCCTAAGCAGTAATGCAAGGAGGGTAAAGTCAGGCAGAGCCTGGAAGACTCCTAAGTTGATGAGATGGATCTGAAAGACTGGGGAGACATGATGGAGAGAATTCAGAAGATAGAGTACAAAAGGGATAAATACAGAGACAACTGTAGAGTTATATAGATGGTCTTCCTCAAGTACACAGCATCTATGAGTGATGAGAATAGATGAGCCAGGAGAATAATCAATGAAAGGATTAGAGGGACTAATCCATGGAACTCATACAGGGTCAGGAATAGTTCATGCTACCTCCAAAGAGATAGAAAACTTTGTAATTCACAAGACACTGGATGTAGGAATCAGATGGATTTTGTTTCCAAGTAGAGTAAAATCAACCACTGATTAACTGTTGCTCTGGTCCAGTTTTTCAGAGGGATTCCTGCCCGCAGTAGTAGATACAATGGTCATCTGAGTTAAATTCACCCATTCCAGTCCATTTTAGTTCGCTGATTCCTAGAATGTCAACGTTCACTCTTGCCATCTCGTCTGACTACTTCCAATTTGCCTTGATTCATGTATCTGACATTCCAGGTTCCTATGCAATATTGCTCTTTACAGCACTGGACCTTGCTTCTATCACCAGTCACATCCACAGCTGGGTATTGTTTTTGCTTTGGCTCCATCCCTTCATTCTTTCTGGAGTTATTTCTCCACTGATCTCCAGTAGCATATTGGGCACCTACTGACCTGGGGAGTTCCTCTTTCAGTATCCTATCATTTTGCCTTTTCATACTATTCACGGGGTTCTCAAGGCAAGAATCCCTCAGAAGAAGTGGAGTAGCCATCATGGTCAACAAAAGAGTCCAAAATGCAGTACTTGAATACAATCTCAAAAACGACAGAATGATTTCTGTTCGTCTCCAAGGCAAACCATTCAATATCACACTAATCCAAGGCTATGCCCCAACCAGTAACAGTGAAGAAGCTGAAGTTGAACGGTTCTATGAAGACCTACAAGACGTTTTAGAACTAACACCCAAAAAAGATGTTTTTTTCAGTATAGGGGACTGGAATGCAAAAGTAGGAAGTCAAGAAACACCTGGAGTAACAGGCAAATTTGGCACTGGAATGTGGAATGAAGCAGGGCAAAGACTAATAGAGTTTTGCCAAGAAAATGCACTGGTCATAGCAAATACCCTCTTCCAACAACACAAGAGAAGACTCTACACATGGACATCACCAGATGGTCAACACCAAAATAAGATTAATTATATTCTTTGTAGCCAAAGATGGAGAAGCTCTATACAGTCAACAAAAACAAGACCAGGAGCTGATTATGGCTCCGATCATGAACCCTTTACTACAAAATTCAGACTTAAATTGAAGAAAGTAGGGAAAAACGCTAGACCATTCAGGTATGACCTAAATCAAATTCCTTACGATTATACGTGAAAGTGAGAAATAGATTTAAGGGCCTAGATCTGATAGATAGACTGCCTGAGGAAGAATGGAATGAGGTTCGTGACACTGTACAGGAGACAAGGATCAAGACCATCCCCATGGAAAAGAAATGCAAAAAGGCAAAATGACTGTCTGGGGAGGCCTTACAAATAGCTGTGAAAAGAAGAGGGGTGAAAAGGAAAGAAGAAAAGGAAAGATATAAGCATCTGAAAGAAGAATTCCAGAGAATAGCAAGAAGAGATAAGAAAGCCTTCTTCAGCAATCAATGTAAAGAAATAGAGGAAAAGAAAAGAATGGGAAAGATTAGACTTCTGTTCAAGAAAATTAGAGATACCAAAGGAACATTTCATGCAAAGATGGGCTCAATAAAGGACACAAATGGTATGGACCTAACAGAAGGAGAAGATACTAAGAAGAGGTGGGAAGAATACACAGAACTGTAACAAAAAGATCTTCACAATGCAGATAATCATGATGGTGTGATCACTCATCTAGAGGCAGATATCCTGGAATGTGAAGTCAAGTGGGCCTTAGAAAGCATCACTATGAACAAAGCTAGTGGAGGTGATGGAATTCCAGTTGAGCTGTTTCAAATCCTGAAAGATGATGCTGTGAAAGTGCTGTACTCAATATGCCAGCAAATTTGGAAAACTCAGCAGTGGCCACAGGACTGTAAAAGGTCAGTTTTCATTCCAATCCCAAAGAAAGGCAATGCCAAAGAATGCTCAAACTACCACACAATTGCACTCATCTCACATGCTAGTAAAGTAATGCTCAAAATTCTCCAAGCCAGTTTGTTTTTTGTTTTTTTAATCTTGGGCTGTGCTGGGTCTTCACTGTTGTGCGTGAGCTTTCTGTAGTTGCGGAGAGCAGGGCTACTCTTTGGTTGCGGTGTGCGGGCTTCTCATTGTGGCGGGTTCTCTTGTTGCGGAGCAAGGCTTTAGGGTCTGTAGGCTTCAGGAGCTGTGGCTCCCAGGCTCAGCAGTTGTGGCGCACGGGCTTAACTACCCAAGGAATGTAGAATCTTCTTCCTGGAGCAGGGATTAAACCCATGTCCCCTGCACAGGCAGGTGGATTCTTAACCACTGGACCACCAGGGAAGTCCAAGAAGTGTTATTGATAGTGAATGTTCTTCCTGGGACAAAGGCCTCTTTCACTGAGCCAGCATCCCTGAGACAGGGTCTCAGCCCTCTGTGGCATTGCGTTGAACTCTACCAGGTGACTTCATTACAAGAAAATGCTGAGCTCTCTCAGACCCACCTCCACCCTCCGCTGACCTTTGTACAGGCTGTGGTTTTGCCTGAAGCTTTTTCCATCTTTTCCTCAATTTTTCCAGCTTCTCAATTCCTCATCAGGCTCCAGACTTGGCTCAAGCATCACCTCCCTGGGGAAAATCACAGGAGCCCAGCTCCCTCTAGGCCTGAGGGGCTCATGCTTCTGGATTCCTGGGGTACCCTGTGCTCACTTTGACTATAACTCCTGTCATCTGAGCTATCACTGAAAAGGCTTCTGTTTAGCTTTCTCTTCCTAGAGTTATGCTGTACTTGAATATCTTCTGCCTAGATAATGGCACTCAAGCTCCTTTAAAGCCAAGACCTGTGTCTTTTATCTCTAGATCTTTGCTACCAAGCATTGTGCCAATTACATAGTAAATGTTCAATAAACGTCTGCACTAACAAATGGGTCAGCCTCCCAATAAGCAGAGGTACATGGAGAGTCAGCGACATGCCGGTGGAAAATTGTTTTAACCTGATGGCCATATTGCAGTGCTCAGCGCTGTTTTCAGAAACAAGATTCCATCTACTCATTCTGACTCCACAGGAGGAGGCAGGGGATAAAACGAAGGTAGTCACACTGCCAAGGAGCTGCTGTGGAGCAGAAGCGAGCTGCTGTGGGCACAGAGAGGAAACCCAAGCTAATGGGTCAGCCTCCCAATAAGCAGAGGTACATGGAGAGTCAGCGACATGCCGGTGGAAAATTGTTTTAACCTGATGGCCATATTGCAGTGCTCAGCGCTGTTTTCAGAAACAAGATTCCATCTACTCATTCTGACTCCCACAGGAGGAGGCAGGGGATAAAACGAAGGTAGTCACACTGCCAAGGAGCTGCTGTGGAGCAGAAGCGAGCTGCTGTGGGCACAGAGAGGAAACCCAAGCCCCTAAGCTTGTGGCACTAGTGGTAAAGAGCCCGCCTGCCAATGCGGGAGATGTAAGAGACGCGTTCAATTCCTGTGTTCGGAAGATCCCCTGGAGAAGGGAATGGCAACCCACTCCAGTATTCTTGCCTGGAGAATCCCATGGACAGAGGAGCCTGGAAGGCTATATAGTCCACAGGGCCGCAAAGAGTCAGACACGACTGAAGCATCTTACACAGTAGTTAATCCATGACCTCTAGATCAGGGGTCAGTAACTCAGTAGAGTTAACTAGTAGTTCTAGACCAGTAACTCAGACA
Organism: Aepyceros melampus; assembly: GCA_006408695.1. Taxonomy (NCBI): domain Eukaryota; kingdom Metazoa; phylum Chordata; class Mammalia; order Artiodactyla; family Bovidae; genus Aepyceros; species Aepyceros melampus. The sequence continues at coordinate 453,432 of SJXQ01008881.1, read as the reverse complement.
AGTTACTCAGTACCTGCTCTTTCGTTGGGGGTGTAACTGCTTTAGCTACCTGGTAGGATTATTGTTAGGAGTATAGTAGCTCGCACGTGGAACATGCTTACAGCACGGTAATATTCATAATATTTCTTGCTACCTATTATGTCACATAAATATTGATGATGTTTGTTACCCTGAACCATTGTGGCTTAAGTTCCCAACTGCCTCAGTGCGTGCAATTGATCACAATCCACCCACACAACCCGGCTCAACCACAAGCTTGTGGAGGGAAGACCCTGGGGCAGAGAGCAGTCTTCTGCAACCACCCACCACAGGTCTGGTCCCACCTCCTCAAAGCCCACCTCCTCCCCTCGGTCCTGACCACCCCCACTTCTGCACACCCAGAGCAGAGTTGCACACACAGGTCTAATCATCCCACTATTTGCAAACACGTTTTACCAACAGTCAGGATATGTTCCCCCTGATTGTTAAGGGAAATTCAATACCTAATCACTACAATTAAATCCCATTATGGACCGTTGGAACATAAACCAGTCCTCAGCAGGAACACGCCAACGCAGGCGAAAAGCCATCTCTCTGCCGCATCAGGGCTCACAGCTGAGCAACCCTCCAGCCCAGAGGGCTCCTCACTTGCTCTCGGCATCACGGCTGCCCGGGTCCAGCAAGAGGATCTTTTAGAGGTAATCTCTGAGCTGGTTTAGGACAGACTCGGCCGCAAGAGTTAGAATGGCCCCTCCTGTCGCAATCACCACAGTCCTAGGCGCAGCTTGGCAGATTACAAAGGTTCTTAAAGCACAGGCACTTTTGTAGGAGGAAGGGAGCCGGGGATAGACACTGGACGAGGTTCCATCCCTATTCTGCAAGGGCCCACCTCAGCTTCTGTGCTTTGGGGATTTTCCCAGTTTGCATTGGGAAATTTGTTCCATCCTGGAGCCAAGCAATAGACAAAGTGAATGCAACTGGTGAGCTTGTCTGCAGGCCAGGCATGGATGCTGGCGCTCGGATTGGAGAGAAGATGGAAACCCTACATGACAGGCTAGGAAGGAAGAAAACAACCTCGGAGCAGGAATCTGAGCACCATTTACATCCTGGGCTGTGGAGATCCTGTCACTGACTTCCCCTGATAGAGTTGACCCCCATTTACTTTTTAAAATTGCTTGCGGGCGTTCAGATGCCTCTGAGGACCCTGCCTGGGTCTCCCCTGGGATGTGAGCATCTGTGCGTTTGTTCTGCCTCAAGGTGACGGTTCAGAGGTGTTAGGAAAGAAACGAGACTGAGAATGCCTGTTGCCACAGGAGACACAGTGCGTGTGAGTGTGTGCGCGTGGCTGTGTGTGCTGTAGCTGATGAACGGCAGCAGGAATCCTCAGGAAGACAGGATCAAATCACCGCTGTCAGGGCTCTGCTTCTGATTAGCTTTCTAGTCCCAAAGCTAATTGTCAGATTTAACGGGCATCTGCTATTTTTCATCAATGTGTTTGAATTTCACAAGCCAAGCGATTTATTTCAGCAGACAGTCAGAAACCCAGAGAATAATACATTTCGTGTGCTATTTGGCCCAAAATCCCTCCTCAACCAAACGACCGCATTTTAAGAGGAAGATGAAATGGAAGCAGGGTACATCCGCCTACCCAGCAGCCCCCTCGCTCCAGAGCCAGGAATTGTTTTCCACCTGATGAATATGCTGATCCCAGAGAGCAGAGGACAGCCTGCCATGCTTGGGGACAGCATTTGCCTCCCTGCAACTGGGGCCAGCTGAAGGAGAGCCGACATGAAGCAGGCGAGGGGGCCTGACACCCCGGCCGGCCCGGATCAGATCTGGGCCTGTGTGCAGCCTCCAGGAGGCTGTGTTCTTTGTTGTGAGGATTTTGGTAGGTTTCATGCCACGTGCAGTGGGAAATAAGATTATACATGTTTGCAGCTTGTTACTTCTGGCTTCCCACAGCCTTCATACTGTGCATGTGTAGCCGAATGACTGCAAATAACTGCCAGCGGAGCAAACATCTGTAGTATTGCAAGAAAACATCCCAGACTCCCCCGTATTTACCCAATACGCCCTTCCTGCAAAGGCCAGTAAGGAGAGCCGACATGAAGCAGGCGAGGGGGCCTGACACCCCGGCCGGCCCGGATCAGATCTGGGCCTGTGTGCAGCCTCCAGGAGGCTGTGTTCTTTGTTGTGAGGATTTTGGTAGGTTTCATGCCACGTGCAGTGGGAAATAAGATTATACATGTTTGCAGCTTGTTACTTCTGGCTTCCCACAGCCTTCATACTGTGCATGTGTAGCCGAATGACTGCAAATAACTGCCAGCGGAGCAAACATCTGTAGTATTGCAAGAAAACATCCCAGACTCCCCCGTATTTACCCAATACGCCCTTCCTGCAAAGGCCAGGATCGCTAAACTAAAGCACAGCACCGAGGAGAACTGCTCAGCTCAGTTCAGTCGCTCGGTCGTGTCTGACTCTTTGCGACCCCATGTACTGCACGCCAGGCCTCCCTGTCCATCACCAACTCCCAGACCTTACTCAAACTCATGTCCATTGAGTCGGTGATGCCATCCAACCATCTCATCCTCTGTTGTCCCCTTCTCCTCCTGCCCTCAGTCTTTCCCAGCATCAGAGTCTTTTCAAATGAATCAGCTCTTTGCATCAGGTGGCCAACATATTGGAGTTTCAGCTTCAGCATCAGTCCTTCCAGTGAATATTCAGGACTGATTTCCTTTAGAATGGACTGGTTGGATCTCCTTGCAGCCCAAGGGACTCTCAAATCTCCAACACCACAATTCAAAAGCATCAATTCTTCAGCGCTCAGTTCTCTTCACAGTCCAACTCTCACATCCATACATGACCACTGGAAAACCGTAGCTTTGAGTAGATGGACCTTTAGTTAGGATTAGAGAGGTGAAGCTAGGATTGGAGAGGTGAAGGTGTTTGCTTGCTGACAAACAACTCCAAATGCTCAGCTGTACCAACATTCTCAGTCTAGCTCCTCTCCTGTATCCTCTGGGTCTCTGCCCCTGCGTGGTCATCGGCCCTGCGCTGGAATCCAGGCTGATGGAGGAGCCACCACCGAGAACTTTGCCAGCCACCATGGCAGAGGGAAGAGAGAGCCAGAGTGAGTCTCACATTAGCCGTTAATACTCAGCCCAGAAGTGATCCAATTCATTGGTCAGAAGGGGTCACCTGGGTCCATCAACCTCGGGAATTGGTTAGTGTAACTGTGCCATGTGGGCAGGGCAGACAGAAGCAGAAGATTGGACAAATGGTTACTTAGGAGTGTCTATTATTAGTATTCTTATTATCACAAAGGTGATGAAAGCACCTCAGAGAGACTCACTTACTCATGTGAGTGAGTGAAAGTCTCTCAGTCGTTTCTGACTCTTTGCAACCCCATGCACTTCTCCAGGGGGATTCTCCAGGCCAGAATACAGGAGTGGGTAGCCGTTCCCTTTGTCAGGGAATCTTCCCAACCCAGGGACTGAAACCAGGTCTCCGGCATTGCAGGCGGATTTTTTACCAGCTGAGCCACCAGGGAAGCCCGAGAGACCAGCTGGTGAAAACAATAAGGAGACAGACTTGATTCTTTTAAGGAAGAGACTTGTGAACTTCCAGAAACTTCTATGGGTGGAATGGACTACCAGCCTTTTTCGGAGGTGGCTCCAGCCATAGTTGGGAGTGCAATGAAGTCTTTAAGATCTTTTCCAAATGAATTAAATCAACTTTCATCACTCACTCAGTCTTAAATAATCCTTGTCCTAAGGACAGGTCACTCAGATTCCTGCATAAATAATCAATCTGAAGGAAAAGCTAAAATTAGGAGATGGGTTGAGACCAGAGGTTGAGCCAATGTACAAACTCCTGCTGTGGACTTAGTCACCCCTGAGTCAGCTCCCTCTTTATACCACAGTACTGCTGAGGCTGAGGTCAGGCTTAGTTCCCAACCAGGGGTCACGTGAGCTTGAAGTCAGATCTTTCTCCAGTTAAACCTTCAGATGAGACCTCAGCCTGGCCAACACTTAGATTTCAGTTTGTGAAAGACCCTGAAATGAGACGAGTGAGGAATATCTGGCTCAAAGAGCTTAGACAGAGAGAAGCAAGAGGAGCTCAGGCAAAGCAGTTGGTCAGACCATCTGCCAAGCCCACTCTGGGTACCTTATACGCCCAAGATGTCAGCAAGGCGGAACGGTCTGGAATTGGGTGGCATAGTCAGCCTAACTCAAAGGCCAGTGATAGCCTCACTCCACCCTACTCATAGATGACCAGTTAAGCTCTCTTCAAATATAAATTTGGAATTTTATAAAAGGAGCTCGCTATAGCTGTCATTATTAAACAGCTGCTATGGCCCAGACTCAGTTCTTTTGCCAATAGGATTCAATTTATTCTCATGAGGGCCTTGAGAGGCAGGTGCCATTAACCTTAATCGAGGATTAGGAAGCTGAAATTCAGAGGGCCAGGTAACTCACCAAAGGGCCCCCAACTTATAAGTAACAAAACTGAGTACAAACCCACACTGGGCCCCAAGGCCAGTTCTCTTTCAGCTATAATCTCCCCACCCTCTAGGCAAAAGCAGGGGTCTTGAGAAAGCCCACTCTCGGCTGCCTCCCTTCCATGTGTCTCAAACTTGGAGAACAGATCTAAGCCAACAATCTCCCCAATAAAAGAGGGCCAGCTCCTTCCACGACCCTGTCATAGCCAAATGGCTTCATCCCTTAGCCAACATCCCACCCACATAACCTCATCCCTGTTAAAAAGTGTTCCCTTGCCCATCAGCACCCCGATTTTGAAGTAGAACAAGAACACCATCTTTTGCTTAATTTAAAGATCTTTACACCACACTTTGAAATGTCAAATGTTTTCATTAAAATCCTCTCACACTCTGGGCTGACAAAGGGAAGCCAGGATCTTTGGGAGATTCTTTAATCTCAATCAATTAGGGAGAAAGTCGTCCTGGCAGTGTGGCAATAAAAGAACGCTTTAATTTCAGAGCTAATTAAATATCAACAGTTGGAATGCGGCAACAGACACTTAACCTGCAGTAACCCATTATTTATTAGGGATATAACGCACTGACTCTGGATATGATGTGAGTTGTAGTTGTTTTAATATCAGCTGTCACAGTCTAGTGGCTCCCTTTTCTTTTGCTCCTACACAATCATCTTCCAGCCCTGCCAGGATCACTCTGGCACCTGGATCCATGCAAGATTAATTAAGGTGACTGGCACCAGGGGGGCTTGGCCCTGGGGCAACACAATCTGTGACCAAGGGATGGCAACAGACACTTAACCTGCAGTAACCCATTATTTATTAGGGATATAACGCACTGACTCTGGATATGATGTGAGTTGTAGTTGTTTTAATATCAGCTGTCACAGTCTAGTGGCTCCCTTTTCTTTTGCTCCTACACAATCATCTTCCAGCCCTGCCAGGATCACTCTGGCACCTGGATCCATGCAAGATTAATTAAGGTGACTGGCACCAGGGGGGCTTGGCCCTGGGGCAACACAATCTGTGATCAAGGGAGGGCCATAGAGGCAAGCAACAGGTAACCGCTTGGTCCAGTCCCACCTGGGTCAAGAGGACGAGTCTGAGCCTTGAGACGGACCAGGTAGGATGCTTTCAGCTGCAACTAACAGGAAAAAATAGACAATATGAAGGACTCAACCTAAAAATACTCTAACAAAAAGGGTTTATTATCTCACATAAAAAGAAGCAAGTGGGGGCAGGTGGGGTTGCAAAATCGGATCAAGGGAGGGCCATAGAGGCAAGCAACAGGTAACCGCTTGGTCCAGTCCCACCTGGGTCAAGAGGACGAGTCTGAGCCTTGAGACGGACCAGGTAGGATGCTTTCAGCTGCAACTAACAGGAAAAAATAGACAATATGAAGGACTCAACCTAAAAATACTCTAACCAAAAGGGTTTATTATCTCACATAAAAAGAAGCAAGTGGGGGCAGGTGGGGTTGCAAAATCGGACAGTTCCAAAGCTTGACAATATCGTCGGACACTCGGCTTCCCTCTTTGCTCACCACCCTACTGCCCTTAGCAGGTGACTGACGTCACCCTTCACGGGGTCAAGATGTTCTGCGTCTATCACACACACAGGAAAGAGGAGGACCCTTCCTTCCATGCATCTTTCCCCTCCATTCCTTTTTTTAAAATTATTTGTTTAGTTCGGCATCAATTTAGATTTCCTGAAAACTGGCAAAGATAGCAGGTGTGTGTGTTAGCCACTCAGTTGTGTCCGACTCTCTGCGACCCCACGGACTGTAACGTGTCAGGCTCCTTGGTCCATGGGATTTACTAGGCAGGAATACTGGAGTGGGTTATCATGCCCTCCTCCAGGGAAGCTTCCCAACCCAGGGATCAAACCGAGGCTTCCTGCATTGCAGGCAATCCTTTACCATTTGAGCCACATAGCACTTCTACACCCTGAAATTAGGTCGTGCATTAATCAATTAGATTGGGCTGGATAATGGACTGGTTGGATCTCCTTGCAGCCCAAGGGACTCTCAAATCTCCAACACCACAATTCAAAAGCATCAATTCTTCAGCGCTCAGTTCTCTTCACAGTCCAACTCTCACATCCATACATGACCACTGGAAAACCGTAGCTTTGAGTAGATGGACCTTTAGTTAGGATTAGAGAGGTGAAGCTAGGATTGGAGAGGTGAAGGTGTTTGCTTGCTGACAAACAACTCCAAATGCTCAGCTGTACCAACATTCTCAGTCTAGCTCCTCTCCTGTATCCTCTGGGTCTCTGCCCCTGCGTGGTCATCGGCCCTGCGCTGGAATCCAGGCTGATGGAGGAGCCACCACCGAGAACTTTGCCAGCCACCATGGCAGAGGGAAGAGAGAGCCAGAGTGAGTCTCACATTAGCCGTTAATACTCAGCCCGGAAGTGATCCAATTCATTGGTCAGAAGAGGTCACCTGGGTCCATCAACCTCGGGAATTGGTTAGTGTAACTGTGCCATGTGGGCAGGGCAGAACAGAAGCAGAAGATTGGACAAATGGTTACTTAGGAGTGTCTATTATTAGTATTCTTATTATCACAAAGGTGATGAAAGCACCTCAGAGAGACTCACTTCCTCATGTGAGTGAATGAAAGTCTCTCAGTCGTTTCTGACTCTTTGCAACCCCATGCACTTCTCCAGGGGGATTCTCCAGGCCAGAATACAGGAGTGGGTAGCCGTTCCCTTTGTCAGGGAATCTTCCCAACCCAGGGACTGAAACCAGGTCTCCGGCATTGCAGGCGGATTTTTTACCAGCTGAGCCACCAGGGAAGCCCGAGAGACCAGCTGGTGAAAACAATAAGGAGACAGACTTGATTCTTTTAAGGAAGAGACTTGTGAACTTCCAGAAACTTCTATGGGTGGAATGGACTACCAGCCTTTTTCGGAGGTGGCTCCAGCCATAGTTGGGAGTGCAATGAAGTCTTTAAGATCTTTTCCAAATGAATTAAATCAACTTTCATCACTCACTCAGTCTTAAATAATCCTTGTCCTAAGGACAGGTCACTCAGATTCCTGCATAAATAATCAATCTGAAGGAAAAGCTAAAATTAGGAGATGGGTTGAGACCAGAGGTTGAGCCAATGTACAAACTCCTGCTGTGGACTTAGTCACCCCTGAGTCAGCTCCCTCTTTATACCACAGTACTGCTGAGGCTGAGGTCAGGCTTAGTTCCCAACCAGGGGTCACGTGAGCTTGAAGTCAGATCTTTCTCCAGTTAAACCTTCAGATGAGACCTCAGCCTGGCCAACACTTAGATTTCAGTTTGTGAAAGACCCTGAAATGAGACGAGTGAGGAATATCTGGCTCAAAGAGCTTAGACAGAGAGAAGCAAGAGGAGCTCAGGCAAAGCAGTTGGTCAGACCATCTGCCAAGCCCACTCTGGGTACCTTATACGCCCAAGATGTCAGCAAGGCGGAACGGTCTGGAATTGGGTGGCATAGTCAGCCTAACTCAAAGGCCAGTGATAGCCTCACTCCACCCTACTCATAGATGACCAGTTAAGCTCTCTTCAAATATAAATTTGGAATTTTATAAAAGGAGCTCGCTATAGCTGTCATTATTAAACAGCTGCTATGGCCCAGACTCAGTTCTTTTGCCAATAGGATTCAATTTATTCTCATGAGGGCCTTGAGAGGCAGGTGCCATTAACCTTAATCGAGGATTAGGAAGCTGAAATTCAGAGGGCCAGGTAACTCACCAAAGGGCCCCCAACTTATAAGTAACAAAACTGAGTACAAACCCACACTGGGCCCCAAGGCCAGTTCTCTTTCAGCTATAATCTCCCCACCCTCTAGGCAAAAGCAGGGGTCTTGAGAAAGCCCACTCTCGGCTGCCTCCCTTCCATGTGTCTCAAACTTGGAGAACAGATCTAAGCCAACAATCTCCCCAATAAAAGAGGGCCAGCTCCTTCCACGACCCTGTCATAGCCAAATGGCTTCATCCCTTAGCCAACATCCCACCCACATAACCTCATCCCTGTTAAAAAGTGTTCCCTTGCCCATCAGCACCCCGATTTTGAAGTAGAACAAGAACACCATCTTTTGCTTAATTTAAAGATCTTTACACCACACTTTGAAATGTCAAATGTTTTCATTAAAATCCTCTCACACTCTGGGCTGACAAAGGGAAGCCAGGATCTTTGGGAGATTCTTTAATCTCAATCAATTAGGGAGAAAGTCGTCCTGGCAGTGTGGCAATAAAAGAACGCTTTAATTTCAGAGCTAATTAAATATCAACAGTTGGAATGCGGCAACAGACACTTAACCTGCAGTAACCCATTATTTATTAGGGATATAACGCACTGACTCTGGATATGATGTGAGTTGTAGTTGTTTTAATATCAGCTGTCACAGTCTAGTGGCTCCCTTTTCTTTTGCTCCTACACAATCATCTTCCAGCCCTGCCAGGATCACTCTGGCACCTGGATCCATGCAAGATTAATTAAGGTGACTGGCACCAGGGGGGCTTGGCCCTGGGGCAACACAATCTGTGATCAAGGGAGGGCCATAGAGGCAAGCAACAGGTAACCGCTTGGTCCAGTCCCACCTGGGTCAAGAGGACGAGTCTGAGCCTTGAGACGGACCAGGTAGGATGCTTTCAGCTGCAACTAACAGGAAAAAATAGACAATATGAAGGACTCAACCTAAAAATACTCTAACAAAAAGGGTTTATTATCTCACATAAAAAGAAGCAAGTGGGGGCAGGTGGGGTTGCAAAATCGGATAGTTCCAAAGCTTGACAATATTGTCGGACATCGGCTTCCCTCTTTGCTCACCACCCTACTGCCCTTAGCAGGCGACTGACGTCACCCTTCACGGGGTCAAGATGTTCTGCGTCTATCACACACACAGAAAAGAGGAGGACCCTTCCTTCCATGCATCTTTCCCCTCCATTCCTTTTTTTAAAATAATTTGTTTAGTTCGGCATCAATTTAGATTTCCTGAAAACTGGCAAAGATAGCAGGTGTGTGTGTTAGCCACTCAGTTGTGTCCGACTCTCTGCGACCCCACGGACTGTAACGTGTCAGGCTCCTTGGTCCATGGGATTTACTAGGCAGGAATACTGGAGTGGGTTATCATGCCCTCCTCCAGGGAAGCTTCCCAACCCAGGGATCAAATCGAGGCTTCCTGCATTGCAGGCAATCCTTTACCATTTGAGCCACATAGCACTTCTACACCCTGAAATTAGGTCGTGCCTTAATCAATTAGATTGGGCTGGAGTTTCAGCCCTTCTCTGAAAGGTGAGTTTCCGAGTCAGGGACTTGTGTGCTCACCACTGTTTCCTAAGGACGCAGAGCAGCGCCAGGCATGTGGCCAGTGCTCATTCTATGTCTCCTGGTTGAACGAAGCGGCAGCTCGCATTGTGGCTGCAGTGATGTGGGATGTACACCATCAGCAGCAGCAGCGTCCAGAATGATCTGACCGCTAACTCAGGGCGCTGGGATGTTTTCAGAGCCGAATCCCCACGCCCTCTTGCCTTTGGCCAGGCTGTGTGTTCAGGTGGATAGCTGTTCTCCACCTGGGAGGTGGCTCAGCCCACAGTTTCTCCAGATGGACTCAGGGCATCTCCTGCACGCCAAGCTCCTCTGATGTGATCACCTTCAGCAGGAGCAGTCACGTGGACCAAGCGCCCTGCCCATCACTCAAGCCTGGAAAAGGGGCTCCCCATTGCCCATCCTCAGTCACACACAGCCCCCTCCAGCTTCAGCGGAGCATTAATTATGCAGCCAGCCTGGCCTGGGCAGAAAAACGCAAGGCAAATGCCAATTCAGAGGACACCTGCTGGCCTAAAATTCTTAAAGTAAGGTAGGCAAGGGTGAAGGGAGACCCACAGGGCAGGGTCAGTGCCGTCTCGGCCAGCCTGGTCCAAGGCTCGCTGGACCCATTCCAGGCTCCAGGGGTGGGTGTGGCAGAAGCTGAGATCTTGGTCTGTGTTTCTGCAGCTGGTTATGAGGAACCTCACTTCGCTGGAGACTTTGATGGTCTGGGTCCTCTGCCCCTGGCCCCTCACCATCCAGGACTGCGCTGGAACAGAGCTGGTTCAGCTCTCTCTCCTCCCACATCACAGTCACTCCCTGGCCACCCAGCCCCTGCCATTTGGGGCCTTAAAGGAACAAAGCTGGGTTGAAATGCCAGTTCTGCCTCCTTCTAGTTCTGTAACTTTCAACAGGCCTTTTAACCCAGGGACCAGCAAGCATCTTTCTGTTAAGGGCTGGAGAGTAAATATTTTAGCTTTTGTGGGCTATATGGTCTGGCGCTGCAAGTCAACTCCACCCTCAAAGCTCAAAAGAGAGCAGCCACAGACAGTACAGAAAAGAATGGGCGTGGCTGTGTGCCAATAAAACTTTATTCACACAAATAAGACGTGGGCCAAATTCAGCCCATAAGGCATCATTTGGATGTGGGTGTGTGTTTGCGTGTGTGCGTGCACACTCAGTCGTGTTCAACTCCTTTGCCACCCCATGGACTAGAGCCCACAAAGTTCCTCTGTCCATGGGATTTCCCAGGCAAGAATATTGGAGTGGGTTGTCATTTCCGTCTCCAGGGAATCTTTCGCAACCTAGAGATCAAACCCACATCTTTTGCATTGGCAGGCGGGTTCTTTACCACTGAGCCACCTGGGAAGCCACCTGGCATCATTTACTAACCCCTGAATTCCTGAGACTCAGTTTCCTCCTCTGTAAAATGGGGATAATGATACCTAAATAGGATCGCTGAGAGTTGACACAGGCGAAAGGACTTTAAACCACACGGTAAACGTTCTTGTTCGGTTTCGTTCTGGTGTGTTGAAGCAAATCCCACCCTGCACCCGGGCCCAGCGCGGCCGCCCCTGCACGTCACCTGTGACCTCTTGTCTGGGAGCCTGCAAACTCGAGGCTGCTTGTGTTATTATTTATCTCAGTGTGACTATTGTGTTGCTGTGTTCTGCACTGAGCGGCGGGGAAGCCTCTGAGGCTCGCTGGCCTTTCCAATGAGGCGGGGTTGTATTAGCTCCTGATTACAGCACGCAGAACACAATAGAGGCGCCCGGCCTGGAAGGAGGCCCCCCTGCCTCTGCCTCATCTGGACTGCTTTGTGCTTGATTTCCTTCTCGGCGGCCCCATTTTCCTTTCTCTCTTTATTTTTCTCCTGGTCCCCTCTCCTAATCTGCTTAACAACTTGCCTGGCTCCCGCCGCCTCCCCTCATGCCCGCCGCGTCTGAACGCCTCTCCCGGCCCCTAATAGCACTGCTGCTCCTGCTTCTAATAAAAGCTGCTGACGGGGAAATCCGGGCTAACTGAATTACTTCCTCATTAACGCGGCGGGCAGATGCTCCACGCCTCCCGTGTCCCCCAGCCACCCCTTCCTGCGGGCCCCTCCCAGCTGCGGCAGTTAGGTGAAGATGCTCTGGGGTCCCTGTGCAGGCCTGGGTCCTAAAGAGGACAGGAGGGGCTGTGGGCTTCTCTCCAGGGTGGCTCCCAGCTCGGCTTACTCCCCCACCTTCCCAGACGTTGGGGTCTCCAGCCTAGGCGCTCCCAGCTGGCTAGGAGGACAGAAGTAGGGGGGTGACTTGCCCTCACTCACCCTCCTCTTACCTGCTGTCCCTCCTCCTACCCCTTTGTCTGGGGCAGGTGAGCCGGTGATGCACAAGGCCTGCCTTTGGCTTCAGAGGAATCTGCTTCCTGGCAAGGGTATGTGTGAGGAGATTCTCTCTAGCTGGGGGATTCCCCCAAGAAAAAGGAAAGAGGAACCAGACTCCAGGTATCGACCCCAACTCCTCCTGCCCGCCTCTCAGAGGCCCGTGTCTGCCCGACAAGCACCCTTGGGGGTCCTCACGTCTGGCTTTCTCGGGCTTTCCCCTGGGTCTTCCATGGTTGGACATGCTCATCTGCTGGTACCCCAAGCCTCCCTCTCCCAATGTGCGCAGTAAGCGTCTTGTCTGCGATGCCCCCACCTGCATATCCTACCAAGAGCTACTGGGTGTCGGGGGAGCCACCCCATACCGAGCAGCTAGTAAGAGTTTTGCAGGTGTGAGAGCGAGCAGGGAGACCAGAAACAGTTATTTTAAAAGCTAGCTGCACTACGAGCATTTTACTACCAGGCGATGGAAGATTTGCCTGCTCCTTTGTTTGGGAAAGCACCTTAATGGGCCTTTTGGCCCCTGGGTATCTCTACATGGGAGAAGATTGAGACAAAGAAACATTGACTTGCTCTGCGTCATAAAGTAAAGAAAGTTCTGGCTCCTTAAGCAGCCCAGGAATGGGGGAGATGGCGGCCGGGGTAGGGGCGCTCTGGGAAGGAGTCTTGCTGGGAGGAAGGGGGATGAGAGGGACCCCTGAAAGCAGGCTGATTGCAGCCTGAGGGCCTGGATGCTGGGGGTGGAGGTAACGTGGAAGAGAGATCTTAGACCACAGACTCCCACCTCGCCTATGGTGTCATGGGAGATGCTGGCCTGAGACTGGGCATCCTACATCATTGCAACCCACAGCTTACTTCTTGAGATAAAGTTGCTGCAAGAAACCTCTACCGTGGCTAGGGTTTCCTAAGGAAATGCAACAAGGCATCTTTTTGTTCCGCAGGCCATCTGTTAAAGTGGTTCAGGGCTGCAGGCTTGGCCGTGGGGTTGTTGTTCAGTAGCTAAGTCCTGTCCTACTCTTTTGCAACCCCATGGACCGTCTGTGGCTGTGGACCGTCTATGTCCATGGACTGCCAGGCTCCTCTGTCTATAGGTTTCCCAGGCAAGAATACTGGAGTGGGTTGCCATGCCCTCCTCAAGGGGATCTCACTGACCCAGGGATCCTACCCATGTCTCCTGCAACTTCTGCATTGCAGGCGGATTCTCTACTGCTGAGCCCCCAAGGGAGCCCCTAAGGTGAGCCTGGGAATGACAGAATTGGGGAGTAGAGAGGAGTTAAGATGCCTGGTCCAACCCCAAAGGACTGAGCATCCCATGTTGGATTTGTCCCAGGTGTTCCCCAAAGAGTCGTCGGCTGGCTTCCCCCTCTGTCTCTCTTGCATCCCCCGACCCCTGCCTGGTGACTGCATTAAATCAGATTGCACAGAAACTTCCTTTTTAAAAACATTTTAAAAAAAACTCTGAGTAGCTGTAAGGCTACTTCCTGCTCAGAGAGAGGAAAGCACATTTCTCCAGGCGCCCCTGGTTACTTGGTCCTGTTGCTGCCGCTCCTCTCAGGCCACCGGCCTCTCCCTGACCATGAACCTGCTCCACTTTGCTCTCACCCAGCCTGCTCCCTCCGTGGTCTGCGGGGACGCCGAGCTGCATGGCCGACTTGGCGCTTCTGCTTTCAGGAAATATTGCCTCTCACCTCGCATTTGTCCTGCCCCTCATCACCACTCGGGGACAGAGGCTAGGGCGGGCTCCCAGCCATCTATTTTCCTGCCTGTGCTGGAGGAGGCGGACAGGCTGGCACCAGGACTGCCAGGGGGAGGGCTGGGGCTGGGAAGATGGAGCCCTCGTTCAGTAAGGTGCAAGTATTTATTAGGAGCTCACTGTGTGCACGGAAGGGCAGGGACCAGAAGGGGCAGAGCCTGGGGGACACTGCCATCCTCTCTGGACTCAAAACAGTGCAGCTGATCCTTTTAGAAACTGGAGCCTCGAACTCCGCTAGCACAAGTGGGTAGAGGTGGCTTGGAGGGCAATTTGCAAGCGGGTTTGCAAAACTGACACGTGGGGGTTTCCTGGGTGGTTCAGTGGTTAAGAATCCGCCTTCCGAAGCTGGTGATGCAGGTTCAAATCCTGGCTGGGGAGCTAACAGCCCACGTGTCTTGGGGCAGCGAAGCCCGCCTGCTACAACCAACACCCGACACAGCCGATTATAAATGCATATTTTTAAAAACTGGCAGGTACGTGTGCTCTGAACCAGCGTCCATGTCTAGAAACTTTCCTAGTAAGTGTGCAAAGAGCTTTATCAGAGCATCACATAGAACAAACAGATCACTGGAAATCAGCCTGCAGGAGCTGGGCGTGGCTGAAGCGACTGAGCTCACCTGAGTGCGCTGGGCATTTTTATATGCACACATTTTTTTTTTTTTAACCCAAATGAATAGGCTACTTTGTTACCCTGTCTCATCTCCCTTCCGGAAAGTTCTAGGGAAATTTTGGTTACCAAAAAGAAAGAAAAAAAAAAAAACCTAGATGGGCTGGAGAGTAGGGGCTGCGAGAACGGTGGCCCCGGGGCCTCTCAAGGAGCCCCACTGTCACATGGGCCTCTGAAACGGTGGTTATTGTGAGACCCCCTTAGAGCTGGGTATCATTTAGGAAGGCAGCCACATATGTAAAATCATTTAACATTTTTTTTCCACTTAATACAGCCAGCAAAAAAAGTTCTGATAGCAAATGGGGACATTTGTTATTGAAAATGTAAGTGTGTGGAAAAGCTCATACGTTGCAGTCAAATAAATATGTGTGAGACCTGAGGGACATCAGGGCCTCTCATTTTCTTACGAGAAGCTTTTTTTTTTTAAGTCTCCATCCCAGGCTGTAGGCACCATTTGGAAAATCCCAGAATATCCTCTACCTGCCATGAATCCCCGGAGAAGGCAATGGCAACCCACTCCAGTACTCTTGCCTGGAAAATCTCATGGACGGAGGAGCCTGGTAGGCTGCAGTCCATGGCGTCGCTAAGAGTCGGACACAGCTGAGCGACTTCACTTTCACTTTTCACTTTCCTGAATTGGAGAAGGAAATGGCAACCCACTCCAGTGTTTTTGCTTGGAGAATCCCAGGGATGGGGGAGCCTGGTGGGCTGCCATCTGTGGGGTCGCACAGAGTCAGACACGACTGAAGCAACTTAGCAGCAGCAGCAGCAGCCATGAATCCCAAATGTTTAGAAGAAAGGTGTAAAGGCAACAAGAACTTAGACATCATCCAGGGAAACGTCTGTTTTGCACCTCTGGGCCCAGTGCTAAATGAGAGGTCTGAGGTGAATGAGCGAGAACGTGGTCTCCGAGTTCAGGTGTGGCTGAGGTGGAGGTGAGCTGCAGCGATGCCCAGGGGCTTCCGGGAAGTCACAGCTGGACCTGAAGGTGCAGGGAGGTTCCAGCAGGCAGGTGAGGGTGGTCAATATCAGCAGGACAACCAGCTGAGACTCAGCAAGTTCTCGTGAATTACACCCATCACGCAGTTCCATAGGGAGACTTGAACTTCGATGATGCTCTGGCTTCTGAAGGACCAGGCACGCCACCCATGGCTCCTGACTGGGAAGGACCAAGTCTGGTGAGGAGGGGTGGGGGACGGCCACTCCACTCCGCTTGATGAAGCATCTCGTACATGGTTATCACGTGCCGGATGCTGCAGAGACAAGCCCTGCCTCGCATCCCGCTCATTTGCATGCATAAATGTATGTGTATATATATTGCTTATTAGTGTCAGTGGAATTTGCATTTTAAGTGGATTGGTTCATTGGGCATGTTTTTTAGAGCCCTGGACTTGAAAGGAATATTCCAACTTCAATGTCATGCAATAAACAACAGGTTCTTTCCGAGGGGCTGATGAGAGGTGGGTAGGTTCAGTGTGGAGGGAGGAAAGGAAGGCTGAGCCGGGTGTCTGGGCATCAGGGTCCACTCCCAGCTCAGCCAAGAGTGACCAGTGACCTTGGGCAGGCAGCAGCATTCCTGGGCCTCTGTCCCCATCTCTGCCCCGTCGTGCCTGCCTGCCTCGTGGATGGACTGAGAATCACAGGGAGGGGAACTGCACCGTGAGTAGGACCCTGCGAGACCCTGCAGTCATCAGTCCTGCAGCCCGATGCTGTTTGCTCATCTTGCCTCCGGTTCTCATCTGGGCATCTCTCTCTATGCCTCTACCCAGACATGGAACCCGGCGTGTCTTTAAGTTCCCCAACTCCTCAACTTAGTGAGCCACCCAGACGTCTATGGAGAGGAGAGGTGGAGAGTTACAGAGTTACATTCAGACCTCACAACTACTAAATGTCCACATTAGACATCTCTGGCCTCCAAATCCCATCTCCCAGGTCCTTCTCTATGTTCAACGCCCACACCCACCCTCTCTACTCTCAAGGTATCCCCAGTTTCCCCTGGAAACTCCCATTTCCCCACGTCAGTCATACTGAATGATTCATCTCTGCTCCAGGGCCTCCTCCCACATTTGCTTACCCCAACCCATCAGCGCATCAGCCAAAAAAGGGTGCTATCCCGAACCAGTCTCCATCCAGGGGAGGCAGCTGGGACTGCCCGCCGTTTCAAGGCTATGGTCCCACTTCGGCATCGGGGCGTTGGACTGCTCCCCAACATGTGTGCTCGGCTCATCCAGCACCTTGGTTGTCCACCACTGATTTGACTACCAGACATCTGACTTCCCAGACTCTCTGAGGTTACGTCCCCATAGTTACCATGGAGAATGCTGCAGGGATGATCAATAGGGAGCTTTAGTCACCAATGCTTTTCTGGGTCCAGCTGCTTCACCCAGGAGCAAAAGCTGGTGGCAGCAGAAGTGACCAGGACATGGGAGAGAGCAGGAGCGCCAGGGGGCGGCTATGTTTGCTGCTGATACGCCTGAAGAGTGTACAAAGCAGGGCGCAGAGACAGCTCTCCCACGCTGAAGAGTTCCACGTCATTTCTGTAGCTGCTCCACTCCGAAGGGGAAGACAGTAACTCCCCATTCCTGAAGCAGACTACCTGGTGACGTTCCTCCAAAGAGGACCAGGCGGAAAGGGAGGAATAAGAATCTCTTTACAACAGAGAAACCCCAAACCACTATCTTGACGTGATACCTGTGGACCCTTGATGTGATGAACACAGCACTTTATCCCGCGATCTTCCTCCCCAGAACAAGGTACTCCAGTCTAATCAGCGGAAAAACACCAGGTAAATCCCAATGAGGAGTGTTCTACAAAACGACTGATCCACATTCTTTGAAACCATCACGCATGCTCAGTAGTTCAGTTGCTCAGTCGTGTCCTCCTCTTGGTGACCCATGGACTGTAGCCCACCAGGCTCCTCCATCCATGGGATTTTCCAGGCAGGAATACCGGAGTGGGTTGCCGTTTCCTACTCCAGGGTCAAGTTCACCCAAAGCAAGACCACTTTGAGTTACAACCAAAAGGAGACCAAGAAGATGTAACACCAAGAGTAATGTGGGATCCAGGGAGAGAAAAGGGGGCCCTGGGGGTGGGGAGAGCTCAGGAAATCTGAATAATGCATGGACTTTAGTTAACACCAACATAGTAACACTGGTTCATTAATTGTGACAGATATACCGTAGTCCTGTAGGATGTTAATCACAGGGGAGGCTGAGCGTGACAGACAGAAGCCCTCTGTGTTATCACTGCAATATTCTGGAAATCTAAACTCTAAGAGGAAAAAATTGGGGTCTTGGCAAATTATTGAAATGTGTTACTATTTTCCTCTTTGAGACCAAAGTAAGTGAGTTTGTTTTGGGTTCTACACACCATTGTTGCTCATTGATGTCCACATCACCAGATTGTCAAAGGCTAAACAGCACCTTTGGCATAGTCAATAAAGCAGAAATAGATATTTTTCTGGAATTCTCTTGATTTTTCCATGATCCAGCGGATGTTGGCAATTTGATCTCTGGTTCCTCTGCCTTTTCTAAAACCAGCTTGAACATCAGGGAGTTCACGCTTCACATATTGTTGAAGTCTGGCTTGGAGAATTTTGAGCATTACTTTACTAACATGTGAGATGAGTGCAATTGTGCGGTAGTTTGAGCATTCTTTGGCATTGCCTTTCTTTGGAATTGGAATGAAAACTGACCTTTTCCAGTCCTGTGGCCACTGCTGAGTTTTCCAGATTTGCTGGCATATTGAGTGCAGCACTTTCACAGCATCATCTTTCAGGATTTGAAACAGCTCAACTGGAATTCTATCATCTCCACTAGCTTTGTTCGTAGTGATGCTTTCTAAGGCCCACTTGACTTCACATTCCAAGATGTCTGGCTCTAGATGAGTCATCACATCATCATGATTATCTGGGTCTGATTTGCTGGCATATTGAGTGAGTCTATATGTTACATGAAACTTTATAGGCTTTGTTATTATTTGGTCACTAAGTCATGTCCAACTCTTTGAGAGCCCAAGGCCTGCAACACGCCAGGCTTCCCTGCCCTTCATTGTCTCCCGGAGTTTACTGAAACTTATGTTCACTGAGTTGTTGATTCTATCTAAACCTTTCATGCTCTGTTAACCACTTTTTGTATTCTGTTCCCAGCATTGGGGTCTTTTTTCCAATGAGTGGGCACTTTGCATCAGGTGACCAATCTTTTAGGATTGACTGGTTTGATCTCCATGCAGTCCAAGGGACTCTCAAGAGTATTCTCCAACACCACAGTTCAAAAGCATCAATTCTTCGGCACTCAGCTTGCTTTATGGTCCAACTCTCACATCCGTACATGACTACGGAAACAGACCTTGTCAGCAAAGTGATATCTCTGCTTTTTAAAATATTATCTAGGTTTGTCATAGCTTTTCTTACAAGAAGCAAGCATCTTTTAATTTCATGGCTGCAGTCACCATCCATGGTGATTTTGGAGCCCAAGAAAATAAAATCTATCATTGTTTCCATTGTTTCCCTTCTATTTGCTATGAAAAGATGGGACCAGATGCCATGATGTTAATTTCTTGAGTACTGAGTTTTAACTCAGCTTTTTCAGTCTCCTCTTTCTCCCTCATCAAGAGACCCTTAGTTCCTCATCTCTTTCTGCCATTTAGAGTGGTATTATCTGCATATTTGAGGTGGTTGTTATTTCTCCTGACAATCTGGATTCTAGCTTGTGACTCATCCAGCCCAGCATTTCACTTGATGTTAAATAGGCAGAGTGACAGTATACAGCCTTGTCATACTCCTTTCCCAATTTTGAACCAGAATGTTGTCCCATGTGTGGTTCTATTTGTTGCTTGTTGACCTACATACAGATTTCTTGGGATACAGGTGAGGTGGTCTGGTATTCCCATCTCTTTCAGAATTTTCCATAGTTTGTTGTGATCCACACAATCAAAGGCTTTAGTATATTCAATGAAGCAGAAGCAGATGTTTTTCTGAAACTCCCTTGCTTTTTCTATGATCCAACGAATGTTGGACGTTTGATCTCTGATCCCTCTGCCTTTTTAAATCCAGCTTGTACATTAGGAAGTTCTATGTTCATGTACTGTTGAAGCTTAGCTTGAAGGATTTTGAGCATAATCTTGCTAGCATATGAAATGACTGCAATTAATTGTGTGGTAGTTTGAACATTCTTTGGCATTGACTTCTTTGAGACTGGAATAAAAACTGACCTTTTTCTAGTCCTGTGGCCATTGCTGAGTTTTCCAAATTTACTGGCATGCTGAGTACAGCACCTTCACAGCATCATCTTTTAGGATTTGAAATAGCTCAGCTGGAATTCCATCACCTCCACTAGCTTTGTTTGTAGTAATGCTTCCTAAGGCCGATATGACTTCACACTCCAAGACGTCTGGCTCTAGATGAATTACCAGACCATCGTGGTTATCCTTATACTCCCTTTTTAAAGCAAGAAAACAAGATGTTTTCTTAAACTGGAGATTTACATAATTTTTATATTGTATAGTGTCATGGAGCTAGTAAATGAAAATAAGACTTGTTTGTCTAAAGTGCTTTCTTTCAATACTCTGCTATGCTCCTTCTCTTGTTCTAAGTCTCTTTTTTAAAAAAACCAAATCATAATTATCATGATCAGAAACTAAAGTCTCCAAGTAATAGTATATAGCAAACAGTAATAGCAGTAAATAATTTATTTAAAAGTGATATTAAAGTTTTGCTAAAATATAAAGCATTTTCTTCTCTTCTATGAGGTCTCTTTAATTGTCATGCTGTATTTTATTTGGTATTTAATGTCATCCTAAGTAAAGAAAAATTAAAATTTTAAGAAGTTGTCATTAATTTTTAGAATTCATCTTTACATTGTACAATGACAGTTTCAGTGCAAATGTAAGAGCATTTAATTTGTGGAGTTACTACAAAAGTAACATTATACACATTTTAGCTCACCATACATATGCATATTTCATTGTTACTATAAAAATTGTACAAAAATATCATGACTTTTAATTTTGCTTTTGATACAAATCAGCATGTTGAATATTAAGAATCTGCCTTTGGTTTACTGATGAGTAAGGAAGAGCTGAGGGAGTAACTCTGGGTTGCTTCACTTTTATCATTCATCCTGGGTGGTCATTTTTCAGTCTGTCATTTAGCTAATATGGGGGAATTATACCTAAACGGAATTAAGTTCCCTTGGCTGTGTGTGTTTCTTAGAACGCCTTGCCTTCTTTCCGTGTGTAAGGCGAGCGCTGCTCGGAACAGGAAGCGCGGAAGCGTGGCTCCTTAAGGCTGCCAGTGTCTGTGCCTTGTCAGTGGTGGAGGGAGCTCACATCCTTTTTATACTCGTTTTGGTCTCTCTGAACCCCACACATAGCTATTCTACCGCAGCTGCATTCACTCCTATAAGGCTCTGGGCCTGCCATACGTGGGTGGGGTGGCAAGGAACAGTGGACAAACTGTGCGTATCTCCTCTGCTTACACACGTGTTCTGTTTTCTCACCATCCACACCTCCTTTTCCTACACACTTGCTTCGTTTTCAAAACACATGTTCCAAGATAAAATTGTCAATAATTGTAAAAGGTGATAGTGGAGAATCAAACTGATTGTGAGTCCCAGTGAATGTGAACCCCGAAAGACTATAACAGTCATGCCCAGACCCTCTGTTGCTCAATTTTATTTAACATTCTTAATTCTTGCACATTGTACTTCTTATTATAGTTTTTATATGTGACTTTCAAATCATGGTATACACATAGACTTGTACATTAGATTATTAATAGCACTTACATTAGAGATGCCAGCATCTTTACATTTATATGTATTATGATCATATACAGGTTTATGTCCATATATATCCACACCTATACATATGTATACACACCTGTGTGTATAAGCAAAATTTAATGAGTTTGCTAAAAGTGAACCCTCATTTTCAGATTTTTTTCTTAAATACTATGATAGATATGTTCATATTTAACTGTATGTGGTTGAGTTTCAAGAAATGTTAACTAAGAATTTTACAGGGAAACAGCAGCCAAAGAGTATTCAGAATATTTCTGCTCTGTTGGAAACAGGTAGAGTTAAACATCTGTATCTCCTCAGGCCAATGTAAGGAAACATCTGTGAAACACATATTAAATTGTTTTCCAGGGGAACCAGCCAGCAAACACACTCTTCCATATTTTCAGCCAGAGAGAAATGGTTTAGAGCCAGAAGGGAAAACAAAATAAATGTACAAAGTCAGAGAATTCCAGAAATGGAGTTGTGATGTATGAGTCTATCCTCCTCCTGGTTACCATGATGATGTTGCTGTGCTCCCTGAAGTTACCAAAGCATATTGCTTGCCAAGATACAAATGCAGCTTGGACTGTTCAACAGAATTGCCAAGTTTGCCAATTTTAATCTTAAACGTGAATCAGTTAAGCACAGTTTTGAATAAAAAAATCCAAAAATATTTAAAGTCTACTGTGTCAAATACTAGTGATTCAGAAAGAACTATGAAAAGTTTATTTTTCATGTGTCATCAAAAACCTGGCAATCTCTGTTGTGACAAGAAGGATGTGATCGGCAAGGCAACGCTGACTTAAGAAGGGAAAGGAGTGGGTGATACTTGAAATTAGATCTCTTACTGTTTTTTAATCTTTACTTTCTATATGACTTACCAAATAAACCCTACCCTAGCTGCCACACCATAACCCTCTCTGTTCTACTCTTACTTAAAAACAAAGTTTAACAAACATTTTGTGTGGAATAATTTTGGAGAAATATGGCAAAGGTAGAACAGAGAATCAATACCTGTATACCATTCATGCAAGCTTCCCCAAATGTTAAGAAAGTCTTGGTATATTTATCAAAACTAAGAAATTAACATTGGTGCATCACTGTTACCTAAAATTATAGAATTCATGTTACTGA
This sequence comes from Aepyceros melampus, assembly GCA_006408695.1. Classification (NCBI taxonomy): domain Eukaryota; kingdom Metazoa; phylum Chordata; class Mammalia; order Artiodactyla; family Bovidae; genus Aepyceros; species Aepyceros melampus. Next base: position 430,977 of record SJXQ01008881.1, on the reverse strand, counting down.
CACTAGTTTCCGTTAACGTGTTTTTTCTGTTCTAGGATCTAGTCCAGGTTTCCAAATTGTGCGCAGTCATCATATGTCCTTAGTCTTCTCTGTGACAGGTTTTCATGACCTTGATGTTCTGAAGAGTGTACTGATCAGGTAGTGAGTTTGAGTTTATTTGATGTTTTTTTCATGATAAGGCTGGAGGTAAGGAGTTAAAAAAAAATTCCCACAAACATGACTTGTACTTCTTATTTCATTGTATCAGAAGACATGTGATAACAACATGACTTATTATTGTGACATTAAGCTTGATCAGCTTGGCTGAACTTTAAGTTTCTCTACTGTAAATTTTCTATTTTTGCTTTCACTCATTATCTTCTATGGAAGCAAGTCACCAAATGCAGACAGTATTAAAGAGGAGAAGAATTAAGTTCCATCTACTAAAGAACAATTTTCTTAAAAAAATTATAATTTTTCTGTAAGAAAGATTTACTATTTCTACCTCATTTATTTATTCAGTCATTTATATAAGCATGAAATTATATACATGTATTTTATAATTCAGGTTACACACTATTAAAGAATCCCCTCTCATATATATGAGATATATATCTCAAGTATATATGTATGTGTGTGTATATGCATACATGTGCACATATATTCCTGTGTTATAATTTTTTAAGTACCTTGATAAGAGAGTTTGGACTTTAAAATTTTGATTATTTATACTTAGCCTGTTATTACTCATATGTAATTAATGAAGGAGATATTAGATATCATATTTTGACTTAGAATTAAAGCGATTTTGACATGTTTTAAGTTTTTCTAGAATATGTGAAAGTTAAAATCACTCAGTCATGTCTGACTCTTTGTGACCCAATGGACTATACAGTCCATGGAATTCTCCAGGCCAGAATACTGGATTGGGTAGCCTTTCCCTTCTTCAGGGGATCTTCCCAACACAGGGATTGAACCCAGGTCTCCCGTGTTGCAGGTGGACTCTTTACCAGTTGAGCCACAAAGGAAGTCCAAGAATACTAGAGTGGGTAGCCTATCCCTTTTCCAGCAGATCTTCCCAAGCCAGGAATCGAACTGGGGTCTCCTGCATTGCAGGAGGATTCTTTACCAACTGAGCTCTGAGGGAAGTGCTAGAATATGGTTATATTTTAATAGAAGGAGTCTATTCTCTTAAGGTTTGTCAGTTGACAGAAGGCAATAGCAAATGCCTAAAGGAATATACTGCTAATGTAGCAAAACAAATTTCTCAACAATATCTGTCTAAATAGAATAAGATTCATAAACTAAGGCAGAGGACCACATGCATTACTGTACTGTTCTCAAGAGTCAGGTGTGGAAACAGCTTACATTAGCAAATGAATAGATACAGAGCATACGCATACACTGGAATACTATTCAGCCTTAACAAGGAGGTGAAATCTGCACTATGCAAAAAACACGGATGAACTTTGAGGCTAGTATGCCAAGAGAAGTAAGCCAGTCACAGAAAGGAAAATACTGCATGGGCCCACTCATATGAGTTATCTAAAATAGCTGAATTTATAGAATCAAAGAGTAGAATTGGAGGTGGGGGAGGGGGAAATTGGAAGCAACTAGTTAATAGACATAATAATTAAATGAGAAGAATCTCACAGTTTGGGAGATCTGTTGTGCAACATTACCCTGTAGTCAACAATAGTGCATTGTACACTTAAAATATTTTAAAGAGGATAACTCTCAAGTGTTCTTACCAAAACAACGTTTTGAAAAGAGAAATGCAAGATTCTGGATATAGAAATAAATTTATAAAGTAATGGAATTGTGTGATACTCTGTCTGTACATTTTATTAGATAGTTGTCATGCTGCTGATGCTAAGTCGCTTCAGTCGTGTCCGACTCTGTGTGACCCCAAAGACGGCAGCCCACCAGGCTCCCCTGTCCCTAGGATTCTCCAGGCAAGAATGCTGGAGTGGGTTGCCATTTCTTTCTCCAATGCGTGAAAGTGAAAAGTGAAAGGGAAGTCGTTCAGTGGTGTCCGACTCAACGACCTCATGGACTGCAGCCTACCAGGCTCCTCTGTCCATGGGATTTTCCAGGCAAGAGTACTAGAGTGGGTTGCCATTACAACTATTTAGGGATATGCTTATTTCTTAACCCAAATTTCTAAAATTCTAATATGATTTTATTAAACTTTATGATTACTTTCTCAAGAGTATTAATTTAAATTCTTCTGTCATTTATTTATTTAAAATATGTATTTATACAGTATTACGTGCCACTTGCTAAATCTCTTGAGGTATATAGCAGAGACGAAGTCTAAGAAACTATATAATTAGGAAAGATAAATACTGTCATTTGACCTAATTAGGCAATTATTTGTAGAAGTGAATAGAATTAGACAAAGGTAAGCTATTCCTACAATCTTGTCCTCTGGCTTATACAAAAGTAAAGTCTCAGTCAAGTCATATCTAATTCTGCCTTGCCTGCTGATATTTATTAAAAGTAAACAGTTTTAAACCTGTTCTATGAATTTGGCGTATCCTCAGCCCTCTGTCTTATTTCAAGACACTTTACACAAAAGCTTCATGAAAATTTCCAGTGGCCGGATTCAATCATCTATCACAGTAAGATAGATACCAGGTTGTGATACAGACAGGGTTGTGACACAAGCCATCTATGGATCAAGAGCAATATACAAACTTATATTTAGAGTCTTATGCTATGTTCTAAATAGTTTAGACTGTTCTTACCATTGTTGTTCAGTAGCTAAGTTGTGTCTCTCTGCAACCAGATAAACCACAACATGCCAGGCTTCCCTATCCTTCGCTATGTCCCAGAGTTTGCTCAAACTCATATCCATATGTTACTTAAGCCATCCAACCATCTCGTCCTCTGTCACCCACGTCTGCTCTTGCCCTCAATCTTGCCTGGCATCAGAGTATTTCCAAAGAGTCAGCTCTTCACACCAGGTGGCCAAAGTATTGGAGCTTTCAGCTTCAGTATCAGTCCTCCAGTGAACATTCAGGATTGATTTCCTTTAGGATGGACTGGTTTGATCTTGTTGTGCAAAGGACCCTCAAGAGTCTTCTCCAGCACAATAGTTCAAAAGCATCAGTTCTTCAGTGATCAACCTCCTTTATGGTCCCTCTCTCAATCTGCCCATGACTACTGGAAAAGCCATCGTTTTGACTACACCAACCTCTGTTGGCAAAGGGATGTCTCTATAATATGCTATCTAGGGTTGCCATAACTTTTCTTCCAAGGAGCAAGTGTCTTTCAAGTTCATGGCTGCAGTCACCATCTGCAGTGATTTTAGAGCCCAAGAAAATAAAGTTTATCACTGCTTCCACCTTTTCTCCTGCTATTTGCCATGAAGACGTGGAACTGGATGCCATTATCTTCATTTTATGAATGTTGAGATTTAAGCCAGCTTTTTCAGTCTCCTCTTTCACCCTCATCAATAGGCTCTTTAGTTCCTTTTGCTTTCTGCCATTAAAGTGGTATCATCTGCCTGTCTGAGGTTGTTGATATTTCTCCCAGCAATCTGGATTCCAGCTGTGCTTCATCCAGCCCATTATTTCACATGATGTACTCTGCATATAAATTAAATAAGCAGAGCTGCAATACAGCCTTGAAGTACTCCCGTCCCAGTTTTGAACCAGTTCACTGTTCCATCTGTGGTTCTATCTGTTGCTTCCTGACCTGCACACATGTTTCTCAGGAGGCAGGTCAGGTGGTCTGGCATTCCCATCTCTTTCAGAATTTTCCACAGTTTGTTGTGCTCCACATGGTCAAAGGCTTTAACATAGTCAGCGTAGATGGGTTTTTTTTTTGGAATTCTCTTGCTTTTTTTACAATCCAGCAGATGTTGGTAATTTGCTCCAGGTTCCTCTGCCTTTTCTAAATCCAGCTCGTACATCTGGAATTTCTTGGTTCATGAATTACTGAAGCCTAGCTTGAAGGATTGTGAGCATAATCTTGCTAGCATGTGAAATGAGTGCCGTTCTTATGATAATTTGGACATTCTTTGGCATTGCCTTTCTTTGGGATTGGAATGAAAACTGACTTTTTCCAGTCCAGAGTTTTTCAAATTTGCAGGCATATTGAGTGGAGCACTTTCAAAACATCATCTTTTAGGATTTGAAAGAGCTCAGCTGGAATTCCATCACTTCCACTAGTTTGTTTGCAGTATTGCTTCCTAAGGCCTATTTTGCCTTCTTGCATTTCTTTTTCTTGGGGATGATTTTAGTCACCACCTCTTGTACATGTTACAAATCTCCATCCATAATTCTTTAGGTGCTCTACCAGATCTAATTGCTTGAAAATATTTGTCATAAGGGATAATGTAATCATAAGGGATTTTACTTAGGTCATACCCAAATGGCCTAATGGTCTACTGGTTTGCCTTACTTTCTTCAATTTGAGCCTGAATTTTGTGATAAGGAGATGTTAATCTGAGCTTCAGTCAGCACTAGGTCTTGTTTTTCATATTGACCATCTGGTGATGTCCATGTGTAGAGTCGTCTCTTATGTTGTTGGAAGAGGGTGTTTGCTATGACCAGTGCACTCAACTGCCATTATACAACAACTTTAAAAAAATTAAAAATATTTTAAAATTAATTACTCTAATGAACAGTGTTTGTGATGATGATGAGAGATGCGAAAGGTGAATCTTTCTATCATGTATTTTTCCAGTGTGGACTTTATGATTAAATGCTTGGAGATCATCTTTGGAGTAGAAATTCCTTTAAAAGGTCCCTAATGGCTGAAGAATTGATGCTTTTGAACCGTGGTGTTGGAGAAGACTCTTGAGAGTCCCTTGGACTGCAAGGAGATCCAACCAGTCCATTTTTAAAATTAGTCCTGGGTTTTCTTTGGAAGGAATGATGCTAAAGCTGAAACTCAGTAGTTTGACCACCTCATGTGAAGAGTTGACTTATTGGAAAAGACTCTGATGCTGAGAGGGATTGGGAGCAGGAGGAAAAGGGTACAACAGAAGATGAGGTGGCTGGATGGCATCACTGACTCGATGGATGGGAGTTTGAGTGAACTCTGGGAGTTGGTGATGGACAGGGAGGCCTGGGTGCTGTGATTCATGGGGTCGCAAAGAGTTGGACACAACTGAGCAACTGAACTGAACTGAACTGAATGGTCCCTAGTTAATAGGGACCTAGTGGTTTGAACATGGAAGAACTGAAGGATATATATATATATATACACACACACACACACACACATACACACATACACACACACACATATACAATAAGGAAGTACATTTCACAACCTAAATACAATATATGAAGAAGGAAATGGCAACCCACTCCAGTACTCTAGCCTGGAAAATCCCATGGAAAGGGGAGCCTGGTAGGCTACAGTCCATGGGGTTGCAAAGAATCGGACATGACTGAATGACTTCACTTTCACTTTTCACTTTCATGCATTGGAGAAGGAAATGGCAACCCACTGCACTGTTCTTGCCTGGGGAATCCCAGGGACAGGGGAGCCTGATGAGCTGCAGTCTATGGGGTCACACAGAGTCGGACATGACTGAAGTGACTTAGCAGCAGCAGCAGCAGCAGATACCATATAAAGTGAAAGTGAACTCGTTTAGTCGTGTCCGACTCTGTGTGACTCCATGGACTGTAGCCTATCAGGCTCCTCCATCCATGGGATTTTCCAGGCTAGAGTACTGGAGTGGGTTCCCATTTCCTTCCCCAGGAGATCTTCCCGACTCAGGTATTGAACCCGAGTCTCCAGCATTGCAGGCAGATGCTTTACCATTTGAGCCATCAGGGGAGCCCTGTATGCAAATATCAAATTATTTTGTGTAACTTTTTTCTTCCTGAACCTCTAGTATGTATTGACTTTTTCCCCAAAAATGCACAGACATGTATTTAGTAATTTTAGCTGAAAAGTTTTATAGTAAGTGACACGTAACTATTTATTGACTCTTTCCTTTTAGCTCAAATGGCAAAGACTCTGCCTGCAAGGCAGGAGACCAGGGTTCAGTCCTTGGGTTGGGAAGTTCCACTGGAGAAGGGAACGGCAATCCTCTTCAGGATTCTTGCCTGGAGATTTCCACGGACAAGAAGCCTGGCGGTCTACAGTCTGTGGGGTGGCAAAGAGTCAGACACGACTGAGTGACTAACACGGTAACACAGTCACAGAATACATGTAAACTTCTCAAACATAATAATCATATCTAGTATATCATTTTGTATCCACTGCCTTGCATAGTAACTGGACTTTTTCACTTAATATGTATGCCATTAGGTTAGTACTTTTCAGAATCCACTTTGCTCTCTTTAAAAATTATCATCTGGCTCCTTTCCTATTTTACATTACTCAGAAAAAGTAACTGCTAAATATTTGCATTTTAAATGTGTCCAACATCCCAAATGCCATTTGTCTGGACCTGGGAAATGGGAAATCACTTAACATGGCCAGATGCTCTCCTAGTATCTCTTCACCTACAACTAATAAAGTAATTGTCCAGTTGAAACAGAGGCTGAAATTTAACAACAGTTATGGACACAGCTGTCCTTTTCAATATAGGGGACTGGAATGTAAAAGTAGGAAATAAAGAAACACCTCGAATAACAGGCAAATTTGGCCTTGGAATATGGAATGAAGCAGGGCAAAGGCTAATAGAGTTTTGCCAAGAGAACGCATAGGTCATAGCAAATACCTTCTTCCAACAACACAAGAGAAGATTCTATATGTGGACATCACCATATGGTCAACACCGAAGTCAGATATATTATATTCTTTGCAGCCAAAGATGGAAAAGCTCAATACAGTCAGCACAAACAAGACCAGGACCTGACTATGGCTCAGATCATGAACTCATTATGCCAGATTCAGACTTGAAGAAAGTAGGGAAAACAACTAGACCATTCAGGTATGACCTAAATCAAATCCCTTATGATTATACAGTGGAAGTGANGGCGATAAGGAGTTCATGATCTGAGCCATAGTCAGCTCCTGGTCTTGTCTTTGTTGACTGTATAGAGCTTCTCCATCTTTGGCTGCAAAGAATATAATCAATCTGATTTCGGTGTTGACCATCTGGTGATGTCCATGTGTAGAGTCTTCTCTTGTGTTGTTGGAAGAGGGTGTTTGGCTCAACAAATTCTAAGAATACCATATTCTCTGGCCTTAATGTTTCAAGTAAGAAATTTAATAACAAAAGTTTACCCATTAAAAGTCTGGATACTTGGAAAAATAAAATACCCAAACAATCCATGTGTCAAAGAAGAAATTATAGTAGAAATTAGAAAACATGAATATGAGTAAGTGATAGCAAATTATTCCTTATAAAAATTCTGGGGGTGTAACTAAAGTCATACTGAAAGGAAAATGTATACCTTTAATTGCTTTTATTAAAATTAAATAGGCTAAAAATTAATGACATGAGCATTCAATTTAAGAAACCAAAAGAATGGCAAAGCAAACACACTGAGAGCAGCAGGAATCACATATTAAAGTTAAGGACGAAATTAAAGGAGCAAAACAAAGGGCAACGGAAAGAATTATCAAAGCCAAAAAGTTGGTTCTTTCAAAAAAATAATAAAGGTCTTTTAATTAAAAGAAAATTTCCTCATGTGACTCATCAGGGGAAAATAAAGAGATGGGGGAGAAAAAAATAAAAAAGATAAACAATATTAAGAATTGAAAAGGTATCATAACTGCAGAAGTTTTAATGATTAAACACACAGAAAAAGATTATTGTGAACAACTTTGTAACAAATTTTAAAACTCGCCAAAGACACAATAGAAAACCTGGGACAGTCTAATGACCTTTAAAGAAATTGACTCATTAGTTAAAAATCTTTCCAGAAAGGGAAAAAAAAAAAAAAAAAGCAGGTTTAAATGTTTTATTAGCAATTCCTACCAAGTGTTTCAGGAGCCACTCTTGCAGATAACAATTTTTTTAAAAAGATGAGGAAACACACTCCAGATCTTTGTAAAGTCTAGCATAATCTTAATTCCGGAACTAGACAAGCATAATATTGGCAAGAAAAATTTACAGTCTAATATTGTTCAAAACCTGCATTAGTCAGATAGAGCAGATGGGTTTGCAGTAAACAAATCCCCATGGAAAAAAAAAAAAAAAAAAGCAGGTTTAAATGTTTTATTAGCAATTCCTACCAAGTGTTTCAGGAGCCACTCTTGCAGATAACAATTTTTTTAAAAAGATGAGGAAACACACTCCAGATCTTTGTAAAGTCTAGCATAATCTTAATTCCGGAACTAGACAAGCATAATATTGGCAAGAAAAATTTACAGTCTAATATTGTTCAAAACCTGCATTAGTCAGATAGAGCAGATGGGTTTGCAGTAAACAAATCCCCAAATTTGAATGGTCTTTCACAGGAAAGGTTTAAATGTTGCCCGTGTCTTAGTTGGCAGCTGGGCAGGCAGCTCTGCTCCACGAAGTGACAGGGCATCTAGTGTGCTGCTTCTCTCTTGTGTCTGCACGGCTCAGACCACAGGGCTTCCGAGGCCTTCCTGTCCAACTCTTTGCGGCGCCATGGACCGTAGCCTGCCAGTCTCCTCTGTCTGTGAGATTTCCCAGTCAAGAATCCTGGAGTGACTTGCCATCGCCTCCTCCAGGGGATCTTTCCAGAGCCACCATAGACTCAACCCACCAGGCTCTAGCGCTCAACAAACCCATTTCTAGGTGTGAGTCTACACTGAGTGTGGCAGTTTCTCCAACGTTAATGTGCTGACGATTTTGTCACAATGCAGATTCTGATTCTGTGTGTCTGGCGTGGGCCACTGAAATCCTGCATTTTTAACAAATTCCCGGAAGATATCAATGCTCCCACTCTGAGGACCACACTTGGAGTAGCAAATAGGAGTAATGCTCAAAATTCTCCCAGCTAGACTTCAGCAATATGTGAAGCGTGAACTCCCTGATGTTCAAGCTGGTTTTAGAAAAGGCAGAGGAACCAGAGATCAAATTGCCAACATCCGCTGGATCATGGAAAAAGCAACAGAGTTCCAGAAAAACATCTATTTCTGCTTTATTGATTATGCCAAAGCCTTTGACTGTGTGGATCACAGTAAACTGTGGAAAATTCTGAAAGAGATGGGAATACCAGACCACCTGACCTGCCTCTTGAGAAATCTGTATGCAGGTCAGGAAGCAACAGTTAGAACTGGACATGGAACAACAGACTGGCTCCAAATAGGAAAAGGAGTACGTCAAGGCTGTATATTGTCACCCTGCTTATTTAACTTATATGCAGAGTACATCATGAGAAATGCTGGACTGGAAGAAACACAAGCTGGAATCAAGATTGCTGGGAGAAATATCAATAATCTCAGATATGCAGATGACACCACCCTTATGGCAGAAAGTGAGGAGGAGCTAAAAAGCCTCTTGTTGAAAGTGAAAGAGGAGAGTGGAAAAGTTGGCTTAAAGCTCAACATTCAGAAAACGAAGATCATGGCATCTGGCCCCATCACTTCATGGGAAATAGATGGGGAAACAGTAGAAACAGTGTCAGACTTTGTTTTTTTGGGCTCCAAAATCACTGCAGATGGTGACTGCAGCCATGAAATTAAAAGGCGCTTACTCCTTGGAAGAAAAGTTATGACCAACCTAGATAGTATATTCAAAAGCAGAGACATTACTTTGCCGACTAAGGTCCGTCTAGTCAAGGCTATGGTTTTTCCTGTGGTCATGTATGGATGTGAGAGTTGGACTGTGAAGAAGGCTGAGCGCCGAAGAATTGATGCTTTTGAACTGTGGTGTTGGAGAAGACTCTTGAGAGTCCCTTGGACTGCAAGGAGATCCAACCAGTCCATTCTGAAGGAGATCAACCCTGGGATTTCTTTGGAAGGAATGATGCTAAAACTGAAGCTCCAGTACTTTGGGCACCTTATGCGAAGAGTTGACTCATTGGAAAAGACCCTGATGCTGGGAGGGATTGGGGGCAGGAGGAGAAAGGGACGACCGAGGATGAGATGGCTGGATGGCATCTTTATGGCAGAAAGTGAGGAGGAGCTAAAAAGCCTCTTGTTGAAAGTGAAAGAGGAGAGTGGAAAAGTTGGCTTGAAGCTCAACATTCAGAAAACGAAGATCATGGCATCTGGCCCCATCACTTCATGGGAAATAGATGGGGAAACAGTAGAAACAGTGTCAGACTTTGTTTTTTTGGGCTCCAAAATCACTGCAGATGGTGACTGCAGCCATGAAATTAAAAGGCGCTTACTCCTTGGAAGAAAAGTTATGACCAACCTAGATAGTATATTCAAAAGCAGAGACATTACTTTGCCGACTAAGGTCCGTCTAGTCAAGGCTATGGTTTTTCCTGTGGTCATGTATGGATGTGAGAGTTGGACTGTGAAGAAGGCTGAGCGCCGAAGAATTGATGCTTTTGAACTGTGGTGTTGGAGAAGACTCTTGAGAGTCCCTTGGACTGCAAGGAGATCCAACCAGTCCATTCTGAAGGAGATCAACCCTGGGATTTCTTTGGAAGGAATGATGCTAAAACTGAAGCTCCAGTACTTTGGGCACCTTATGCGAAGAGTTGACTCATTGGAAAAGACCCTGATGCTGGGAGGGATTGGGGGCAGGAGGAGAAAGGGACGACCGAGGATGAGATGGCTGGATGGCATCACAGACTCAATGGACGTGAGTCTGAGTGAACTCCGGGAGTTGGTGATGGACAGGGAGGCCTGGCGTGCTGCGATTCATGGGGTCGCAAAGAGTCGGACACGACTGCGCGACTGAACTGAACTGAACTGAGGTTGGGTATTTACAGTCACATCCGTAACAGCCGGAATCCCAAATGTCCACCAGCGGTGAGACCAGGCAGATAAACTACAGCATTCGGCTGTATAGTCACACTCCGGAATACTATTTAGAAGGGAAAACGAATAATCTACAACTATTCACATTAAAGATGGATGAATCCAACAATAGAAGGCAGGTACAGAAAAATTATGCAGTATGATTCCCTAATAGAAAGTTCCAAAATCAGACAGAGCTAAATCAAATAGTGTTCAGGAATGCATACACACCAGTTAAAACCTTCTTAAAAAAAAAAAAAAAAACAGTAAGCAAAGAATTAGCATGAAAGTGAGGAGGTGGTGGTGCAACCTGTTGGGGATAAACCCACTTGGGGTTCTGAGTCCTGGAAGTGCTCCATTTCTCAAGCTGAATGGTGAATATATGGACGCCTTATTTTATTATTATTCTTTAAACTGTATATCTGCATTTTATGTCCTTCTTTGAATAAAAAAGTAGCAGGAAGTCTTTTAGTATTGAAGTCCCAAGTGACTAGTAAAATAAAGCTAGTGAATTATAAAAAGTCTGCATTTTGAGAATCAAGGTCTCCTTGTGCCTCTGGAACAAAACACACGTGCGCGCAGACTTCCCAGTGTGCAAGTGAAGCCAGCAGGAGCGCAGGCTCAGGGACATGCTCCCTTTTTCAATCTAACACTCTCAGCCTCGGACCAACGGAGAGGGAGAGGAGCCAGCAAAATATTCACAAATGCAGAGGGGTAACTGCCCAACAATACCATGACATGGATCAGAGTGGTTGGCCGTGGAGGGGTGATTTCCTGGAGGGGGGCAGTGAAGAGGGAAGGGGAGGGGCGTCAGCCCTGGGGACCCATCATCTCCCACTTAACCAGTTTGGGATGCTGTCTGTGGATGCCCCTTTCCCCTTCTGAAAATCTCATGGAAACTTCTTCTCCCACCTTTAAAGGTATGCCCTCCAGCTGGCTGTGGAAGGCACAGCAAGACAATTTTAACTCTTTAAAAAAAATAATAACCTTTTCATTTTATATTGGAGGATAGCCGATTAGTGTTAGTCACTCAGTCATGTCTGACTCTTTGTGACCCCATGGACTATAGCCCACCAGGCTCCAGGGTCCATGGAATTATCTAGGCAAGAATATTTGAGAGGGTAGCCATTGCTTTCTCCAGGGGATCTTTCAACGCAGGCTTCCCAGGTAGCACTAGTGATAAAGAACCCACCTACCAATGCAGGAGATGTGAGAGACATGAGTTCGATCCCTGGGTTGGGAAGATCCCTGGAGGAGAGGATGACCACCCACTCCAGTATTCTTGTCAGGAGAATCCCAAGGGCAGAGGAGCCTGCTGCTGCTAAGTCACTTCAGTCATGTCCCACTTGTGCGACCCCATAGATGGCAGCCCACCAGGCTCCCCTGTCCCTGGGATTCTCCAGGCAAGAACACTGGAGTGGGTTGCCATTTCCTTCTCCAATGCATGAAAGTGAAAAATGAAAGTGAAGTCAATCAGTCATGTCTGACCCTCAGCAACCCCATTGACTGCAGCCTTCCAGGCTCCTCTGTCCATGAGATTTTCCAGGCAAGAGTACTGGAGTGGCTTGCCGTTGCCTTCTCCGACAGAGGAGCCTAGCAGGCTACAGTTGACTGAAGTGACTCAGCATGGATGCATAGCTGATTAACAGTGTTATGATAGCTCCAGGTGAACAGCGAAGGACCTCACTCATACATATACATGTATTCATTCTCCCCCAAACTCCCCTCCCATCAAGCCTGCCACATAACATTGAGCAGAGTTTCTTGTGCTACACAATAGGACCTTGTTGGTTATCCATTTAAAATATAGCAGTGTGTTCATTTCCATCCCAAACTCCCAAACTATTCCAAGACTACCTTACCTGCCTCCTGAGAAATCTGTATGCAGGTCAAGAAGCAACAGTTAGAACCAGACATGGAACAACGACTGGTTCCAAATTGGGAAAGGAGTACTCAAGGCTGTATATTGTCACCCTGCTTGTTTAAGTTACATGCAGAGTACATCATGCTAAATGTTGGGCTGGAGGAAGCACAAGCTAAAATCAAGTTTGCAGCGAGAAATATCAATAACCTCAGATATGTAGATGACTCTGCCCTTATGACAGAAAGTGAAGAGGAACTAAAAAGCCTTTTCATGAAAGTGAAAGAGAAGAGTGAAAAAGCCGGCTTAAAACTCAACACTCAGAAAACCAAGATCATGGCATCCAGTCCCATCACTTCATGGCAAATAGATGGGGAAACAATGGAAATAGTGACAGACTTTATTTTTTGGAGCTCCAAAATCACAGCAGATGGTGACTGCAGCCATGAAATTAAAAGACGCTTGCTCCTTGGAAGAAAAGTTATGACCAACCTAGATAACATATTAAAAGGCAGAGACATTACTTTGACAACAAAGGTCCATCTCGTCAAAGCTGTGGTTTTTCCAGTGGTCAGGCATGGATGTGAGAGTTGGACTGTGAAGAAAGCTGAGCGCCGAAGAATTGATGCTTTTGAACTGTGGTGTTGGAGAAGACTTGAGAGTCCCTTGGACTGCAAGGAGATCCAACCAGTCCATCCTAAAGGAGATCAGTCCTGGGTGTTCATTGGAAGGACTGATGTTGAAGCTGAAGCTCCAATACTCTGACCACCTGATGAGCTGACTCACTGGAAAAGACCCTGATGCTGGGAAAGATTGAAGGCAGGAGGAGAAGGGGAAGACAAAGGATGAGATGGTTGGATGGCATCATTGACTCAATGGACATGAGTTTGAGCAAGCTCTGGGAAGTGGTGGTGAACAGGGAAGCCTGGTGTGCTGCATTCCACGGGGTCTCAAAGAGCACAGCTAAGCGATTGAACCGAGCTGAACTGATTCCAACTTTAACTCCTGAACGGCGGCTCCAAGCCCTCTGTCTCCTAGGCCCATGTAGTACCTGGGCCAGACTTCTCCCGTTTCCTTTCTAAGAACCTCCCCTCACGTAGCATCCCTGTTTGCCTCTAACCACTCAGGCAAGAGCTATGATGCAATTGAATTTTAGCTTAGGGAGAAGCAAGATATAAATACATCCCAGTGTACTGTTAATGTCAATAATATTAGTGCAATTATTTCCAGGCTAGTCAGATTCAATAAACGCGACAGTAAACAAGCCGGGAGCCGCCAGCAGGTGAGCACCGTGGGGGTCTGCACAGCTGGCTGACAGCTGAGAACGCCTTGTCTTTGCTGCTGCCCTTCTAGCAGGGAGACACTTTGGGCCTGGCTGCAGCCCCGCCCTCCAGCGGTCCCTCCCCTCCCCGAGGTCCTGATGCCTTCAGGTAATTCAGCTGGGCAGCCGTCTCCAACCTGAGCAACCACTGTGCTATCTACAGAGGGGGGACGGCAAAGGGGAGCCCCACATGATGTTTGCTTCAGTCGTGTCCAACTCTTTGTGACCCCGTGAACTGTAGCCCGCCAGGCTCCTCTGTCCGTGGGATTCTCCAGGCAAGAGCACTGGGGTGTGTTGCCATACCTTCCTCCAGGGCATCTCCCCGACCCAGGGATCCGACCTGGGCCTCCTGCATTGCAGGCAGATTCTTTACTGGCTGAACCATTGGGGAAGCCCCGTTTACATACAGGTAAGGGGTGTCCAGACTCAGAGCTGAGAGGGTGTCTAGTTCTGCAGACCCCTTCCCCCCAGAATCCCAGGATGATGGCTTTTCCCTCACTGCTTTTATGATCCGTTGCCACACCTGTGACCCACACCAGTGAGCTTTTGATTCTCTGAGGTAGTGAACCAGGAGACCTGGTGCTTGTAATCGTGTGTAATACTTGGACCCGGCTGTTTGGAAAATCAGATACTTTAATGGCTAGGAATCTGTAAGGGAAGAAAAACTCCCCTGGACCCTCTAAGGTTCTGTGGCTGGCCTGAGAATTAAACTGATGTAAGATAGGAGAAAAGCATATAAATTTATTTAAGATTTTTACACGGATATAGGAGTCTTCTGAGGACCATAGGCCAGAAGAAGCCATTAGACAAAAAGCTTATATCTTCTTAAACAAAGACAAAGAGTTCAGGCTAGGGTCAGTAAATTATGAGACAGTGACTAGGGAGAGAATGGAGACCCGATGGCCGATCAGGGTTATTTGAGTCGGTTTGCCTGTAGCAGACCATTTCTCTGGCAGTGAGCATGTTTTCTCCTTCCTGGTACAAGGAGCATCTTTCTCGTGGGAAATGTTAGAGAGAAAAAAGATCAGAGTCCTTTCTGCTTCTGCTGTTCATCAAGCACCTTCAGACCAAGGTAATTGATATGTCAAAGTGGCATATTTGTGGTGGGGGGGCAGGTCCTGAACCTCTTTAAATCCAAGTGTGGAGTCAGGCGGACACGGAGTCAAAGGCCTTTTCTTCCCCTTGCTGGCTGTGCGACTTTGGGTGACTTACTCATCCATTCTGTGCCTCACTTAGTTTGTCTGTTAAATGAAGATAATAATAATACTTGCCTTTCAGGGCCCTTGTGAGGACTTTCAGAGATGACAAAAATGTCAAATAAAGCAGCACAGTGGGGACTTCACCAGTGGTCTAGCGGCTAAGATGCCGTGTTCCCAAGGCAGGGGCCCCAGGTTCAATCCTTGATCAGGGAACTAGATCCCACATGCTGCAACTAAAAACAACTTTCCTGCTGCAACCACTACCCAGCACAGCCAAAAAAATAAATGTCTGAAAAGAAAACAAGTAGCACAGTGCCAGGCACATAGAGGTGCTCATAAGCATATCGGCATCTTACTGTTATCTTCATAAGCATACGTTTGTCTCTGGTTGCTACAGAGGCAGGATCGTGGAGGCAGACTGACTTTTTATCTAAGAGCCAGACTTCCTCGTGGCTTCCCTTGTAGCTCAGTCGGTAAAGAATCTGCCTGCAGTGCAGGAGACCCAGGTTTGATCCCTGGGTTGGGAAGATCCCCTGGAGAAGGAAATGGCAACCTACTCCAGTATCCTTGCCTGGGAAATCTCACGGACAGTGGAGGCTGGTGGGCTGCATCCATGGGGTCATAAGTAGGGCATGGCTGAGCAACCAACACTTACTTACTTAGACTCCTTGGGTTTGAGTGCTGGCTCAATTCTTTTTCTAGTTGTGTGACCTGGATGACCTTGGATGGCAGGGCTTGGACTAGTGGGAAATGAGGCCATTTGGGTATAAAATTTCTGAGGCATCTCATTCCCCTTGTCCCTGTAGAACAAGCCACTTGTTTCTCTGTGCCGCATGGTAAATGACTCATGGATATTAGTTCCTCTCACCCATGAAAATGTCCCTGGAACAGTTGTCTATGTAGCAGACTGTTTCAATCTTGTATGAAAAGAATAATCCTGATTTCATCAGTAAACCTGAGGGAGAAAGCAACTAAGAACTCCCATGGATGAAGAAACAGGGGTGCAGGAAAAGGACTTTTCTTGGAATGCCTCTGTGTACTTGCAGTCAGTACAAGTTGGCTCTTGCTTGAGTGGGACACTGGAAATTAAATCAAAAGGCCTTGATTAGATCCAAAATCTTGTAATAAATAACCTATAATGGAAGAGAACTGGGAAAGAATATATACATGGACACAGACACACACACACACACACACACACACACACATATAACGGAATCACTTTGCTGTACACTTGAAACTAACATGACTTTGTAAATTACTAAATTAAAAAAAAAAAAGGCCTTGAAGGCCATATTAAAAAGGTTGGTGTTGGGGGCTTCCCTGGTGGCTCAGTGATAAAGAATCTGCCTGGCAATGCAGGAGACACGGGTTCGACCCCTGATCCAGGAAGATCCCACCTACTGCAGAGCAACTAAGCCGTGTGCATCAACTACTGAGCCTGTGCCTTAGAGCCTGGGAGCTGCAAGCACTACACCCTTGAGCAGCAACTGCTAAAGCCCGAGCACCCTGGAGCCCGTGCTCTGCAAGAGGAGAAGACTGCCTGCCGCTACCGGAGCGTGGCCCCAGCTCCCTGCAACTGGAGCAAAGCCTGTGTGGCAACAGAGACCCAGCACAGCCAAAAGCAAGCATAACAAAGAAAACAAAAACCAAAGAACAGTTTGGTCTTGATTCTCTCTGGCTGCTCCATTTCTGAAAGTCCGAGGTTCCCACTCAGGAGCTCACGCCCTCTTTCCTACCCCACTGCCCAGGTAATCCTTCTCTCCTGGCTTCCAGTTGAGACTTCAAGCGGGCAACAGAAGTGAAAAGAGAAGAGTCACCCAGGGCGTTTCTCTGCAGAGAATGTAAAACATTCGGTGACTGGCTTCTTTTCCATTAGAAAGAGGTAGGGTCCACTCTTTGTTTAAAAAAAAAAAAAGAGAGAGTTCTTCCCAGCAGCTACTGACCTGGGACTTTAAGTAAATTTGCATGGAAGCCCCTTCCGGCCGCATCCTGGCAAATGCCTCCCGTCACTGCTCTCCACAAAGGCCTGTATATCTTTCCCTGGACCTTTCCGGCTGAATTTTAAAGAGGTTTTTAAAGAGTGTGTCGTGATGAGGGTGCTTCAGAGTCTTCTAAATCATAACACACAGAAGCGGAAGAGGTCCTATTTCTCTTCCCAACAATGATTCGCCCACCCTGTTTCTCGGGGCCCCAGCCACAAAGCTAAGAAACCCCACCAGATGAGAAACCTCTCCTCCTCCAATTTGCCACCCCGCCAAATCGCTCTTCTTCCCTTTCTCTCCTGGGCTGTGCCTCCTCTTCCCCTCTCTCCCTGCTCTCCATCATAAAATAATAAAGCAAACCCGAGTGCATCTCAATCCCTCTCAATAGCCTGGAGAGGGAGGGGGCCAGCCGGCATATTTACCCCTAAGTGGATGCAAATTCGCTTACCGCTGATTTTCAAAGAAATGAGACATCCCGCCACAATATTGCTTTTCTCATCACCAAATGGGGCCTTTGCTTTGTCATTTGGCAAAGCTGTCAAGACAATCAAATCTGGGAGGCCGGATGGTGTCTGCCTCCTGCCATCCCTGGAGATGGATCTCAGGGGCAGACCAGGGGCCTCCGCTCAGAAGTGTGTGAAGGGCCTCAATCAAGGACATGGACAGAACCCCGGAGACAGGCCAGACGCAGGGCCAGGATGGGCCGGCCCTGCAAGTTCCTCCGCAAAGGCAGCCCCAGGGAGAGAGAGTTCTGGGCCGCCAAGGAGCTGCAGGGGAAAGGCCCTTAGATGCTCTCAGGCAGTTCTATGCTCTTTTCTGGGTTTTCATAGCCCCCCCTGGCCCACCGCATGTCTGTATCACAGATGCCAGACCTGCCCCAGGCAGGTCATTCCATCTCACTGGGCCTTCCTGGGACTCTTCATTTGCAGAAGAAAGTTGGGTAAATCTGCCTCACATCGAGAGACTCAGTTCCTAGACAGGTTGATAAGAAGTCCAGGATCACCAAGGAGGAGAAAGGCGTCTAGGGCTCTCAAAGTGGAGATAGGGGTCTGGAATTCTCAAGGAGGAGGAAAGAACAAATGCCTTTTCTTTTTCTCTACATTCCTTAGTCTTAGTCACATGAAACTTTTTATTTTTCCTTTAAGCCCGGAACTGATACAAACAACTCAGTTTAAACTCTGTACTAGGAATTAAGCCTATCCCTTCTCCAGGGGATCTTCCCAAACCAGGGATTGAGTCACCTGCATTGCAGGCAGATTCTTTACCAACTGAGCTATGAAGGAAGCCCGTACTAAGGATTATATAACAAGAATGTATCCTGCTTGAGGACAGTTTCTCCTTCTTGAAAACCTTCTGACTAATCTTGTCATTATAGAATGTATATTATGAGGGTGAGTCTGGTAAGATCTTGCTATTGCTAAGTTATAATCTTGTTACTTTAAAATGTAAATTATGGGAGTGGGTCTAGTAAGATCTTTACAACTTTGAAACATTCTTTGGATTTACTGTAATAACTAATTTAAAAAGCATAAAATTCCCTTGCTAACACTAGCGAGGGGGGCACTCTGCCCTCTTCTGATGTCTATGTCAGAAGCATTCTCTGTCCCTTTTTCACTTTAAGAAAACTCTGCTACACAAAAGCTCTTGAGTGATCAAGCCTGGTCTCTGGTCCCGAAGCTAAATCTTCTTCTTGGAGATCACAAATCCAACATCACTCACTGTAAGCTATCAACATGTCCTCCAAATCTCTAGTCTTAGGACCTCAGAGGTAACGGACATGAAAGCCAGTTATGAGTGTTTGACAATAGGGCTTTACTAAGAAGAAATGCCGGGGGACTTCTTTGGTGGTCCAGTGGCTAAGACTCTGAGCTCCCAATGCAGGGGGCCCAGGTTCGGTCCCTGGTCTGGGAACTAGATCCCACATGCTGGAATTAACAGTAAGCACACGATAACTTCCCTGGTTAACAGTAAGCACACGACTGCTTCCCTGGTGGCTCAGAGGTTAAAGCGTCTGCCTCCAATGCGGGAGACCCGGGTTCGATCCCTGGGTCGGGAAGATCCCCTGGAGAAGGAAATGGCAATCCACTCCAGTATTCTTGCCTGGAGAATCCCATGGACGGAGAAGCCTAGTAGGTTACAGTCCACAGGGTCGCAAAGAGTCGGACACGACTGAGCTACTTCACCTTCACCTTTCACCTTCACCTTCACATGATAACTAGAAGATTCTGCATGCCACAACTAAGATCCAGCACAGCCAAATAAATGAATAAGCAAATAAACAAATAAAAAGAAATGCTGGTCCTCCTTGGGCTGGTGAACTAGTCAGGATTCTTTTGGTTACAAATGACAGAAAATCAAATCTAATGTAAGCTACTTTGGCCCAAGCAATCACGAAGCAGCCAGGATTCATTTTCTATGGCTGCTGTAACCAATCACCACTAATGTACTGGCCTGAGACAGCAGACACGTGTGGTCTTAAGAGTCCCGGAGGCTGGAAGTCTGGAGATGAGTCTACACAGCTGAAGTCAAGGGACAAGCAAAGCCGCATTCCTTCTGGAAGTTCCAGGAAAGAATTCAATGCCTTGTCATTTCTAGCCATCATGCCTTGGTTTGTGGCCCCTTTCCTGCAATGGCATAGCTCCAGCGTCTGTCTCCTCACCTCCTTCCCTGATTCTGGCCCTCCTGCCACCCTCTCATACGAGGATTACACGGACCTAGGGACAATGCTAGACAACCTCCCACCTCGATATCCTCAGCTTAATCATACCTGTCATGTCCATTTTGCCGTGTAAGAGACCCTAGTCACAGATTCTAGGGAAGAAGACGTAGATGTTCTGTGGGGGGATTATTCTATCTGTCACACCGAGGGGTGGATTTCAGGCATGGGTAAATCCAGGGGCTCCGATGGTATCATCAGGATCTTTCTCTCAGCTCTACCACTGCGTTCAGCTTTCCTTGGTTACCGTCTGAGCCACCAGGGAAGTCCTAGTCTTGCTCTCTATGCCATTTCAAAGAGCTTCATTCTGCAGCCAAGAAGAATGCTGTCTGTATCTCTCAATATTGCATTTTAAGTTACTAGATAGTTTGGGAAAATATAATTTCTTCCTTCTCCTCTCTTTCTCCCTTCCATGGCCCAATCTTCAGTTTCTATGTGGACCCCTTGGATTAAATAAGACTTCTGGGATGCTTGAAAAGAAAGATACTGGGAAGGGAGCCGTGCTGCAGTTCATGGGCTCACAAAGAGTCGGACACGACTGAGCGACTGAACTGACTGACTGATTGACCGGGAAGGGACTAAAACATCCTGGACGTATCCAGGTCAGGATCTAGTCCCTTAATGTACACAGCATTAGGTATGCATCCGTTCTGTAATCCAAGATGGTGATGCTGGACACGACAGCTACAAAGTGCCCTAGGAGCACAACTCGGTCATTATCCTAATCTTTTATTTCTTTATTTTTAATTAACTTGCATTGGGATACAGGTGCTGTACAATGTTGCGTTCGTTTCTACTGTAGAGCATGGTGAGTCAGCTATATGTATACCTATATTCCCTCTTTTTACGGATTTTCTTCCCATGTAGGTCATCACAGAGCACCGAGTAGAGGTCCTTGAACTCTACAGGAGATTCTCATTAGTTACCTGATTTACGCTTAGTAGCAGTAGCATATATGCGGCAATCTCAGCCTCCCAATCCACCCCCTTTCCCTGCCTTGGTATCCGTATGTTTGTTTTTGTATCTGTGCCTCTGTTTCTGCTGTGCAAATATGATCATCTATACTGTTCTCTAGATTCCACATCTGTGTGTTAATATACAATGTTTTTCTCTTTCTGACTTACTTCACTCTGTTTGACAGTCTCTGTGTCCAGCCACGTCCCGACAAACGATCCGAGTCTGTCGCTTCTATGGCCGAGTCCTAGACCACTGCCTGTGTGTGCCACACCGCCTTCATCCTCTCCTCTGTTGAGGGACATCTAGGTTGCTTCCTTATCCTGGCTCTTGTGAACAGTGCTGAGTCCTAGACCATTGCATGTATGTGCCACACCGCCTTCATCCTTTCCTTCCTGAGTTCACCCAGGACACTCCTCTCTCTCTCTCCTTCACCCTGATCTGTGCAGTGACAACTCAGTTGCTCTGGGAAAAGAACTTTTAAAACCTTTCCTTCTAAAACCACATTCTAGGGAATTCTCTGGCAGTCCAATGGTTATGGCTTTGCACTTCCACTATCATTTTGATCCCTGGTCAGAGAACTAAGATCCCTCAAGCCTCCTTGGTTCATGGCCCCCTCCTAAAAAAACAAAAAAACAAACAAAAAAAGCAAGCAAACAAAAAAAAGCAAAACAAAAAAACCTTTTTCCTTCAATTTACTTACATGAGTGCTGATACCTTTATGTAAAAATATAAATCTGGTCCTGTGCTTGGTGTGTGTGTGTGTGTGTGTGTGTGTGTTCATGGTGTGTGTGTATGCATGGTGTGTGTGTGTGTGTGTGTGTGTGTGCATGCTCTGTGTGTTTGTGTGTCCATGGTGTGTGTGTGTGTGTGTGTGTGTGTATACTCTTTTCTTTCCTTTGTTAGTCTCACATCTACACATAACTACTGGAAAAACCATAGCTTTGACTAGATGGACCTTTGTTGGCAAAGTAATGTCTATGCTTTTTAATATGCTGTCTAGGTTGGTCATAACTTTTCTTCCAAGGAGCAAGCGTCTTTTAATTTCATGGGTGCAGTCACCATTTGCAGTGATTTTGGAGGCCCCAAAATAAAGTCTCTCACTGTTTCCACTGTTTCCCTATCTATTTGCTATGAAGTGATAGGACCAGATGCCATGATCTTAGTTTTCTGAATGTTGAGTTTTAAGTCAACTTTTTCACTCTCCTCTTTCACTTTCATCAGAGACTTTTTAATTCCTCTTTGCTTTCTGCCATAGGTGTGGTGTCATCTGCATATCTGAGGTTATTGATATTTCTCCCGGCAATCTTGATTCCAGCTTGTGCTTCGTCCAGGCCATCATTTCTCATGATGTACTCTGCATAGAAGTTACATAAGCAGGGTGACAGTATACAGCCTTGATGTACTCCTTTCCCAATTTGGATCCAGTCTGTTGTTCCACGTCCAGTTCTAACTGTTGCTTCCTGACCTGCGTCCAGATTTCTCAGGAGGCAGGTTGGGTGGTTTGGTATTCCCATCTCTTGAAGAATTTTCCAGCTTGTTGTGATCCACACAAAGGCTTTGGCATAGTCAATAAAGCAGAAGTATATGTTTTTCTGGAATTTCCCAGGCAAGAATACTGGAGTGGGTTGCCATTTCCTCCTCCAGGGGATTTTCCCAACCCAGGGATCACACCCACATCTCTTGCATTGGCAGGCGGGCTCTTTACCACTGCGCCACCTTGGGATGCCTGCAGGTATGTGACCTTGTATATGCTCCCCCCAACACACACACACACTTAGGCATAGACGTATATCTAACTCTACAAGTCTAGGCAGCATTTTACAGTTGTTTGTTTTATTGAATTTGGGGATATTCAGTTTCTTTTGTCTTGCTTCTCTGACTCAACAATACCTTGGGGAACTCCACTCAATCCTCTGGTGTAGCTCTGGTTAATTGTTTTCAATAGTGTGTAAATGTAGTCTCATTTATTCACCTAGACCTCTGGTGATGGATATTCACTTGGTATCCTCAGGAGAATTTCCCACTGTCACCGACAGATGAATGTATTACAATTTGGCCCTCGTGCCCTGGCTCTCAAGAGATTCAAAATCTTTAAAATCCTGTGTCATTTGAAGAACATAATCAGCCTTTTTTTTTTTCCTGACCCACCAAGCCGACTTTAGACAGAGCTTGAAACCCTCAATATCACATAAATGTGGCTGCAACCTTTTCTGTTTTCTTATGTTGGCTGATGCTGGGAAAGATTGAAGGCAGAAGGAGAGAAGGTGACAGCGGATGAGATGGTGGGATGGCACCGCCGACTCGACGGACATGAACTTGGGCAAACTCTGGGTGAGATGGTGAGGGACAGGGAGGCCTGGCATGCTGCACTTCATGGGGTGGCAAAGAGTCGGACCCGACTGGGCGACTGAACAACACCACCGCTGGCTGTTTGACTGCAGCTCTGCGGTGGGCTGACCAATCAGAGCTGGGTCCCCAAGCAGGAGCCACCTCTATATTAGAAAGAGCCCTGGCTATTGGATGAGATGGGCCTCATCTCAAATTTTGGCTCCTCCACTTATAAGCTGGGAGATTTGGATAGATACTCACCTTCTCCCAGGCCCAGCTTGTTCATATTTAGAACAGGAACCTTGACCCTGAGTCACACAGTGAGTTAAACAGGATCATCTGTGCACAGGTCCGGACAGCCGAGAAGCCCACAGCCCACGTGACCCTCCCCACTCACAGATCATGAATCATGTCAGAGCTTGAAGGACAAAAGTTCAAATCAATGAATAGCGATGCCCGGGGCAAACAGTGGAACTCTGATAAGCAAATAGAAGCAGGCTGTTCTCGGAGTAATTGGATGCCCTGTGGTGTGTACAGAGAGCTGGAGAGTCATAGGAGACCCAAGGCTGGAGGTGCCCTGAGCCCAGGTGTGCCCTTGGCAGAGAGATTGGAAAGGAAGGGACTGATGGAAACTAGAGGGCTTGAGGAAGGCATCCTGGGGTAGGGATGGTCCCAAGCCCTCCGGGACTCTGGCCATAGGCTTGGGGTGGCAGGAACAGGGGCTGGGTGTTACCCCCAGGCAGTAAAGTCACTCCCTGTCCTCTCTTCGCCCCACAGCCCACACTTTCCAGATGCCCACCACTGATCTGCCTGAAAAGAAAACAGAAACTGGGGCCTGACTCTGCGGTATCTTTACAGATGAATGTCTGGCCTGCCCCCAAATCCCTCTGTTGAAGATCTAACTCCCGAAGAGATAGCACTTGGAGCTGGTCATTGGGCTTGGGGATGTGATTAGGGTTAGATACGGTCTCGAGGGGGGCTCCCAGGTGGCACTGGTGGTAAAGAACCCGCCTGCAGATGCAGGAGACGTAAGAGCTGCAGATTCGATCCCTGGGTCAGGAAAATTCCCTGGAGGAGGAATCAGCAACCCACTCCAGGCTTCTTGCCTGGAGAACCCCGTGGTCAGAGGAGCCTGGTGGGCTGCAGTCCATGGGGTCACAAAGAGCTGGACACGACTGAAACAACTTAGCACACATGGAAGGTCATGAAGGTGGAGCCCTCATAATGGGATTAGCGCCCTTACAGGAAAGGAGAGGAGATCAGTGTTCTCTCTCCTCCTTGCGAGGACACAGCAGGCAGGTTGCTGTCTGTAAAACAGGAAAAAAGCCCTCCCCAGAAGCCGAATCTGCTGGCACCGTGATCTTGGACTTCCCAGCCTCCAGAACTATGAGGAGTGAATGCCTGTTGTTTCAGCCACTGGTATTTTCCTATGGCAGCTCAAGTTGACTGAAACAGCGTTCCGGCTGTTCCCTTTGAGGATAGTGTACTGGGAGGAAAGATTATGCAAGTATCTTCAGCATATCTGGCTCCAGGAATTGCCTCCTCCAGCGACAGCAAGACGCTTCTCTCCTCCGCTGCCGTGATCGCATGGGACTGTGTCCAGGGCAGTGGAGAAGTATGTAAGGTGTTGATGGGCAATTCATGTCGATAGAAAATTTGGGAACAGGTGATGACTTAGGGCCAGAAAACCAGAGTCTCCTCCATCTACACAAACACCAAAATTTCCATTGCAAAGGATCAGATTTTGGCTTCCAAACCAACCCCACAGAAACCTACCTAAAGTGCCCCCCCAAAAAAATTATAAGAATTCTTATTTTCTTCCCCAGGCAACCTTCTTTAAGTCACTCCTCCAAAAATCCCATCTCTCAGCCTCTTCTATTACTCATCACTTCTCCCCCACCCTCAGCATCACCCAGACCTTGAAGAAAAGGCTTTCTTAGGGACAACTTGCCCAGGGCTCTGACATGTTCATCTGGATCCTCCTAAACATGGTTTCTTACACACGGTGGGGGCTAACTAACGCAACGTTGTAAAGCAACTATACTCCAATAAAAATTAATTTAAAAGCAAATTAAAAGAACTAACAGAAGATCAGTACCAGCGAAGAGAGGGAAACTGGGAACCAGCAGTTGCCTGGACTGGAGACAGAAGGGAAGCCTCATTCCCTGCCGAAGCCTGAGTCTGAAACCCATAGTCCCGGCGGGGAGGTGGGAGCCATCAATTACTCAGACCAGACCTTCACTCATTCATTAAAATCTCCAAAATGGGAGTTGTGTTAATGGCCAGGCACGCTGTTCTTTCCCCTCAAGGTAAGAAGATTTATTGTCCAAACTTACATTTTATCGCGCACAACCGAATAAAAATGATCGATTTCCCTGCCCACCTTACAGCATCCTTCCACAGTTATTAAAGTCTCTGAAAATGTTTTCTTAAAAAAAAAAAAAAAAAAGGTTGAAAGAAAGAGCGGAGCAGAGAGAGGAGACCAAGAGGAGATGGGAACTGCCGGATTGCTGAGAGTTATCTGTCTTGTCAGCCGGGGACCATATAACCTTGATGTCACTATATTTTCTGCTCAGACCCAAATTTACAATTTGCCAGCCAAGGAGATGGAAATGCCAAACCTCTTCCTTGGACGTGAGTGTGGGGAGAGAGGAGAGGACCCCAGCTCTGAAAACCCTTGACAAGACAGAGAGACTGTCTCTGAGCTCTTAGCAAATTCTCTCAAGCTGGGAGGGAAAACCCAGCCTCCAAGGGCGAGGAGACAGCGTAGAGCCCAGAACTCCAGATGCTCCAAGAGCTCCTCTGTGCTCTGGTCACCGGTGAATGCGCAGTTTCTAGCTCAGAGAGCAGCCGTGGTGGGCTGGACGCTCACCTGTGCCAGGTAGCAGCCAGGCCGGCAGCGCAGCAGGGGGAGGCGGGAACCAAAGTGCAAGGGAGGCGTTTAACCCACAGGAAAGAGCAAGCAGCACGCATAGCCAGCAGCAGTGCCGGTTGGCATGCCAACATGTTGATGGGCAATTGCACATCATTCATCTGCTCATTCCAGTAGGTCCCCAAGAACCTTTGTATCGCCATTTTGATAATTTAATTTTACTAAGTGCCAAGTAATACAACTGCAGATCACCCATTTCCCTGGCACATGGGGAATTCCCTCCCGGCAAGGATAAGCACTCTGCCTCTCTCTCTGTCCCTCTCTCACACACACTGGGTGCTTTCTAGAAGGGTCTACTGCAGTCTATTTTCTTGAAGGTGGTAAAACTGTGTTTAACAATTCCATAATTCAGAATTTTGTACTAGGTTAATCTGGCCTCTTTCCAAATTGGTGCTAATTAGTTAGTCTTCCTGGCCTTGTTTCTGAGTGAATCCAGACATCCGTCCTTTGCTCAAACCCCATGTCACACTCAGGCAACTCCATTCTGACCTTGGACGCATCCTGCGCTGTGGTTGAAGCCATGGGGCTCCAAGTGCCGTCGGGAGACGCTCCCTCCACCCCTCCTGGTTTTCTGAGTGAGTCCTGGAGGGCTGTCAGGGAGCGTTTTCCTGGCGTGGCCTGGAAGATGGCCATAAATCTGTCTCGGGCCATTTGACTCAGGCTCCCAGTGCCAAGCTTAACAGACACTTCCATCGGGCCTGATGTGCCAACGATCCACAAGCCATTAGCCAGGCAGTATTGGACCTCCTGCCTTGGCTTCCTCGGAGGGAACTCAGGCAGAGAACGGGGCAGGAGGGAGAGAGAGCAGGTACACTGGCTGGGAGGGCAGCGGAGGGGCTGGCCGGGTGGGAGAGAGCTGCTAACCCTTCCTTTGGTCTATCAGGGCCCTGGAACCACGCGGCCCCTGCCCAGTCAGTCCTACCCTCGACCGATGGGAAAGATGGAAAGCCAGCCTGGTGGGGGAAGGCCGCCACTGACCGGGCAGCCCTGCAGGGCTCAAAGGAACGCAAGTATCAGTTGCCTTGGCTTCCTCGGAGGGAACTTAGGCAGAGAACGGGGCAGGAGGGAGAGAGAGCAGGTACACTGGCTGGGAGGGCAGCGGAGGGGCTGGCCGGGTGGGAGAGAGCTGCTAACCCTTCCTTTGGTCTATCAGGGCCCTGGAACCACGCGGCCCCTGCCCAGTCAGTCCTACCCTCGACCGATGGGAAAGATGGAAAGCCAGCCTGGTGGGGGAAGGCCGCCACTGACCGGGCAGCCCTGCAGGGCTCAAAGGAACGCAAGTATCAGTTCTGCTCTGCGTGAAGGCACCACTACCAGGGTGGGCTGAGCACGTCCTCAGGCAACCGACCTTTGGCTCCTTCCACCGAGCCTGAATTTCCCTTCGGAGCATGTGTCCCCAGGAATCCAGTCCTGAGTACCAGATCCCCCATTTCCTGTAAGGACGGATGACGGTGGTGGTGGAAAACAGTTATCTAGAGCTCTTCACTTGTAACTCATCACAACAACCCCATGAGATTATCACTATCCTCATACTCACTGTACAGGTGGGGAAGCTGAGGCACAGAGCTGTTAAGAAATTTAACACCCCCCACAGCCCCTAAATGGCAGCACCCAGGTTTTACCCAGGCTGCTTGGCCCCTAGCATCTGTGCTCTAAGCCACTACATTTATTGCCTCTCCAAGTGGCCAAGAGACCAGAGTCAAAATAGACAGGAGACAGTTCAGCTCAAACTTAGCATAAGAGTCCTGGGAACCCAAACTGGCTGCCACTGCTCTGGTAGGACTGGCCTCCAGCCCAGCGGGCAAAGAAGAGTAGTTTTCCCAGCGAGTCCCAATACAAGCCGCAGACAGCAAAAATGACCTTTTCTGCCCCTTCTAGAAACAACAGTGTCTAAGCTGCTTCCTTAATCAGAGCCTCTCGGACTATGGGGTGGGGTTGGGGGAGAAGGGGCTTAAACAACAGCCATTTCTTTCTCATAGTTCCAGAGACTGGGAAGTTCAAGATCAAGGTGCCAGCAGATTTAGTTCCCGGTGAGGTCTCTTTCCCTGGCTTGTAGACAGCCTCCTCCTTCTTGCTGTGTTCTCAGATGGGAGAGAGAGAAAGAGCTTGGATCCTCTTCTTAGAAGGGCACTAATCCCATCATGAGGACCCCACCCTCATGACATCATATAAGCCTAATTACCTCCAAAGGCCCCCCTCTCCTAATACCATCACATTACAGGGGCCTGGGGCTTTAACGTATGGATGTGGGGGAGAGGTTACATTTAGTCCATAGCAATGAACGTACCAGTACCTGCACCCTCAGACTGTGGTCTGAGCCTCGTCTCATGGTCTACTCCCCTGCAAGGGCCCCAACCTCCCTGGATCCGCCCATCCTTTAAGACCTAGTGTTCAAACTTCCCCACTCACAGGAAGCCTTCTCTGACTACTTCTTTCCTTTCTCTGGTTCCCAGCTTTATTTAGAATTTGTTACCCAATTGAACACTTGCTTCCATGCAATGCTGTATTGATCTTTAATCTTGCAGTCCAGATGAATAGAATATAGTCTATGTTTTACTCTGTGGCAACCCTGAATGAATTTAATGTTTCAATGATTAAGAAACAGACTCTTATAGAACTGCAGAGCACTAACCCTTACCTTACAAACCTGAAAACAGAGGCCCCAAGAGGTGATGGGACAAGCCTTGGATCACATGGCTAGGATGCCCAGATCTCAGGGCCCCACAGGCCTCCACTAAAACCAGGGAGCTGGTGTTTAAGTTTGAGTTCTCCTAGAAGCATACCTTTGGGCAAGGATGTGAGTGCAAGTCATTTATTTGGGAGTAGGTTTCAAGAAGCATGGGGACGGAGTGGAGAAGAGAGAAAGGGAAGAGAGGAAAGCTAATTAAGGAGAATTAATGGAGAAGGCAATGGCACCCCACTCCAGTACTCCTGCCTGGAAAATCCCATGGATGGAGGAGCCTGGAAGGCTACAGTCCATGGGGTCGCTGAGGGTTGGACACGACTGAGTGATTTCACTTTCACTTTTCACTTTCATGCATTGGGTAAGGAAATGGCACCCTACTCCAGTACTCCTGCCTGGAGAATCCCAGGGACAGGGGAGCCTGGTGGGCTGCCGTCTATGGGGTCACACAGAGTCAGACACGATTGAAGTGACTTAGCAGCAGCAGCAATGAGTGGGTTTCCACTGTGGGCCACTGGCCAATTAAGAGGCTGCAGAACACGCAAGGGAGCCAAGGGTTTCTCCATGAGCTCCTGTAATTAATGGAGAAGGCAATGGCACCCCACTCCAGTACTCCTGCCTGGAAAATCCCATGGATGGAGGAGCCTGGAAGGCTACAGTCCATGGGGTCGCTGAGGGTTGGACACGACTGAGTGATTTCACTTTCACTTTTCACTTTCATGCATTGGGTAAGGAAATGGCACCCTACTCCAGTACTCCTGCCTGGAGAATCCCAGGGACAGGGGAGCCTGGTGGGCTGCCGTCTATGGGGTCACACAGAGTTGGACACGATTGAAGTGACTTAGCAGCAGCAGCAATGAGTGGGTTTCCACTGTGGGCCACTGGCCAATTAAGAGGCTGCAGAACACGCAAGGGAGCCAAGGGTTTCTCCATGAGCTCCTGTAGTTCAGGGTTGAGAGCCCGTAGCTTAAGGATCTCACTCCTATCACTTCTGCCTGCGTGTGGAGCTCAGCTCCCTTCCAGAGCCAAAGCACAGCCCCAGGAACAGGGAGGCAGGCACTGGGCTGGGAAGCTTTCTGCAGACATGCGGTCTGTCCACCACGGCATGGTGACCTCCAGGTGGGTTGAAGAGGCCAGGGTGGTGGGGCGGGGGGAGCAACTGACAGGGTCTGCCACGGTCAGTGACACCTGCCAATCAGTGAAAGTGGAACTCATACCCGAATTCCTCTCCT
This sequence comes from Aepyceros melampus, assembly GCA_006408695.1. Lineage (NCBI taxonomy): Eukaryota > Metazoa > Chordata > Mammalia > Artiodactyla > Bovidae > Aepyceros > Aepyceros melampus. Next base: position 400,978 of record SJXQ01008881.1, on the reverse strand, counting down.
CTCTGTGTTCTGTTTGCCGGGCAGCAGCCTCTGCTTCAAGATCTCAGATGAAAACCCTCTTCCTCCACCCAACCCTGGGGATATATGTTGTCATCAGGGACTTTGAAAAAGCACAAGGAGAGACGTTCCTGGCAGTCTAGGGGCTAAGACTCTGCACTCCCCGTGCGGGGGGCCAGGGTCCCAGCCCTGGTCAGGAAACTGGATCCCACATGCCACAACTAGAAGAATCTGCACACCACAACTAAAAGGCCCCTCTCTGTGGGTACTCACAGCTGGGCAGGGGGCTCACAGCGGGCACCATGCCAGTGTCAGGAGGATGCAGGGTTAAGCGGACCCCAGCCCAGTCCTGCATCCCTGGGGGATGGAGCCAGGGGAGCTGTCAACCGGCGGGCTGAGTGACAGGCTCTGGGCACCAGATTCTCACAAGAGGCCCCTGAGCGCCCAGTGCAGATGGCTATAAAGAGGAAATACGAGCAACAACTTCATCAGGTGTTTCACAAAACCCCACATGCACTCCTCCCCAGGCAGGTCGTGTTCTGAGTGTGCGAGGCAAACACACCTGTCATCTCCACCTCTTGTCCTAGGCGCTCACCTTGGCCTGGAAATACCGGCCTCTCCACCCCCTTGCTTCCTTGAAAGGCACCCTGTGCAGAGCCCCCTACCCCTGCAGACACACACACAGAGACAACCCCTGGTAGGCAAACCCAGATTCGAACCTCCTCTCTGCCTCTAATGGGCTCTGAGCTCAGTGACACATCCCATTCCAGGCCTTGTTTTTCTCATCTGTAAGCGGGCACTGTGGCCCTTTTCAACACTGACTTTGTGGGTCTGGAGGATGATAAAGAGCCCTCACAGATGCTCAACTCCCTGTCCAGAGAAATTGCAGACCCCTGATAGACAGCATGCATCTCAGCATCTTGTCCCCGCATCACTATCTCTGTCTCGGGTCACTGCTTGCCCTGCTCACACACCAGGCCTGCTGATGAAAGTAAGCACGGGGTGTGTAGGGAGTGGGTGGTGCCCTCCTCTGCCTTTTCTGGAACAGGGATCAACGTCTTTGAGCAGAGCTACCTCAATGGCCTGGCACAGAAAGACCTCCAACCCCACTCACTGAGGTGCTGAAGCCCCAGGCCCCCAACTCCTGCCGTTTGGCTCCACCGTGGCACAGAGGGTCAAGTTCCAATAACCACGCGTTTCTGGTGGCTTCAGGATGGAGGAGGGAAAGCTGGGAGGGGTGGTTCCTGGCCCCTCCTTGTCTCTGATCCCATGGGGAACACTGTTTTCGGATTTGGAAGCCAGTTCTTACCAGAAGGGCTTTTCATAGGGCCCTACACCCCAAACGTTCCAAATGGTAGGCTTAAAACAAAGAGTTTCTAAGACCGAGACCCCAGAGCCAGCCACCTGGTGTTTGAAGACACGGCTCAGATGTCCAGCTGGGTGGAGGACCCTTCCAGGGGAGCCCTCGAGAGCCCACAAAGGCCAGCCCATGATGGACAGACAGACGTACCCCCTCCGGGAAGGGGCCATTCCTTTTCCTTTGCAGTGTTTGATTTTTATTTGTTCAGATTAGGAAGCCTGCTTGCAGTCCTTTCTTTTGCAGAGCACGTCTCGAATATCTCACCTGTTAGCACTCCCCTGTGTCACAGCCAAGTGAGTTATTATCACAGCACCCCAGGTGGGGAAACTGAGGCTGCAGGAGCAAGGGAGGATGAGTCAAGCGCAGACAGTAAGACATCACCCTCCTCATGCCCCGGACACTCAGTCCCCAGCAAGCCCTCAAATTCCGAGCCTGAGTTGGAATTGGGGTGGCGGTGTGGGGGCAACATAGAGTTGAGCTTCCTGGGGCCTGGAGTGCACCAGTTCCTATTGCCAAGGGGGGATTGTGACCAGCAATTCACTGGGAAATTGGGTTTTCAAAAATTATATAAATAAAGAAAGGAAAGAAAAGCATAAAGGGGCGGAAGATACCACCCACCCTCCCCAGGAGCCCGGGGCAGCTGGGTGTCCGATCAACCCTCCCTTCCTCACACCTTCCCTTTTTACATTAACATTCAATCATCTTTCCCCATTCACTTCACCTCTTCCATTTTTATCTTACGCTGCCCATGAAAATTGGTGTGAAATAAAAAGGCAACTCTGCCTACAGATATAATCAATTGATTCGGCAGGTAGCCCATGGACACCTAGGGAGGAAAGCCAGGCTCCAGCATGGACATCCTCTCCCTGTATTTTCCTTATCTACCTCCTTCCTTTCTGCCTCTCTGTCCCCCTCCTTATATTTTTTCTGTCTCCTCCTTTTCTGCCTTGCTTTGATCTTCCTGTTATTTTCTGCTTTGCATTTAATGGGCATAAACCAGCCTCTGGGTCCCCGCCCCTGCTTCTTTACCTTTATTTTGTTATATGAGAGGCAGTGGAGGGAATGTCTGCCTTTCCCCATCAGCTCTGCAGGATGCTAGAAGATGCCCAGAGCTTCTAGGGTTCCTCCTCAATCTTTCTGGAGAGGTGAGGCCAGGTTCAAGATCTTAAAGGAGCCCAGCCTCCTAACCCCTTACAGACAGCTCCAGATGGTAGCTAAGTCTATAAAACCAGTCCCAGAAGGAAGTCCCTCCATCTTAAGGAAAGGAAGACATGTCCCATGTAGAAGAATCATTTATTTTTACTCATTAAATCACTTACTAAATATATATATATTTATTAGGCATCACTATGGCCAGGCACTGGGGATACAGAAATGAACCAAACAGCCTTAGCTCCTTGCAAAGTATGTTTCCCGGCAGGGAATAGATGCACAGCAAATCCGAAATCAGATTGATTATATTCTTTGCAGCCAAAGATGGAGAAGCTCTATACAGTCAACAAAGACAAGACCAGAAGCTGACTGTGGCTCAGATCATGAACTCCTTATTGCCAAATTCAGACTTAAATTGAAGAAAGTGGGCAACACCACTAGACCATTCAGGTATGACCTAAATCAAATCCCTTATGATTATACAGTGGAAGTGAGAAATAGATTTAGGGGCCTAGATCTGATAGATAGAGTGCCTGATGAACTATGGAATTAGGTTCGTGACATTGTACAGGAGACAGGGATCAAGACCATCCCATTGGAAAAAAAATACAAAAAAGCAAAATGGCTGTCTGGGGAGGCCTTACAAATAGCTGTGAAAAGAAGAGAAGCGAAAAGCAAAGGAGAAAAGGAAAGATATAAGCATCTGAATGCAGAGTTCCAAAGAATAGCAAGAAGAGATAAGAAAGCCTTCTTCAG
>SJXQ01008881.1:374240-390417 GCA_006408695.1 Aepyceros melampus | reverse complement strand
CCCAGGCCAGCTTTCATCCTCGCAGGAAGCCCACGTTCACGCTCTCCTTCCCGATAGACTTCTCCCACGTCTGTGCACTCACGGGTGGACATACACCTACGTGCTCACACTTACGATCTACGCATGAACACAGACACACACATACTCATTCACACCCACGCTTACACACAATACCACAGAGACACACACACTCACAAAAATGCACACTCATACATACTCATGCACACTCACAAACATTCTCACACAGGCACATGCAGACACACACTCATTCACACACTTAGATACACACTGTATACACATGGACACAGACACTCACACCAACACACAGACACACTCACACTCATTCACACACTCAGACATACCAAGACACACACACGCATATGGAAATACACATGCCCAGTTACACTCACAAACACTCATACCCACACACGCTCTGGTTCTGGCGCTCAGGTGCCAGTGGCCGCAGGCGCTGCTGTCACGGAGGTGGTCAAGTCGCTCAGGGCAGCAGGCAGCCCCTGAGCTGGGGCATCAACAAGCTGGAGGGGTCCAAAGGGCAAGGAGGACACGTGTCCCTCTCCTCCTCCCTCACTGTCCAGCTCACCTGACATAGCGCAAGACACACAATAGGTTCTTCATAAGTATTTATTAAATGAGTGGCCGTGAGTCACCCAAGAATGCAAGGCAGCGACTGTTTTGCAGCCCAGAACTTCAAAGCATCCTTTGTTAAAACCACTGTTTCTCTAAACAAGAAACAAGGAGAGTAGAGAAAGAATGCCAGCATCCTTAACTGTCTGCCTGTATTCCGCATACCTCCCATCCCGGGGACTTTGTTGACAAAATCCCCTACCCAGGAAGATCTCCCTGCATCCTTCAGGCTCTCTCTAATGCCCGGCACAGCAAATCCTCGACTTCGGGTTGTGGGTGAATAAATAAACAGATGAATCAATTAGCATCACTTTGCCCTGGGACTTGCTTAGCACAGGTCTGGGTATGGTGAAGGCATCAGTCAGAATGATTGGGTGGATGGATGGATGGATGGAAGTGACCTTTAAAATCTGGCTTTAAACTCACTTCTAAGACCCCTTCTGGAATATTTCCACTCCGCTCCAATCTCCTTCTTTATTGAGCATTTTTATGGTAGGTAATGAACTCAGCTTGAGCAATATCCTGTATGGTTTTAGCCATTTCACTCCCATGGGTGAAGGAATATGTGCGAATACTCATGCACACTACCACCGCCCCGTTCGCCCATGGCTCCTGCAGAGCGGGGACTGGGCTGTTTCCATCGTGTCTTCCTTGAAGCTGCCACGGGGGCTGGGTCTCCCCACTTTGGAAGGTGCACAGGGGTCCTGGCGAGGGCGGCTCCACCGCAGATGCTGCTTGGAGCACACAGGGGACGGGGAGTCTCCCTTAGCTATGATTTCTCCCTTATGTTAAAGTGGCCAGGTGTGGTTTCTTTTCAGGCCCTAGAGAAATGCTTGATTGTCTTTCTAGGAGCCCCACTTACAGGGCAGAGAAGTGCTAAAAGAACCCCACTCCATGTTTCCAGAAGAAGGGGAACAGGGAGCCCAGGGATGGCCCTCAGTTGGGGCAGATTTGGAATCAGCTTTCACATGACAGCCTTGGCTGCCACACCCTGGATCCTCATATACTTGTTTCCAGAGCAAAGGGAAGGAGAAAAATGCATTTTCCAGAAAGATCTAGAAACCTCTAGAAATTGCCAGAAGTCTCTAGGCTTGTCTATCAGTGTAGTGTACTAGGATGCTTTAGTCACCTGGATGTGCCCTAAAGGGGACACAGGCTCAGCCCTATTAATTCTAATTAAACCAGATCAGCTAAATTAAACCAAACCAACAAAGCAGTACAGAATGTTCCAGTGTCCTGGGAGGGGTCCTGGAGAGTGCAGCCTCCTCATTTTCTGTTTTCTGATCTGTAAAGTGGAGTGATGTCAGCACTGACCTCACAGGCTACCATGAGGACTAAAGAACAGGAACCGTGTAAAATGCTTGGCATCGTGTCCTGCACGTCGCAGATGCTTAATAACAACCGGTGACTCAGTGGGTAAAGGATCCGCCTCCAGTGCAGGAGACATGGGTTCTAGCCCTGGGTCAGGAAGATCCCCTGGAGAAGAAAATGGCAACCCACTCCAGTATTCTGGCCTGAGAAATCCCACGGACAGAGGAGACTGCGGGCTATAGTCCATGGGATCGCAAGAGTCAGACACCACTTAGTGACTAAGCCACCTTGATGAGGGCAAGGAGGAAGGCTAAAAAGAAACTGCGCTTTGCAGTTAGAAGACAAGGCCCTCCAACAGGCCACTCAGTTGCCTAGCTGCCACTGGCCAGGGCCTTTGCAGCTCCACGCCTCTACCTACCAAAGCATCCACAGAACCAACAGTGCCCCCTACAGGTCTTGGCCTGCAGAGACTGTCTGACACATGGCTGGCTGCCTCTGGGAGCAGAGGGTTAAAATGCATAAGGGACTGTTCCCCTGCAACAAGAAGGTTCCTCAGAGTTCTGCTGGAAGTCAGATTTCATTTCCAAAGGGGGCATTCCTAGAATGCACAGCTGTCTGGCCTCGTCCAGCTCCTCTGTCCTCTTCCTCTTCCACTGGCTGGCTCTGTAACCTCAGACAAGTCCTCTGACCTTCCCAGGCCTTTTTCCTAGAGAACTTCCAAAGTTCCATCCAACTGCCAAGCTTAGAATTCCCTGAACTCTGCCAAGCCTCTATCCAGGAGTTCGAGATGTGTGTAGCAATGGAACAAGGTTCTCTGGGGGCCCCAGCGGCTCATCCAGAGCGGTGAATATCTGGCAGATCGCCCCTGGCTCTATCCTCCCAACCCAGTCCTGGTGGCTGCTCTTCCTCGGGGCTGTGTGTTTGGGCAGCCTCACGTCCACACCTGTCCGGCTTCCTCCGGTTTCTGTGCGAGCCGGACCATCCTGTTAGTTTTTATCTGGTATTTTTCAGGGTCACCTTATGCTGGAGTTTGTGATGAAGCCTTCCAGCGATACTTCCTGACTGGAGCAAATTTGCCTTCTAGAACGGCCCAAGAAAAGGTCGTGGCTGGGGAGTCTGTATTGCTCTGTCGCAGAAATTAAAGGAGCAGTTTGCCACAATAAAGGACTGTCTGCTTGGCAGCCGCTCACCCCGGCCAGCCTCCTCCTGCTTCCTGCTCTGATGCTGTGGGTATGAATCCTCTTTTCGCTTCAGCAGGATAAACTGACCGTCTTTGGAGCTACAGGTAAACCACTGATTACAGTTACCCTCCACCCAGGCCACTGCACCCTGTGATTAAAATAACTGCTGTTGGGACTTAGAGAACAAACTTATGGTTGCCGGGGCGGGAAGGTAAGGGGAAAGGAATAGTTAGGAAATTATGTCTGCTCTGGGCTTCCCTGGTGGCTCGGAGGTTAAAGCGTCTGCCTGCAATGCAGGAGACCTGGGTTCGACACCTGGGTTGGGAAGATCCCCTGGAGAAGGAAATGGCAATCCACTCCACTATTCTTGCCTGGAGAATCCCATGGACAGAGGAGCCTGGTGGGCTACAGTCCGTGGGGTCGCAAAGAGTCGGACACGACTGAGCGACTTCACTTTCACTTTCTATTTAAAATGGACCAGCAACAAGGAACTCCTGTACAGCACAGGGAACTCTGCTCCATGTTCTGTGGAGGTGGGTGGGAGAGGCGTCTGGGGGAGAATGCATGCGTGTATGTGTATGGCTGAGTCCCTTTGCTGTCCCCCCGAAACTGTCACAACACTGGTAATCAGCTACGTGCGTGTGTTCTCAGCTGCTTCAGTTGTGTCCGACTCTCTGCAACCCTATGGACTGAGGCCTCCAAGCTCCTCTGTTGGTGGGATTCTCCAGGCAAGAATACTGGAGTGGGTTGCCATGCCCTCCTTCAGGGGATCTTCCCAACCTAGGGATCAAACCCGTGTCTCCTGTACCTCTGGATTCTTTATCCTCTGAGCTACCTGGGAAGCCCCGTTAATCAGCTATACTCCAATACAAAATACAAAGTTTAAAAAAATATCTGCTGTGAGGCTTAGGGGAGCTTTACAGAAGGGTTTACTGTACACCAGCTTTTTTCCCAGGGGCCAGTTCTCTTTATTTGCCCACGATGAACCAAAGAGTGTGCAAGTCAAGGAGGAGAGGAGGGTGCCTCAGAAAGCCAACTAAATCGTTTTCAGTTGTTATTTACTGGGACGGGGACCTGGATGTTACTGGAGATGTAATTTTCTGTTCTTAATTTATACAAATATTTTAAAGTGGTTGCCTTTTTTTCCCCCCTATGTTTCAAGTTAACAAAAAATTGAGCACCTTCCCCAAGGGAAATGCATATGTTGAAATGTCTTAATTTCATCTTGCTGCAAATTAAGGCAGAGACAAGAAAGCACAGTGTACTGAGTCCAGTTGGTGGTGGGATTTGATGGTGGGGAGGGGCGGGATGGAAAGGAAGAAGAAAATAACCCCTCACATCTGGCTCCCAGCATCCCTGAACACTTGGTATTTGATCAATTTTGTGGGCTTCTATAAGGAACATTTCTCATCAGTACTCCAAGTCTGTCTTTGTTTAGCTGACTTACTATCCTCATCTCACTCCTGAAGGGGTTTATTGCAAACTCATCCTCAGTCACTCTGTATAGATTTGAATTTCACAAATGAAATCTATAGCCAGGAAAGGTTTTATTCCCTTTGCTGAGCTGCACTGTCTCCATCCCTTTGCAGGAGTCGTGGGACTCCTGAGACGGTTTGCTTGGGGGTCTCTCTGTTACAGGGAAGGAGTGAGACAACCTCCCAACAGTGACTCTCAGTGAATGGAAATTGACATCTGCAATACACGGTGTGAGAAAAGATCCCGATTGAGAAAAAAGAAGTATACCTTCATGTCTCAGAAAAGGAAGAAACTGCTGCTAACCTAATTGGCTCACATCTGAGCTCTTGAGAGCAGGGACTACAGAGCAAAGAAAATGCCCCGTGTCTTAGCATTGCAGCCGAGACCCGGCAGCCAGCTCCCACCCTGGCTGTTTCGGGGTCAAGGATGGAGGCATACAGCTTGGCTAAAGCCAGGTCACCTTGAGGAAGTATCACTTCAAAACTGTCAAGAAGAGCCTGGAAACTGTCAGAGGCTCTCACATCCCTAGCACTGGCGAATCTTGACTCCTCGCATGACAGCAAAGCTCAGGGGCGTGCCATTTTCAGACAGTTCTTGGCAAGATGCCTCTGGATATTACAGTTCCTGCAGGAGCAGACAGCAAGAGGGCAAGGCGAACACCAGCACTGGCGGCACCGTGTCTTCATTCAGGGAAGACGCTTCTCTGATCATTTCCTGCAAGACCTTGAGCCAAATTGTATGAGGCCAGCATACGTTTTTTTTCCTTTCACTTTTTATTATAAGAAATGACAAGTATATACAAATAGACTAGTGCAATAAACCCCTCTGTGTACCCTTCATGCACCTTCAACAATTATCAACATCTCACTTTTCTTATTTCATCTATTTCTCTTTCCACTCAACCCCTCTCCTCTTATTTTGTTTAGTTTTTTTTAGAAAAAAAGTATAATGCATTGAAATGAACAGGACTGTGCCCTACATTTTGACAAAAGAATATGTCCGTATAACCTGTAGAAGAAGAAAAGTTATTTTCGATCTTCTTAGGATCTTTGGCTGGATCTGAAAATGAAGCTGATAAAGATGAATTGACAAGAGAAATGTGTATACATTTCATTGAATTTTCACACGTACATGGGCGCCTTCACAAGAAAGTCAAGACCCAAGGAAGTAAGCAGAGCAGGAAGATTTTATACTTTTTAGACAAAGGACTATATATCTATGAAGCATTAACAAGACAAAGGGTTTGGGGTTAGGGTAGTAATTGTTGAAGAAGCAACTGAGGAGATAAGGGTTATTTTAAAGAGCTTTGTACAGATTTCTTGGACCTAGATTCCCAGTCTCTGGGGATAAGAATGTCTCCCTTCCGCCTTAAAATATTCAGTATGCCAAGGTGCCATATTTTGGGTGAGCAGGTCCTGAACTCCATCAAACCCACCTTCTTATTAGAATATATCAGGTTGGCCAAAGAGTTTGTTTGAGTTTTTCATACCATGTGCCAAAAAAGTCAAACGAACTTTTTGGCCAACCCAATAAAACGTGTCCATCTTTCTAGAATGATCTGTAATGCCTCTTCCCAGTGAATACCCCCAACTCCCATCATGCAACCATCATCCTGATTTTTTCACCATAGACTTGTTTCACCTATTCTAGAAATTCATGTAATATGACCACGCAGTGTATGCCCTTTGGTGTCTGAATTCTTTTCATCTGCATGACTTTGGTGCGATTCTGTTATGTCATTACAAGTATGACCAGCTCATTCCCTTTATTTCCCCGTAGTCTTGTGTGGATACTCTGCTCCTGGGCATCAGTCCTCCTGTGGTACCCTTCCCAGTTTTTGTTGTTATTAATGGAACTGCAGTGAACAATTACGTGAAAATTTTTTGTGAACGTATGTTTTCATTTCTCTGAGATAAACAGCTAGGAGCGGACTTATAGGGGCAAAAGATAGGTATACCAATTAACTGGCTAAAAAGTCATCAAAAGTTTCTCTAAAGTAGCTTTTTAATAACATTTTACATCCCCACAAACCATGCATGAGACATTTGGTTGACCTACTTACTCATCAATATTTGATGTTGACAGTCTGTGTTAGCCTAACGGGATTTGAGTGTGTGTGTTGTGTATCTCATTGAAGTTTTAATTTACCTTTACCTGATGACTAATAAAATGCTCAACACTTTTACTTCTGCTTATTGGCTTCCTTTGTAAAGGGTCTCTTAAAATCTTTTGACCATTTTGTATCGCGTGCTCGTCTTTTCGCGTGCTCGTCTTTTCATTACTGAGTTGTAGATGTTTATGACACAGCCTAAATCGGAGTCCTTAATCAGATATATGTTTCACGGATGCTTTCTCCCAGTTGGTGGCCTGCATTTAATTTTGTTAAAGGTATCTTTTGATGAGGAGGCATTGTTAATTTTGAGAAAGGTTAATTTCTTAGTTTTTTCTTTTTTAAAAAAATGTGTTCATTTTTGGCTGCTCTGGGTGTGTATTGGTTTGCACAGGCTTTCTCTACTTGTGGCAAGCGGGGGCGGGGGGGCCTGCTCTTTACCGCAGTGTGAGTTGTAGATGTTTATGACACAGCCTAAATCGGAGTCCTTAATCAGATATATGTTTCACGGATGCTTTCTCCCAGTTGGTGGCCTGCATTTAATTTTGTTAAAGGTATCTTTTGATGAGGAGGCATTGTTAATTTTGAGAAAGGTTAATTTCTTAGTTTTTTCTTTTTTAAAAAAATGTGTTCATTTTTGGCTGCTCTGGGTGTGTATTGGTTTGCACAGGCTTTCTCTACTTGTGGCAAGCGGGGGCGGGGGGCCTGCTCTTCACCGCAGTGTGCCGGCTTCAGTGCTAGTGGTGCGCGGGCTTAGCTGCTCCAAGGCGTGTGGAGTCTGCCCGGACCAGGGACTGAACCCGTGTCCCCTGCAGTGGTAGGCACATTCTTATCCACTGTGCCACCAGGGAAGTCCATCATTTTTTCTTCCATGGTGATTATTTTCTGTGTCCTGTCTAAAAACTCTTGACCTACTCTAGGTTGCAAAGATAATCTCCCTTTTTCTCTAAAAGCTATCTAATGTTAGTTTTGTTTTTTTTTCTAATGTCAGTTTTTATATTTGGTTCCATCACTACTCCCCTGCTAATTGCTGTGTGCTGTGTGAGGTAGGGATTGAGATTCTTTTTTTCCCCATGTGGATATCAAGTTGTTCCAAAAGCATTTGTTCAAAAGATTTTCCTTCCTTCCTCGAAATATTTTGGTGCCCTTGTCAAAAATCAATTGCTCATGGAAGTGTAAGTCTATTTCTGGCCTCACTATTCTGTTTCGTTGACCTTCATCTGTTATTATGGCAACACAACACTGTTTTGAGGACTTTATAGTGAGTTTTGAATTTAGGAAGTGCATGTTTTTCAGTGTCTTTGTTCTTATGTCAGGATTTACTGGATATTTTAGGTCCTTTGTTTTTTTTATCTGAATCTTAGAAGCATATTAGCAATTTCTCTTTGTAAAAAGATCTTGAAGGATTTTGATTGAGATTGTATTGAAACTCTAATTTAGGGAGAATTTACATCTTAATTCTAGTGACTCATCTAACCCTCGAGCATGATATATCTCTCCTTTCATTTACTACAGAAATCATCATTGTTATAGAAATTACAAAATCACGTGACAGAAATTATAATTACAGAATTCGTCATTTATCCCAGCAGCATGCTGTACGTTTATATGTAGGGGCCTTGCAGATGTTTTGGTAAATTTAGTCCTGCTGTGGACTAAATCATGTACCCCTCCCAACACCACCACCACTGCAAACTTTATATAGTGAAGCCCTAACTCTCGATGTATTATTGTTGGAAAGAGAGCTTTTAGGAGGAAATAAAGGTTAGGTGAGGGCTTCCCTGGTGGCTCAGTGGTAAAGAACCCACTTTGCCAGTGCAGGAGACGCTGATTTGATACCTGAGTTGGGAAGATCCCCTGAAGAAGAAAAAGGCAACCCACTCCAGGAGTCTTGCCTGGGAAATCCCATGGACAGAGACGCGTGGTGGGCTACAATCCATGGGGTCACAAAAGAGTAGAACATGACTTAGCAACTTAATAACAACTACAAGGTTAGATGAAGCCAAAGACTAGAGCCCTGCTCTGATAGAATCAGTGGCCTAATGAGGAATAGATTCTTCCCCCTGCCCCAGCGGCATGCGCACACCAAGGAAATGCCATGTGAGTATACATGGAGGAATATACCTGAGTTGGGAAGATCCCCTGAAGAAGAAAAAGGCAACCCACTCCAGGAGTCTTGCCTGGGAAATCCCATGGACAGAGACGCGTGGTGGGCTACAATCCATGGGGTCACAAAAGAGTAGAACATGACTTAGCAACTTAATAACAACTACAAGGTTAGATGAAGCCAAAGACTAGAGCCCTGCTCTGATAGAATCAGTGGCCTAATGAGGAATAGATTCTTCCCCCTGCCCCAGTGGCATGCGCGCACCAAGGAAATGCCATTTGAGTATACATGGAGGAAGCGGCCATCTGCAAGTCAGAAATAGACCTTTTCCCAGAACCCAAACTTGCTGGCACCCTGATCCGGGACTTCCAGCCTCCAGGACTATGAGAAAATGAATGTCTATTGTTTAGACTGCCTAGCCTGTGGTATTTTGTTATGGGAGCCCAAGCAGGCTAATAAAATTCCTAAATGCTTTATATTTTTAAGGATATTATAAATGGAATTTTAAAACAATTTTCTAATTGTTTCTACTATTCTGTTTAAAAAATACAATTGACTTTATTATACTGACCTTGTAGCCTGAGGCCCTATTGCATGCATGCTTAGTCTCTCTTGTCCGATTCCTTGCAATCCCTTGGACTATAGCCTGCCAGGCTCCTCTGTCCATGGAATGTTCCAGCCAAGAATACTGTAGGAGGAGGTTGCTGTTTCTGCCTCCAGGGGATCTTCCTGACCCAGGGCAGAGACTCCTGCAGTGGCAGGCGAATTCTTTACCTCTGAGCCACCTGGGAAACCATGTTAAATCACTTAATAGTATTTTTTAGGTTCCACATGTCAGTGATAGCATACATGTTTCCCTTTGTCCGACTTATTTCACATAGCATAATAACCTCAGGGTCATCTGCATTGTTGCAAATGGCAAAATTTCATTCTTTTTTATGGCTGAGTAGAATACACTTGTGTGTGTGTGTGTGTGTGTGTGTGTGTGTGTGTACCTTATCCCCTGAAGATTCATCTGCTGATGGACACCTAGGTTGCCTCCGTATCTTGGCTATTATAAATAATGCCGCTATGACCACTGGGGTATGTGTATCTTTTTGAATTTGTGTTTTCTGGTTATATACCTAGGAGTGGAATCGCCAGGTCATATGGTAGTTCTGTTTTGGTTTTTTGAGGAATCTCCATACTGTTTTCCATAGTGGCTACACCAACCGTACAGGAGGGTTCCCTCATCTCCATATCCTCACCAACATTCTTTGTGTTCTTTTAACCGCTGAGCCAGCAAGGAAGCTCTTTTGGGTTCTTTTTGACAATAGCCATTCTGATAGGTATGAGGTGAAAACTCATAGTGGTTTTGATTTGCACTTCTCTGATGATTAGCGATGTTGAGCATCTTTTCATGTGCCTTTGGCTACATTAATTAATTTTTGAATATTAAACCAATCTTACATTCCTGGAATAAATTCTGCTTGGTTATGATGCATTCGTCTTTTTATTTGTTGCAAGATTCAGCTGGCTAATATTTTGTTACGGATTTTCACATCTATGTTCATGAGGAATATTGGTGTATATTTTTTTCTTGTATTGGCTTTGTCAAACTTCAGTATCAGGGTTATATTGGCCTCATGAAATGAGCTGAAACATTTTCTTTCTCTCTCTATTAAAAACAATAAATTTATCAATGTCCTCTCTTCATAAGGAAAATAGTGTAAGTAAAATTAGCCTTGTTATGTGATAGAATTAGCCAGTGAAACCGTCTGAGCCTGGAGTTCCTTTGTGTGAAATTTCCTGATAACAAATTTAATTTCTTGGAAATTCAGATGTCCTATTTCACCTGATGTCAGTTTTCATTAAATCATGTTTTTCAAGAAATTAGTCCATTTCATCTAATTTGTCAAATATTTTACAACAAAGCTGCTTACAATACCCCTTATTATCCCTTACACAAAAATCTATAGTGATGGCCCTTTTTGTGTTCCTAACATAGCAATTTATATTTCCCTTCTTTTTTCTTGATCAGTCTTTCTAGAGGTATACAATTTTATTTATGTTTTCAAATAATCAACTTTTGACTATTTTTTTATTTTCTACTTCTATGAGTTCTGCTTCTTTGATTGCCTCCCTCATGCTTACTTTGGATTTAATTTGATTGTCTTTTTCTAGCTTTTTAATGTACAAATTTAGAAGGTTTATTTTAAACTTTTCTTCCTTTATACTATATAATTCCTTAAAGCTATAAATTTTTCTATAAGCATCAATTTAGCTGCATTTCACACATTTTGATATATAAAAGTGTGTTATCTTTTACCTTGAAATGTTTTCTAATATCCTTTGTGTGTGTGTATGTGTGTGTGTGTGTGTGTGTGTGTGTGTGTGAAATTCATGGGTTATTGAGAAATCTTGTTTAATTTCCAAAGCTGCAGACTCTTATTCATTGCTCTTGATTTCTAATTTAATTCCATTGTCTCAGAGAATATATTCTGTAAGATTCCAATCTTTTAAAATTATGGAGAGTTGTCCTGTGGGCTACCATATGTCTTTCAACTGTTTAATGTTTGGAAAGAATGTGTATTCTACAGTTGTTGCATGTATAGCTCTATAAATATCATTAGGTTGGGATAATTGATAACATCTTTCAAATATTTTATTTTCTTACTGATTTTTCATTAACCGTTCTACAAGTAGTGAGGCAAGGCACTGAAGTCTCTGACTGATACTGGGTTTCTCTGGTTCTCCTTTTAGTTCTTTCAGCTTTTGGTATGTAACTGTGGAGCCCTGTGACTAGATTCACACACATTTTAAATTGTTCTGTCTTCTTTATATTTGGGCTCTCTGAATGCAGAAGGCAATGACACCCCACTCCAGTACTCTTGCCTGGAAAATCCCATGGACAGAGGAGCCTGGTAGGCTGCAGTCCATGGGGTCGCTAAGAGTTGGACACGACTGAGCGGCTTGACTTTCACTTTTCACTTTCATGCATTGGAGAAGGAAATGGCAACCCACTCCAGTGTTCTTGCCTGGAGAATTCCAGGGACAGGGGAGCCTGGTGAGCTGCCGTCTGTGGGGTCGCACAGAGTTGGACACAACTGAAGCGACTTAGCAGCAACAGCAGCAGCAGCAACGCTATGTGAGAGTTGGACTGTGAAGAAAGCTGAGGGCCGAAGAATTGATGCTTTTGAACTGTGGTGTTGGAGAAGACTCTTGAGAGTCCCTTGGACTGCAAGGAGATCCAACAAGTCCATCCTAAATGAGATCAGTCCTGGGTGTTCATTGGAAGGACTGATGTTGAAACTGAAACTCCAATATTTTGGCCACCCATGCGAAGAATTGACTCATTGGAAAAGACTCAGATGCTGGAAGGGATTGGGGGCAGGAGGAGAAGGGGACAACAGAGGATGAGATGGCTGGATGGCATCACCAACTCGATGGATGTGAGTTGGTGACGGACAGGGATGCCTGGCGTGCTGCAATTCATGGGGTCACAAAGAGTCGGACACGACTGAGCGACTGAACTGAACTGAACTGAACGTTATGGAATGTCTCTCATCTCTGGTGATATCCCTTTGTCTTAAAGTCTAATTTGTCAAATAGTCATATAGCTATCCCAGCTTTTTTGGGGGGCCACAGTGCATGGCATGTGGGACCTTAGTTCCCAATCAGGGATCGAACCCACACCCTCTATAGTGGAAGCATTGAGTCCCAACCACTAGGCCAGCAGGGAGCGTCTACATTCCAGCTTTCTTATAATTTAGCATTTGCATGGCGTGTCATTTTCCATCCCTTTACTTTTAGCCTGTTTATGTCTTTGTATTTAAAATCCATGTCTTATAAGTGTATAGTGGGTCTTATTATTTTTATTCAGTTTGACAATCTCTGCTTTTTAGAACCAATGTTTGTGGTTGTTAGCTGTGTTCTACTCCTTGTGCTCCCATGAACTGCAGCACACCAGGCTTCCCTGTCCTTCATCGTCTCCTGGAGTTTGCACACATTCACGTCCTTTGAGTTAGTGCTATCCAACCATCTCATCCTCTGTCATCCCCTTCTCCTGCCTTCAATCTTTCTCAGCATCAGGGCCTTTTCCACGGAGTCAGCTCTTAGCATCAAGTGGCCAAAGTACTGGAGCTTCAGCTTCAGCATCAGTCCTTCCAATGAATATTCAGGGTTGATTTCCTTTAGGATGGACTGTAAGAAGTGTTTAGTCCATTTATTTTGTAATAAAGTTATTGATATGATTGAATTTAATCTGCCATCTTGCTATTTGCTTTCTATGTTCTCATTTGTTTTCTTCCTCTGATCCTCCTTTCATGACTTCCTTTGTGCTACTAGGTTTTAATTTTCATTTTGATCCCAACTTTGGCTTTTTAGAGCTGTCATCTATAATATTTGGGCTTCCCTTGTGGCTCAACTGGTGAAGAATCTGCCTGCAATGCGGGAAAACTGGGTTCAATCCCTGGGTTGGAAAGATACCCTGGAGAAGGGAAAGGCTACCCACTCCAGTATTCTGGCCTGGAGAATTCCAAAGACTGTATAGTCCTTGGGGCTGCAAAGAGTCAGACACGACTGAGCGACTTCCACTTTTCACTTTCTATAATATTTACCTATTAACTCTCCGGTCTACTTAGAGTTAATGGTTTAGCACCTCACATAAACTATACAAACACTAAAACTCTATAGTCTCATTGCCCCTCTAGCTTTGTGTTCCTTTTGCCACGTATATTACTTCCATGTTTAAAGATACTCACAATATATTTTTTTAAACATATATTTATTTGGCTGCACTGGGTCTTAGTTTTGACATGTGGGGTCTAGTTCCCTGCGCAGGGATTGAGCCTGGGCCCCCTTCACTGGGAGCTCAGAGTCTTATCCGCTGGACCACCAGGGAAGTCCAGACAATATAGCTTTATAAGTTTGGCTTTAAATAGTCTTATGCATTTTTTTCTCTGTATTTTAAAGAAATAGATAAAATATAAAAGGCTACACCACTTCCCAGGTGGTGCCTGGAGGGCTACAGTCCATGGGGTCAAAGAGAGTCAGACAAGACTAGTGACTGAGCATATGCGCACCAAAGGTTACACGTATGTAAGACTATATATTCATATTAGTTTATTCCTTTATTCCCTTCTGCTGATTTATCATCTGAAGTCATTTCATTTCAGTCTAAAGAATTACCTTTAGCATTTCTTGTAGTACAAGTCTGCTGGAAATTCTCTCAGTTTTTATTTTTAAATGTCTTAATCTTTATTTTTTGAGGGCTAACTTAGCTGGGTATAGAATTCTATGTGTTGGAGTTTTTCTGAATTTTAAAGTTACTGTTTCACTGTCTTCTGGCTTCTGTTTGCTCTGATGAGAAGTCAGCCATCAAGTATTTCTTAATAGAATGTGCTGTTTTTCCCTGAGTGCTTTCAAGCTTTTCCCTTTATCTTCGGATTTCAATTGTTTGATTATAATGCACTGCAGTAGACTTCTCTTTATATGTATCCTGCTCAGAGCTCATGACCTTATCGGATTTGAAAATTAATGCCTTTCACAAAATTTGGGGAGATTTTAGTTAATAATTCTGCATATATGTTTCTGCCTAACGTTGTCTTCTCTCCTTCTGGTACTCTAATTACCAGGATTTTTAGCTTGATATCGTCCCATAGGTTTATGAGGTTCTGCTCATTTTTCTACCATTTCTTTCCTCTTTATTCTTCTCATTGAATAATTTCTATTGATCTGTCTTCAAATCCACTGCTCTTCTTCCATCTCTGATCAACTACTAAATGATTCAAGGAATTCTTTCATTTCAGTTATGTATCTTTTGGAGGTAGAACTGCAGAGCCCAGTACAGTAGTCAGTATATGTCTATTTAAATTAAAATTAAATAAAGTCAATTAGGATTAAATAAAATTAAAGTCCAATTCCTTCTTCACAGTAGTCACATTTCTTATGCTCAGTAGCCAAGTTGACTGGTGGCTTCAGTGTTGGGCAGTGCAGGTGCAGACTATTTTCATCACTGTGGAAAGCTCTATTGGACAGAGTTGCCCTCAGATTTCCACTTGGCTCTTTTTATAGTTTATATTTCTTTACTGAGATTTCCTATCTTCCACAATGGAAATATTTTCCTTTAAGTCTTAGAATAAATTCATAATAGATGCTTTAAATTCCTTTGTACTTGCAACACCTGGATCACCATGGGGTCAGTTTCTATTGATGGCCTTTTGTTCCCCTTAAATATAAGTAATATTTTCCTCTTTCTTCACCTGTCTAATGATTTTTGATTGGATACTGGTAAGTTTTAATGATACATTGTAGAGGCACTGGAGCCTACTTTTTTCTCTGTCAATTTATTCCAGCAGGTAATTATGCTGACTGGACTCAGTTTATCTTGTCTTTGAACAACCTCTACTCAGCTCCTTCAGCTTCCAGCTGCTGCTTCTTGCCCCCTGGGGCACATAGAGTCCCCTCTGATTATATACACCTTTAGATGTGCCTAGAATTTAGGTGGATCTTATATGTAAATTTGGGGACCCACTTTCCCTACAGCACCCTTCCTTCAAGAATTCTTCCTTTCTTCCAGCCCTGAACTCTGTTCTCCAACACATTAAGCCAGCACAGCTATGGCTTTCTGCCACTTCAATGTATGCACATTTGGGAGTTCTGGGTAAAAAATCTATGATGAGAAAACAGCTATTTTTAGCTGCTGCCTAGGCATTTTATAGTATGACAACCCTGCTCACACCCAGAGTCTGGACATTTAGATAAGGACCCGAGCTTAGGATTTCTGCCTCAAGTTCCTGTTTTGCTTTTGCTGGGGGACCTTTTAAAATAACCACTTAAGAGGTGAGCCTGAAAAAAGTTAGTGGCCTCTGCCCCAACCAGCTTATAAGCAATAGATGCTTGCTACTCTGCTCTCTGTCTCCTGCTTACTCGTGCCCCGAGACAGAACTGCACTTCCCCCAGCTGGGTCCCTGCCCCTTATTCTGGGACCCTTAAGCAGTAAATGTTGTGGCTTTCCTTCCTTTGCATGGGTACAGTAAGACCACACCTTCAATCAAAATGACCCTGGGGTTTTCACTTCTGCAAAGTGGGAGCTCCCCACCAACCCTGTGTGGGTGGCCTGTGCCTCCTCATTTGGCCATCATCTGCATATTCTTTGTTTAATTCACCAGCCACAGGCCTCCCTTCTCAAAGTCTCAAACTTATACAAGTCACCCATGCAGTTAGTCTTTCAAGGGGAGATGCCTCCCCAATTTCTATTTTTTAATTGCTCGTCTTCTTATGTTTTCTCTAGGTTCCATAACTTGTATGTGGAAGGGTTATTTTTACCAAGTTATGACACGGCTCCCAGAAGCCAGAGCTCCCACC
>SJXQ01008881.1:353532-374117 GCA_006408695.1 Aepyceros melampus | reverse complement strand
GCATATGGCTTTAGGGGGTAAGCTTCCATTTGTTCTCTGTCCCAGGGAGGAAACTCAAAGGCTAGCCTCCTGTTGTTAACCACCAGAATCCAAAGTGATAAGTACTCCTGGGTTACAGTTACTAACATTCTCCAAGGAATGTAGACTACCTAAGAAGAAACCAGAACACTCCTATCTAGACCTAACTTTCTTTCAACCTTCTGAAAACTAAAATTTATTTTTTTCCTCTCAGGAAAAAAAAAAAATTGATAGAGCTTGAACATCTAACAGCATCACTATCGTCATCCACTAAAAAGGAATTCTTCAACCACCTACACATACCAGTAGGTTACATTCATACAGAAATCTGACATCACAGTGATAATTTGTCAGTAAACACACATGTGGTTGTAGAGAAATCACATAACCTACTGGGAAAGCATGAATGTGGAGTCCAGTCCTACCATCCTTTAGCATGTGGCCTTGGGAAGTTTTTTTTTAACCTCCCTAAGCCACACCTTTCCCTCATCTGTGTGTGCGTCCTCAGTCACTTGGTCATGTCCGACTCTGTGACCCCATGGACTGGAGCCCGCCAGGCTCCTCTGTCCACGGAATTTTCCAGGCACGAATACTGGAGTGGATTGCCATTTCCTTCTCCACATCATCTGGTAAAGTTGGAAT
The DNA here is from genome assembly GCA_006408695.1 of Aepyceros melampus. Taxonomy (NCBI): domain Eukaryota; kingdom Metazoa; phylum Chordata; class Mammalia; order Artiodactyla; family Bovidae; genus Aepyceros; species Aepyceros melampus. The sequence goes on along the minus strand of SJXQ01008881.1, from coordinate 373,457 downwards.
AATAATATCATCCTTGTAGGGTTGTTATGAGAGTTGAATGACAACGCATGAAAAGTGTCTCCTGTAATACAGATGACAGAGGCTCTCAGGAATTCTGTTTCCCATCCCCTTCCTTCATCTCTATTTACAGCATCCGCAGAGTCTCTACAGTTGAAGGTTAAGGTCCTACCAGCAGTGAGAGCTTTCCCAAATTTATCCACAGCTTATCACGGATAATGGTTCTCTAAATGTTTGTAAATCATGTAGAAAGTCCCTGAGCATGGCATCTTCAGTTTAGAATTTCTGAGAGCTACTTCAGTTTCCTAGAGCTTCCCAGGTGGTACAGTGGTAAAGAATCCACTTGCCAATGGCCCTGCAAGAGACAGGATTTTGATTCCTGGGTGGGAAGATCCCCTGGAGCAGAGAGTGGCAACCAACTCCAGTGTTCTTGCCTGGGAAATCCCATGAACAGTGGAGCCTGGCCGGCTACAGTCTCTGGGGTCACAGAGTCGGACACAACTGAGCAACTGAGCGCACACTTCAGTTTCCCACGGTTTCATGGAAATTCTGCTTTCTATGATTCCTGAACATTTCAATGAAGTTCTCCAGTTCGGGAGAATCATCTGATGAATAAATCACTTTGAATGACCTAGTACCCCGATGACAGGAAAACTATGATGTCATAGTTTCCAATGTCATCTTTTTAGTCTAGAGCATCAAAGCTGCTGCTCTTCATCCTTCCTGAAATAGAATTCTTCCAAACCTGGCTGCATGGCTCCCAAAACTGGACAAAAGCTTCCAGCTTTCCTGGGGGGTTTCACTGCTTTCAAATATATCTTCCGTAAAAGGCAATCACATTGGGTCGCTTTAGTGTCTTTTGGGAAAAGTCCTTCCCCAGCGTTGGGTCCACCGTGAGCATCTCCTTCCCAGGCTGTCGCACAGTTATTGACTTTTTGGTTTGTGCTAGCTGATTGCAATGTTCTGTTTCTTATACCAGCAGCTTGCCTAAAGTGTCAGAACCACGCTCATCCACGACGCACGAGGTGGCCCCGAGGCTCCAATTACTCAGCACTCAAGAACAATGTCATCGCAGGAAGGAACAGTCCACAGGCTGCCGGAGAGCCCTCCTTCTGTCTTGGCAAGAGTCAAGTTGCTATCTGTGTGGGGCTGTCTCTACAAACTGCTCTTGCCACAAGACTCCTGGGGGGATTTCTCTGTAATGATGAGTCTTCTTCCCCCATGAAAGAGACTGCTGTTCAGTGTTTAGAACTAAAAATCCACTGTTTGCCAGTGAGTGCCAAGAGGCAGGCCTGAATCATGATGGACTGCCCAGCTGCCCACTCAGGCGTATCAGGCTGTGTGCACCCACAGAAAGTGATCACCCGGATTCTTTCATTCATTGAAAGTGTATTTGAGAGCTGGCTTAAGGAGACAGCAGAAGACAAGGCTACAAGAATTGGTTAGTTCTATCAGATGACCTTGCTGAGGACAGGAACCAGGACTGACTGAGTGGGGGCTTTTCATAGAAGACCCACTACGTGTTAACACTACATCCAAACTATACTATGTATACATCTTCTCTAATCCGTACCACATGGATTATCCAGATGAAGACGCCAAGCTTGCACAGGTCTAAGAAGCAGAGCAGGGACTTTCTTGGTGGTTCCAGGGATTAACAATTTGCCTGCCAATGGAGGGGACACGGGTCCAATCCCTGATCCAAGAAAGTTTCACATGCTGCAGGGCAAATAAGCCCGTGCCCCACAGCTACTGAGCCTGTGCTCCGGAGCCTGCAAGTTGAAACCGAAAACTGAGCCTACCTGCCCTAGAGCCCGTGCTCTGCAACAAGGGAAGCCACTGCAGTGAGAAGCCTGAGCACTGCAGCTAGAGAGTCGCCCCCGCTCCCTTCAACTAGAGAAAGCCCTCACTGCAACGAGGACCCAGCATGGCCAAAAAAATAAATTTAAAAAATAAAAGAACCAGAGCTGGGATCCAAACCTCAGTGGAAGTGTCTCCCTAGCCCACACACTCCTGCCTGACACATTCCAGAACCAGACACGGAGGCTATAGTAGCATCATAGACTGAAGGTCCCACCAGCCTTTCCATGTATAGAGTGGAGCCCCCCACATACATGTGCCAATTTAAAGAGGGTATGGTGGGGAAGGAACTAGGAGAACGGGGCTAACCTGCCTGCATCTAGTTCCTGGTTCTACATTAACTTGCGGCCTCTCTGTGCCCCAGTTGCCTCATTGGTAAAGTGGATCTTGTCCACTCATGAGTGCATGCTAAGTCGCTTCAGTCATGTCCGACTCTCTGTGACCCCATGGACTGTAGCCTACCAGGCTCCTCTGCCCATGGGATTCTCCAGGCAAGAATACTGGAGTGGGTTGCCATTTCCTTCTTCAGGGGATCATCCCAACTCAAGGATCAAACCTGTGTCTTCTGTTTGGCAGGATTCTTTACCACTGTGCCACCAAGGAAGCCCCATCTAAACATAAATATCTCCAAATGCCATCACTTTGGGCCTAGAACTTCAACATAGCAATTCTGGAGGGACACAGTCAGCCTATAGTAATGAGTGGAGCGTATTAAGAGATCAATAAATGTCAGCTCTACCTGCGAGGCATGGCAAGGTTGCACAAAAATCCTCCGGGCCACTTTCTTGGTCCAAGACCATTACACAGCAGGGCAAGGAGCGACCCATCTGCCAGAGGCATGAGGTCATTATTTATCCGAACTAGCCTTCATTTTGTATTTTGGGGAGAGGTATTTTCTGGGGAAGTTAGTCCACCACTTTTTGCAGCCTTAAAGGATGCCTTTTAAGAGGCTGCTTCTTCCTTCCCTACTTCCTTTCCTGCGGCTCAGCGCCTCGGCCACAGAGGTCATCTCTGGTTGAGGTGCATGTCCTCCTCCCCACAGGAGCCCCAAACCTGAGAGCACTGACTCTTCCAAGCCATTTGGCGGCCCTGGTTGATTTTATCATGGCTGTAACTCTCTGGAATAGCTGCCATTAAGCTATAGCAAAGCTGGTAGTATGTGTCTACTGCCGTGCTTTTATACATTTCTATGGGCACTTACTGAGTGCCTATGGTGTATGTCCTAAGGATGTCTACTGAGTTTTCTATCTCCACCACCTACCACCATCCCCACCACCACAGCAAACGTGCCTCATTATCATCTCCGAATGGAAAGCTTGCCCCATGGTTCCAGAGGAGAGGTCCCTGTCCCTCCCATTCCAGTGTCTGCTCTTTCTCCAGCAGTCTCCGCTCAGCCTAGAGATAAAACCTTCAGGGACTAGCCCCCTGGTCTTACGCCTTGGTAAGGTGACCTCCCTCCACCCAAATCCCACTCTGTTCTTCATTCCCCAATGCCCTGCAGCCACCCTTAAACACATCCTGATTCATAATCTTCTTTGTTTTTTTAAACATTCTGTATTGCTGTTCCCATCCCTACCTCTCTGATCTTTCGTATCTCTGAGTTTTCTTCTCTCTTGAACACTCAACTCTCTTGGACCCCTTCTCTGGTCATTGATCTTGCCCCACCTCTGCCACCACCCATCCCTAAGTCTATCACACAACTCTGAGAAACAACTGTTTCCATAGCCCAACCCCCCATCTCCAGCCACAGCTGGCTCAGGCTCTCAGAGAACTAGCCCTTGAACTCCAGATTCTCGGATGAGTTACTGACAGGTGTCTAGTCCAACCTGAGTCTAGGGACTTGCAGATGGAGAAGAAAATTCAAGTGGTGGCTCTGCTCTGGATCACGTTTCTGCTTTGAAAAGACAGCAGGTCTGGTCTGGACACCCAGGTAGTGAGTTATCACCCTCCACTCCTGCAATTTCCATCGAGCTGATTTCAAGTGGGCTTATGTATTGTCTCTGCTACTGCCAAAAACACCGCAGGGCTCTCGAGCGGACACAATAGGTGTGCAGGCGCTCCTGCACACGTGGGTGCCCGCAACCACCCCATATTTTCCCAGGCTTATTTCGCAGTGGTGTGAAAGAATTTCTAAGTCAGTTGTATTCTTTGCTGTTATTATTAGTTGTAGTGCATTGAAGAGGGACAAACAATGCAGCTTGTTCTGTCGCCTCTCCAGTCCTAGAGATTTATTTTCCAGAATTATTATTTTTTTTGTCACTGTGTTGAAAGAACTCAAGAAAGACTAATTACTCTCCTCTCTCTTTTAGCTGAGCATAAAGCTGGATCCGACGGTGAGACTGAGTGATCCGCTACAGGGTGGTGTTTTTGTGTCTCGGCTTGAAGGTGATTGGGGAATCTCCTGAGTCTTTGCATGTGTCTTTGGAAAATTGTGAGCATCACGCCTGGCACCCATGTCCAAGGTGGCGATCAAGGCCCTGAGCGACAGCATTAGATGCTCATGTGGGTGATGGCACAGAAGGACCCTCTATCTCCCATCTTCCCGATTTCCCCTTGGTCCATGAATTGCCCTGTTTGGTGCAGAAAGAGTACTCTCCATTCTCAAAGCTGGGACAGTCTTGTATAAAACTCACTCTTCTGCTTCTGATTGAGTCTTTGTGCCCCAGGACTGAGGGGTGAGGGCCCTCGGGGGCAGCCTCTGCAGGCAGGTGGTCCTGACCCCACCCTCAATCGCCAGCCCAAAGTCCCCCTGCCCCGCCTTCTCTAGACTCCGCTATGATCCCGTCCAACCACTCGGTGGTTTCATCAGAAACTCTCCAGCGCTCACGCTGCTCAGCACGGCCACGGATCACGTGATACACTCACAAAGCCCAGGTCCTTAGTTCACAAGTACCAAAGCTGAGCCTAAGATCCCCGTGGAAGAATTTCTTAGCTGGATGAATCCTTAAAGGTCAAGCATAGATAGAAATTTCCTAGATGGAAGCTCAGAGGATCCTTATAGCCGTCCGTGGCAGAACTACTGCTTTGAAATGATGCCCTAGTGGCTCAGTGGTAAAGAATCCGTTTGCAATGCAGGAGACAGGAGACATGGGTTTTATCCCTGGATCTGGAAGATCCCCCCCTGGAGGAGGGCGTGGCAACCCCCTCCAGTATGTTGCTGGGAAAATCCCCTGGACAGAGAAGCCTGGCAGGCTACGGCCCGCGGGGTCGCAAAGAGTCGGAAGCGACTGAGCGACTGAGCATGAGCAGCACGATCTGGTGAGAACCCTGGAAATTTCGAGAAGGAGCAGCAAGTCTGCCCGCCCTCCTGCTCCCTCCAGGCAGGCCTTGAGCTGCCCGGAGCCCATCATGAGACAAACAGGGTGGGGTGGTCCAGGAGCTGGGAAAACGCGTGTTCCAGCCCCGGGAGCAGGCTGTGCAACTCTGGGCCCAGCTCACCCCCTCTCTGAGCCTTTCACATTTGTGAAAGCAGGGAGTCGCACCAGGTTACCTCTGGGGTTCCTACTGCTGCGTGATTTTTATCGTTTTATGTTGTTTATCTTTGGCTGCACTGGCTCTTGGTTGCAGTAAACAGGCTTCTTCTAGTCAGCTGCTGGGCTTAGCTGCCCTGCAGCATGTGAGACCTCAGTTCCCTACCAGGGATAGAACCCACGTCCTCTGCAGTGGAAAGTGGATTCTTAGCCACTGGACTGCCAGAGAAGTCCTTGCATGATTTTTTATTTTAAAAAATCTCCTCCATTTTGAGGAGCTCTGAGACGTGACAGAAACCATTTCCAAGGGGGGACATCTGAGTTTCCTCTAGAAATTTTCAAGAGGGAAAATATCCACCAATGGAACGGAGCAGCAAGAGATATCCTTGAAAGATGGGGCAAGCTTGTGACCTGGGGGTGGGGCCGGAACTGGGGCCCTGGACCACATACTCTCCCCTGGACCTTTGAACTAAGATCAGACATTTTCTACAAAACAGGCCACTGGACAGCAACTTGGCAACCCAGGGACATGGGCCGCTGCTTGCGTTGATGCTCCGTAATGGAGACACAAGGACGGCGGCCCGGCCCGCACGTCACTATAATCCCCCCACCCCTGAGAGGCAGGCCTAACCGCAGGCTGGAGCGAAGAGGTGGCAAGACAAGAGTACCAACGCCGGAATCACTTGAAAAGAACAAATAGATCAAAAACCACAAGCAACATCAGCAGGTCCCAGAGGGCAAGGCAAGCCCGCAAATATCGATGCTGAAGCCGGTTGAGAAGTCCATCCAGGAAGGCCAGGAAATCAGGCAGCTGGCAGTCCCACCGAGGGCTATTCAGAGCCCCAGCCACGGCGACCATCTCCGCTCCTGTGGCTTTTTCTAATGGACGTGGAGCCTCCAAATCCCTCTTTCTGGGCCCCTCACGGGGCTGTTAACACCGTTTGCCAGCGAAAAAGTTCAGGAAGATATCAAACCAACTGTTCCGTGGCTTTCCTGCCCTGCTGCCTTCTGTAACAGGAGGTGGGGAGTGGAGCCAGCTGGCCCACCGCCCCCTCTTCTCTACTCGGGCTCCCACGAGAGGGGTCACCTGGCAGTGAATCAAGGAAAGACTCTTTAGAGAGAAAGAGAGCTTACCGCCTACCTGCCTCTCTGCAGCTGCCAGCGCTGATATGGGAGCCCTGTGCTTGCGGGTCAGAGTCTCAGCTGAAAACTATTAGGGTCGGCGGCTTTCCTGTCTGACCTCATTCCATCTCGGTGATTGGAAATTGGGAGGGGTCTTGGAGATCAATCCAACGAATGTCTCTGATGGTGAGCAAATAGAGAAGTTCGGGAATGGGAAGAGATGTACCCAGAGTCGTGCGGGCAAGAGAGCCAGAGTAAGAAGCGAAATCTGCACAGGTGAAAACGCACGATAGAGCCTGAGATGATCCCAAGAGTCAGCAGACCCTGTAAGAGCCAAGTGACCCATCTCTGGGGACCCATCTAAGGGAAGGTGGGTACCTGGAAAAGTGGTGGGAGCCAAGGGCGCATGGAGGGTGGAGCTTGGCTGAGTGGGCGTGGCCTCAGAGGAGAGCCAATCACAAAAGGCCACTCGTCTTTATCTCCTTGCGGCACTGAAACACTTCCAGTGTGGTGGCTGGTAGCTCAGTGCTTCCAGCTAAGTGGCGTGGTCACGAGAGACTTGGACTTCCCTTTTTAAGGGAGGCTCACATTCTTGGACCTACAAGGAGAAGGTGAGGTTGAGGGTGAAAGACACAGAATTTGAGGAAAGTTATAACTTGAGTGCCAAAGAATTGATGCTTTCGAATTGTGGTGCTGGAGAAGGCTTGAGAGTCCCTCGGACAGCGAGCAGATCAAACCAGTCAATCTTAAAGGAAATCAACGCTGAATATTCATTGGAAGGACTGATGCTGAAGCTCCAATACTTTGGCTATCTAATGTGAAGAGCTGACTCATTGGAAAAGATCATGATGCTGGGAAAGAAGGATTGAGAGCAGGAGGAGAAGGGGGCAACAGAGGATGAGATGGTTTTTGATGGCATCATCAATTCAATGGACGTAAGTTTGAGCAAACTCCCAGAGATAGTAAAGGATAGGGAAGCCTGGTGTGCTGCAGTCCATGGGGTCGCAAAGTGTCAGACATAACTTAGCCAGTGAACAGCAACATAACTTCGATACAAATACAGACAACTCTATCCCATCTGTTTCTTCCAAGCTGTGGGTGTGGTATAGTCCTAAAGATGAGAGCCATTAAACTTAACCTGTTAGCTAGGATCAGACAACTCAGTGGTTATCTGAACTTAGACACCCTCTGTCTTTCTGCTTCTGCCAGCCTAGCACACAGCTTCCATTTCAAGGCTCTGACTTGGCTCAACATGGCTGCTGGAGCTCCAGCCATCACTTTCCAGGCAGATGGGTAGGAAAGAGTGGGAAAGGCATCAAAGGATAGCATGCCTTTCAGCTGAGCCAGCTTCCCTTGAGCCTCCTGCCCAGACATCCCACTGAACATATCCACTTACATCCCATGAACAGAATTTGGTCCCATGGTCGTGCCTAGCTGCTCGCAAAACCAGAAAGTGGGGGGTTTAGCTGGTTTCATCAGCTTCCCAAATATAACAGATTCTCTGGTTAGGGAAGAAAAGGATTGAGCCTATTGGACAGAACCAGTTCTGGCTTCCCCTTGGGTCTGATTTCCTCTGTGCTCTGGCTGTGCATGTATAACCCTGGTTTTCTACATCTGTGAAATGAGGAAAATCAAGGCAGGCTCCGCCCCTACCTCAAAGAGCAAGCATGGTAATAAGAACTTAATTAAAATTTAAAAAGATACAAAGATAGCAAAGGAAGGAAAATAAGCTGGTTGGGGGCCAGGTGTGCACAGGAGTGGAGCTTGGCCTGGCTGGCCAGCTCCGTTGTCAACACTCCAGGGGAGCAGGCTAATTAAGGGCCCCCTGCTGCAGAGCCTTTGGAAAGGTAAGAATTCTTTGGAAACGTAACTAATTACCCCCTACCTGACTTTAAGACTATATTTTTGTGTCTGTGCCTCCTTCAAAAGAAGCCTTACCTGTGTTGCTGCTGGCCCAGGTGAACTCATGGTGTGGAACAGTTAGGGGAGTGAGGGAGGGACCAGGTCAAATGGGCAAGTGAGAAGTGAAAATCTGCCCACCTCCTGGTACCCAGTAGGATCAGTGTCCTCCCCTCCGTACCCTTGGCCCGAATTTTAACAGGAGTAAACTGAGTTCTGTCCTCTTCCTCCTCACCCCATCTCTGGTGGAAATGCTAAGGAGCTGGAGGGACCAATGCTGGGAGACACAACCAGGTGGTTATGTGGGACTTGAGAGAAGCTCTCAAATAACAGGATGATGTCCATACTCCCAGACACAAGGGTCTGCAGACCAATGGAGATGAGAAGAAAAATGTCACTGTCATCATCACTGGAGGAGGAGACAGAGGAAGAGGAAGCAGCAGAAGAGGAAGGGACCACATGAAGCTCTGGTTTAGGAATTTAAAATCAAACTCGAGGATCAGTGCCCTGCACAGGGCTTTATTCTAAGAAGATGTAATAAAGAGAAGGCAGTCTGGAGGGAAGACGGAGGGAGAGAATAAGGAGGGTAAAATGAAGGCAGTTGGGCTATGTCTGCCAAACCTGGGAGGATGACAGACCCTTTACTGAAACTACAGAATGTTAGTATTGACCTTGGTAAGGAAAACACCTACAGAACATTCTTCCCGAGCTTACCTTTCCAGAGAACTTCAGCGTAGACAACAGTGAGATCTGGGGAAAATCAGGGGGAACAGGCAGGGATTCTAATAGACAATGTGAAGAACTTCCCAGCTGTAATAGCTTCCCAGAAGAGGGTTCACTTGAAGGGCCTTTGTAGGATGAGTAGGAGTTCACTAGATGGCCAGGAGGAAAGAGCATGCCAGTCAGAGGCAACACCACATATAAAGCCCAAAGATGTGAAATGGCTAAGGATGTTCAGGGAAGTGCAGTTGGTTGGGTCTGGCTGGACAGAGGTTTGTAGGAGGAGAGTGGCAGGGGATAAAGCTGAATCAATGGGCTGGTCCCACTCCTGGGAAAATCATTCAAGGAATATGGGCTTTCAGTGAAGGTAACTGGGAGTCACTGACAGTAATAGCAGGGGAGCAGCAGAATCACCAGCACATTTTAGGACAAGCACTCTGGCTGCAGAAAGCAAAGTGGACTTTTAGGAGACTTGCAGCAGCAACACAAGCTGAAGGACCATTGCAAAGCTTGAGAGCCCGAGTGGCTGCAGGATGGAGTCATAGAGGGCAGAAGGGCCCACTGGGTGAGTATGGACAAGACTTGGTGACTGGCAGGATGTGGAAGAAACTATGAGTCCTGAATTCCTGGTGTGGGTGATGGGTGATGGACACCACTAACCAGGTCGGACATAAGGAAGAAGTGTGACAGTGAGGTGATGAATTTACCTTCTGACATCTCAACTGTGGAGTGGCAGGGGACTGTCAGGTAGGGATGGCTAAGTGGTGGTTGGACACGTGGGGCAGAAGCTGGAGGCGTGTGGGTCATCCGTGTACATGTGACCCTCTGGTCTTTTTTTTTTTTTTCAACTGGACTGATCCCCAGCCAGGGATCAAACCCCAGTGAAAGTGCCAAGTCCTAACCACTGGAACACCAGGGAACTTCCTTCTCTCTAGTCTTTTAAATCATGGGCCTGTTGCCTTCTCTCAGGGCCCCCAGGAACTTGGTCACATCTAGAGGAGGGCAGGCGAGCCACTTGGGGAGATGAGACCCTCCTCTGGGATGAGAGAGGGTGAGTGGGAATCCCTAGGGAGGAGCCCCCTCCTTGCAAGACGCAGGTCTTTAGGACCAAGGAGCATCCCTCAGGTAAGACAGAAAGCTCTTTATCAAGCTGTTCTTGGCCCAGCTCCCTTGGCTGAGCAACTGCTCACACTTGGAGCTTAATGCTAACAAGAAGCAAATGGTCTCCCTAAGAGACTTCTGGGTGAGAAACCCAGAGCCCTTCTTTGCCGTGATGGCTTTAGGAAGCACAGGCTCAGGAATGGAGGGAGAAGGAAAGACGAAGACTGGGAGGTGGGGACGGGGAGCAGGAATCAGGGGGAGGAGGGGGCTGGGAAAACAGGAGGAGGGAGATAGAGGTATCAAGCCCTAGGGGATCACCAACAGGCTGGAGCAACTGATGAACAATTCAGACTTTGCCCCGAGTCCTTCAGAAGAAGCCCCACCATCTCTTTCGGTGTCCTGGCGAGTGCGAGAGTCCAGGCGGCTCCCTCCGGACGCCCATCTTTGTCAGATGCCCACACACTCCCATACAGTGTCCTCCGAGAAGGTAGGCTGCACGGCCCCCTCCTGCCAGCCCATCTTTGCCATCCCTCAGCCAGAGACCTGTTGACTGGTAACCCTGGGCGGGCAGAGTCCTCTTGCTTCTGCGGTGGAGAGTAGAAATGCAATCAGCCTCTTTCTTTGGACTTGCTACCCAACAGTGCTGGGAAATCGCAAAGCTATTTATTCCTCTCTCCCGCCAGGGGTGTGCCAAAGCCCACTTGAAGGGACACCGCCAAGGTCAAGAGGCCTCCTCTGTGACCCGGGCCACGAGGCTCAAGGACCAGACAGTGCTTCAGACAGCAGCTGTGTCCAAGTGCCAGTCTGCGATCACCAACACAGAGCAGACGGCAACTTCTCAGATGAGACGGAAAGGGACGGTCGGTCACATGGACCCTTCCTGAGCGAGGGTGGCGATGGGGGCGCCTCTGCGGGGGAGGAAAGGGGAGACAGAAGCAAAGCATGTTTGAGATGAGAAGGAAAAGACCAATTTGACCTGCGCGGCAGCATCTCCCTCTCCATTGCAGAGACTGTGGACCAATTATTCCATCAAGTTCGATATTAGAGAAGCAACTTCATTAGAGCTTCAAGGCGCATGAAACGTTAATCATGGAACCTTGATATTCTGCAGGAGAGCCTTACTCTGGAAGGGAAGGGGGAAAAAAAAAATCACACTTTCATTTTCCTTTGAGGTTAATAGAAGGCTAATTTGAAAGCACTCAGTTAATGAGAAAGCTAAAAATACCTCTTGTAGGATCACATGCCTCAGTCCTGGCCTCGGCAGCCCCAGCCTCTCTGGAGCAGGAAGCCGGCTTCGGGAGGGAGCAGCAGACCTGCCTTCGAAGGACCAGCATCCACCGCGTCTGCGTCCCGGATGTGGCAGGTGGTCCCTCCCGGGCGGCCAGGTTGCTCCAGAGGGAAGCCAGTGGACCGAGGGAGTGGGGAGAGGAGCCGCCCTCCGGGGGCTCCTGGGACACATGGCAGGGGCTCCCGGAGCGGGAATGGCATTTCCTGGCCCGTAGCTTTCCCTGGGAGAAGGCGATGGCATCCCATTCCAGTACTCTTGCCTGGAGAATCGCAGGGACGGGGGAGCCTGGTGGGCTGCCATCTATGGGGTCGCACAGAGTCGGACACGACTGATGCGACTTAGCAGCAGCAGCAGCCTTCCCTGACCCGGCCCCGCTTGACCCCGCCGTTACCGGGAAGGTGTTCACTGCCCACGAAGTTTACCTCCTGGGGAAGAACAGTAACCCCTGGGGTGGTCAGAGTAGCTCCCTGAGGGACTGAAGCCACAGGGCAAGAAAATAATGGTTTGTGGAAAATGAAGAGAGGTCTGATTCAGCCTCGAGGATTCATGTGTGTGTTTGTGTGTGTGTGTGAGTGTGAGAGAGAGAGAGAGAGAGAAACACAGAGACAAATTTGATTTCAAAGAAGAGATGCCCTGAGGGCCGACAGCTCTGGAGCCGCTCAGAAGGAGAGAGGAAGGTCCTACGTGTCTGAGGAAGTCAACAGTCAGGGGCGCCGTCTCTTCCTCCGTCCCCACTCCCCGGGCGTCCAGGCGGAGGGACGTGGCGTTGGAGCTGGCAGGGCAGGGGCCTCTCCCCACCGTGGCCCTGGAACTTGGGCTCCGGATGAACCATTTGTGGACCTCCGCCTGGGCCTCCGTGCTCATGGCATGCTGTGATTCCCTTTGCTCTGCAGGCCTGGCTTTCCGGGGAAATGAAGAAAATGGAGCAGAAGGAAAAGGAAGGGACCTGTGCCCTACCCCACCCAGACACACACAAGGGACCTGTGTGTGCGCGCGCACACACACACACACGCACATTTCCTCCTCCCAGAGCCTCGTCTGCTCCCCCCTCAGGTGGTCTCACCAGCACTCCCCCCACCATGGCCCAGCCCGCGGTAGAGTTCCCATTGGTTGAAAGATGCTTCCTTTAAACACATGTCGGACTCCTTACTCCCTCCCTTACCCCGCAACCTGGACCCATCGGAGGGAAGGTAGAACGAGTGTAGCCACAAGTGGGTAACTGGCAGAAATGGAGACCCCCTCCCCCACACACACACACTGAATTCCTCTCCCCTGTAATTCCAGGGTCAGGAGACCAAGGCCCATTCATTGATTCACACAACCAGCCTGTATAAAAGGCCTGAAGCATGCCTGACCAAGGACATCATCGCCAATGAGAAAAGCACAGATGCTTGCACAGGCAGAATGAAATTAAACAAATAAATACATTTAACCCAGTATTGAGGAGTCTGGACATATTTGAGTACACATATGAAATGATTTTATGTGCCCCCATAATTCCGCCTAACTGCATTCTGCCAAATCTCCCTTCTCCTGCTCCCTTAAAGACATTTAGCCAAATTATATACATTTTCAGCCCAATTGTTACAGCCCTCTATTTCAATATTGGTCTTTCCAGGTGGTGCTAGTGGTGAAGAACCTGCCTGCCAATGCAAGAGGTTTGATAAGAGATTTGATCTTATAAGAGATGCAGGTTGGATCCCTGGGTCAGGAAGACTCCCTGGAGGAGGGCACAACAACCCACTCCAGTATTCTCCCCTGGAGAATCCCATGGACAGAGGAGCTTGCTGGGCTACAGTCCCTAGGGTCACACAGAGTCAGACACGACTGAAGCAACTTAGCATGCACACATTTTCACTATTTATTCTGATTTATTTAGAACTTCAGTCTTGGCAAAATTCAGAGCTCTTTTCCTCCAGGCTTGTCTATGGCTGAATGGATTGGGGTGGGGTCTGTGGGTCACCCCCTCCCTCTGATTCCCTGCTTCAGGGCGACGTCTTGCTGCCGGCCTCTCTAAGTCTGACCAGCCAGCCCTGGCCCCTCGCTTAAGGTGGTGGGGGGACGTGGACCTGCAGAGACTGCCCCCCTGCCCCCACCAACAGTATCATTACTTGGTCAGGGAGGCTCAGATCCAGCTTATTCCTCTTTCTCCATCTCCCCTTCCCCTCCCACATCTCTTCCAGATGGAAGCCTTCTTGTGGGGAGTCCCTCGGAATGGCTGAAGCCCAGATCTCTTCTTGAGGTTCACTCCATCCAAGGTAGGGGCACACAGCCTCGTCCATCAATGGTGGGAGAGCAGACAGGTCACAGCTGCCCCTCCTGGGACCTGGGGCTGCCTCCAGCCACCCTGTCTCCACCCTGCTCAGGAGCAAGGGCGGCCAGAAAACCTGTTGGCCACATTAAACGGCCAACCGGCAGCTATCTTGATGGGGGGAGAGAAAGTTCCCCCACCCTCTTCCAACGGGAAGGGAGAGACCAGGCTTCCTTCACACACTGCAGTTGAGTCAGGCCAGCTTCCTCTCTCAGTCTTGGCCAGTGGAGATGGAGGAGGGGTACAGTGATCTTCACAGTAATGGGCCAATGTTTATAAAATGGCACCTGCTTTCCAGGCAGAATCTGTGATTCAGGTCCTATTGCAACCTTCATCTTAGAGGTGAGGAGACTGAGGCACCAGAGGGGTGACATGGTGTCCGAGGTCATGCAGGACGTGCTGGAGACCCTCTCGGGCTGGTCCTGTAGCCACGCCCCGGGCACTGCCACAGGGGTGCTGAGGGTCTTGGCCATCCTTCCAGGATGAGTTTGTCCTAAAAGCAGCGCCGTCACTGAGAGGCTTTTAAGCAGTCAGGACAGACCCTGAAGCCGGGGTCTGGAGAAGTAGGTCAAGCAAGGTATAGGCTACTCACGTGCTAAGGGGCCACCTTGAGCTGACCTGTTTTCCTGCAGCCTGCCCAACCTCATTTCTTCGGGGGGTCTTGGGAACGCTCATGAAGTGACTTGAAAGGGCTGTACGGCCCCCTTGGACCTTGCCCTGGCCCTCGGGTGCACACAGCTCCCTGGAGAATACATTACGCCTCCGAACATAGCCCAGTGACATGTAACTGATGGTCTGTGGATGGTTAGACAGCGGCACGGCTGAGGACTAGGAAACACCAGACAGATGGATGCCGCCCCCTCCCCATCACCTCTCCTGCACAACACTGCATGCCTTGCCCCCCAGGAAGTGGGGAGGGGGCTGGGCACTGGCTCTAGGGCAGCCTGGAGGGAGAAGCCAGCCCCATCCTGGAGCACAGAACCCAGGGATCACCCCGGTGCTCAGATGGAGACCGTGGGGCCAGTGAGCCCAGGATGCAGGCTCCTGTAGCCGACACACCCAGCTTCAGTTCTGATTCTGCTCCCACTCCTAACAGCTCCTGACTGCTTTCAGATGTCACGCTATTTCACCTCCCGAGCAACCCCATGGGGAAGGTGTTGTCCCACCGTATGATTGAAGAACCAGAGGCCTATGCTACTGTTCCCACACCAGAACTGGAATTCAGACTGCTCCGATGAACTCCAGAGCTCTCACCTCCTCTGCCAGCCTGGAAGGCAAACCGCCCAAGCGCTCTAGACGCCCATTTCCTTGTTGGTAAAAAGGTGGAATCAGTCCCCACTTCCCTGAGCTTTGAGAAGGTTCTGTGTTGACGGAGAGTCTGGCACAGTGCTTGAACATGGTTGTATTCATGTGGGTTTTCTAGAGAAACAGAACCGACAGGATGTGTGTATAAATAGAGAGAGATGTATTTTAAGGAACTGGCTTATGTGATTGTGGAGGCTCATAGGGAAAGGCTGGAAGACTGGAGACCGGGGGAAGGCGTGCAGTCTGAGTCCAGTGGCTGTCTGTTGGTGGCCTCCCCTCTGGCTCTGGGGAGGTCAGTCTTTGTTCTAATCAAGCCTTCAACTGATCGTGTGAGGCCCACCCACCACCCACCTTAGGGAGAGCAATCCGCTTTGCTTCAAGTGCACTGATTTCAGTGTTCATCTCATCCAAAAACACCTTCACAGAAATATCACAGAATAATGTGTGATGAAATTTCTGGGCACTGTGACCCAGCCAAGTTGACACACAAAATCAACCATCGCAATGGTGAACATCCCTGCTATGGTAGCCATTCTGGGTAGAGGCACCACCCCCTGCCAGCAGCACCCATGGGTCTTCATCATGGGATGTGGTACCCATGACGGCCATTTGTATGTGCATGGTGGGGCCATGGGAAGTGTGCATGTGGAGGGGGAGGGCTCATGAGTGAACACATAGGCATGTACACAGTTCTCAAGGTGTAGGACACCCCCCCCAAGGGAATGAGCCAAGCTGTGTGCAGACTCTGGAACAAGAGGGGCCACTTCACTGACCCATCAGGTCCCAGGGAGTGGGGGCAGTTGAAGGAGGTAGCTAGAATGTGGTACAAATCCTGACTTCTGGCCGTGATCCTAGATAGAACACTGAGCCTCCCTGAGACTCAGTTCAGCCTCAGCAAAGCAGGAATAATGAACCCGGCCACACAGAGCTGCTGGGAGGATGAAATGCACTAATGAAAGCAGCTAACTGGGGCCAGCCCAGCTCCAGCGAACATAACAGCCTTCCCTCCCCAACCTCGCTGATGAGAAGAGCACGTCCAAAGCAGAGCAGAAACTTAATTAGGATTGGAAAAATGTGAATTCCAAGGCTTATTAAATTCATGATATTTTTACTTACCATGTACCCAGAAATATATTTAGCAAAGCAATTTACACCATCACTGGCTGATGGATTGTGGTTTTCCAAGTTGAGTTTTAAGATGTAAATGGGCTCCAATCAGGGCTTGGCCGTGAGAAGATGCTTCCCTCCCATTCTGTCCTGGTCCTTTGGGCTCCAGCCTCACCTGGGCAGCCTCCTGGGGTGGACAGATGGCCCTGAGCTCCTACCTCCCAGGGAGGCTCTGCTGGGAACGTCTCTGCCTGGCGGGAGAGGGAAGGGGTGGGGAGCAAAGATGCAATATAATAACAGTGATAACAGCCATTTATCAAGCACTTACCGTTTGCCAGATACTGTGAGCTTCACCGCGGGTAACTCACTCACTCCTCCCAGCAACCCCGGGAGATAAAGAGCACCCAGGCCCCTCTTCTGAGCAGCTGTGTGACTTTGGGCATATGGTCTGACCCCTCTCTCTTTTTCTGCCTCAGTTTCCTCATCTGCAAAATGAAGATAATAAGAGCTACATATGATAAGCGCTGAGTGCAATTCCTGAAAATTAGTCAACCTCAACATGAGACATCAGTGAGTCTATGAAGCGACAAATCTCTTGCTTAAGATCAAACAGCTGGCAAGCATAGAATTGGGATTCAGCATCAGGTGCACAGACGCTGAGGTTCTTAACTGTAGGTGGGGGTGGCCCCACAGTATACTGGTACCCAGGCCAACCCTCTCTCGTGTCATCTGCCTTTTATGTCTGAGTTTAAGGACAGAAGAGTCAGGGAGGAGTCAGTGAGGTTTGATAAAACACATCCAGGAAGCCCAGGCAGGAGTCGCGTCTTGGTGACCTGCTGATGCTGAGGGAGATGGAGGCTCATTCCCCAAGGTTCAGGCTACCCCGGGGCAGGTCGGCTGCCAGCATTCAGCCCGGCCTTTCCTCTTTGGTTTGTCTCTGTCCTCCCTGCGGAGTGCCCTTGCCGGAAACAAGGGCTTGCTGGAGCAGGATAAGCAGCTGGCCTTGGGATTCTATTTACTGAAATGATTTGCTTATGAACCAGCATGTTAATGCAAAACTGAATATCACTCCGGCTCCGATTAAATCATCACAGGTTCCAAATGAATTGAATTGACCGTACACAGAACCCTGGACCGAGTAAGCCTGGTGAGCTCAGGTCCTCCTGCCCTGGCCAGCCACCCTTTCCCAGGAGAGCAGCTGGATGGAGATGTTACTGGAGACCAGGAGAACCCAGGGGGAGCGACAGTGCTTGCCTCTGGAGGAGGGAGCCAGGCCCCAAAGGATACTGCCCAGCTCGCTCCTTCTGTTGCCACTGCCAGGCCTCCGGATTACATGTGGAAAACAAACCCTCTCCCTCTCTGACTTCCTTCTGAGCAGATCCCTTATCTCACTTGTGCTTCCAAATGACACCTCTGCCACGAAGCCACCCTGGATTTTCCCGAGTGGAGTTTCTCCTTCCCATTACCCTCCCTCCCCATCTGTGGTTTTCTTAGAATTACACACTCATCCGTTGCTCCTTGCACCTGAAAACTGGAAGCTCCTCAAGAGCAAAGACCTTTGTCTTGGATCGTCTCAAGACCAAAGCCAAGACCAAGACCAGTCCATAACAGGTCACACCAGCAAGGGCTGCATTCTCAACTGTGGAACTGAGCCATTTCCTTCCTTTGACCTTGAGAGGTGTGCTATAATGGGTGTGGGCCCCCCCTTTGTGGCTGGTTTCTCCACTATAGTTTACCACAGCGGGGAGTGGAGTGACCCTGGAAAGGCTTAGCAGTGGCCTGGCTGAGGGCTGACTTTAGCCCCAAGGCTGTGAGCTCTGGATGCGGATTTGTGAACTGTTCACCGGTTCATCAGATGTGCCAGAGATGAGCAGACACTGCGGGGGCCTCTCTGGAGGTCACCCAAGACATGCACCCTCTTATTTCTGGGGGATCACAGGAACCCCAAACTAGGCTTGCCTTTGCCCCCCCCATCCCAGGGTCATCTGCCCCCATGTGGTCTTTCCCCTCCAGAAATGACAAGCACCTCACTTTTCACCTCTGCAGGCATTAAATAATAATAATAACATGATAATAGTGATACAAAATAAAGTACCTTTAATGTGGTTTTTATTTTCAGGTTATAAAAATAATACATACTGATTGTAGAAAATCTTCAACAAAGTAGAGAGGTGAAACAAAACTAAAATCATATAATCCACACTAGAAGTAAATACTATTAACATTTTGGTACATTTGTATTAAGACTTTTTCCAGGGCTTCCCTGTGGTCCAGTGATTAAGACTGTGCTTCTACTATAGGAGGCACAGGTTTGATCCCTGTTGGGGGAACTAAGATCTCACATGCCACACAGTGTGGCCAAAATTAAAAAAAAAAAAAAAAAGACTTTTCCAGAGTGTGCGTGCACCTATGTCTGCATATTATCAAGCGCATTTAGGATCATGTCATGTATACTTTTCGTTAGCACAATACTGCAAACCTTTCCTCACATGACCAAGGGTTTTCAGACCTTCCCTCAACAGCAACCTCATCTTTTCTCCTTGGGTTTTGGTTATTCACGGAGGCCAGCAGAGAAAGCCCAGCCCAGGAGGGAAGGGAAACCCACCGTGCATTAACCGAGTCAGCCACTCATAAAGTTAAACATGTAAAAGGCAAAGAGATGCACAGTTAATCAAACAGTGGATTAGTTTGAAGGCTGAAGGAGATAGAGCAGTGGTTTCAATCTGATGCTTTAAAAGTTTAACAAGCAAAGTCACCTTTCTTGTCCTACCTCAGTAATCCCACCTCTCTTGGGAATCTGACATCCTGAAATCTTGAACATCACCCCTCCGTGAAAATCGTTTTATTTTTACAGTGTAAATCAGCCAATAATCAACAATTTCTGACCACCCAAAGCTCCCCGGCTGGTGTTCAGAGAAGTTTCCTCTGGAAGTTTGGTGAAATTTACAGCCCCACACCCCACTCCCACACACAACCTGTTTGTGGGGTTTGGGGGGGGTGCTGTGTGTTCAGGGGGGTGGAAGGGGTGGTCATGGTAGAAGGTGGAAGCTGAAACTCTAATCTCGAATGGAATAGCCCAAGGTTAAGCATGAAGGACTAGCATATAGCTTTGGTGACCCAGCCACAAATTCAAAATAAATGGGACAACTCTCCAACTATTTTTGTTTCCCTTTTCCTCAGCGTTTCTCAACCAGGGAGCTTCCAGTGGCTCAGTGGGTAAAAAACCTGCCTGTCAGTACAGGAGACACAGGAGCCTTGGGTTTGATCCTTGGATCAGAGAGATCCCTTGGAGTAGAGAATGGCAAACCCACTCCAATATTCTTGCCTGGAAAATTCCATGGCCAGAGGAGCCTGGTAGGCTGTAGTCCATAGAGTTGCAAAAGAGTCGGACACGATGGAGTGTAGCTAAACAACAGCAGCAAATCGAGCAGGACCCCACTGGCCATTCCGGGACAGGCCTTCCCTCTCCTCCCCTGCTTTAGCTCCTCTCTGAAGTACCTAGGTAATAATATTTGATGCACATTTCCTGCGCTGTTTTGCAGAGGTGAAAACCCCCCACCAAAGGGGAGATGTTGACTACTTGGGGACCATGAGCACCGGGCCCCAGGCCTCCTGGAGCCTCAGGACTGGTGGACGGAACCCCTGTGACACCCCCTGCTCCCTCACCAGCCGATCAGAGGGTCGTGCATGAGCTAATCACACACCCTGCGACCCCCACCCCACCCCAGTGACCCCCACCCTCATC
>SJXQ01008881.1:316040-353368 GCA_006408695.1 Aepyceros melampus | reverse complement strand
CACCTGCCACTTAAAATGCTTTTCCAAACCTTTCTGGGGAGCTCACCACCTCATCTCCTCGCATGGCCCTGCAATAAACCTTTCTCTGCTCCAAACACGGACGTGTCAGCTTGTTTGGCCTCACCCTGCAGCAGGCACACGAACTTGCGTTCACACTGAGACCGAGGCACTCGCTTGTCCCTGTGATGTACACTCAGAACCTTCCAGATTCACAGATGCACATTCTCATGAACCCCAAAGGCAAGCTGGGTGGCTGAGACTTAGCCCCTGGAGATCAAAAGAGTAGATGGATAGAGGCCTTCTCGGGCGGAGCAAGGCATACCCTGCCTTTGAAAGCACAGGACAAGCTCCGGGAAGCAAGTAGCCCCTGGACAATTTTGAAGGCTGGAGAGAGGAGGAGACAAGAATGACAGGGTCTTGAAGGGAATGTTCTTTGAGCATCAAAGAGATTTGTTCTTCTTGGGGCTCTTTCTACCACCCCAACTCGAGATAACCAAATGGCCACTTGCTGTTCCTACATACCTCTTGAAGTGTTGCAGGAAGGGAGAGCCCTTCCAGGGTCCCAGAGTGGGCTCTTGTCTAACACTGAGAATTGAAATTTCCGAGGAGACACATGAGCTGACAAAGCAAGAGACTTTATTGGGAAGGAGTGCCAGGCGGAGAGCTGCAGAGTAAGGGAACCCAGGAGAACTGCTCTGCCACATGGCTCACAGTCTCGGGTTTCATGGTGATGGAACTCATTTCTAGGTTTTCTCTGGCCAATCACTCTGACTCAGGGTCCTTCCTGGTGGCGCACCCACTGTTCAGGCCAGACAGATTCCAGCAAGAAGGGTTCTGGGAGGTGGAAGGACACGTGGTGTCTCCTTTTGACCTTTCCCAAATTCTTCCTGTCGGTGGTGGCTTATAAGTTCCACGTTCCTTACCAGGATCCCCTGCCATAAAATAACTCATGTAAATGGTTACCGTGGTACCTGGCCATGCTGGGCGGGTTTGGTCAGCATGTTTTCACTAACAGAAGGACTTTGACTTACTGGTATTTGGAGAGGCTGTGCCGTTAGGTCACAGGTTTTACGGCCACACCTCTGCACAGAGGGCAAAGATCAAGGGTCTAAGGAGGCAGCATGTCCTCTACTGGAAACTGGAACACAGAAATGAGCCTCTGGCGTTTATCTCCTGGGTCACCTCCAAGAGGACCGTTGTGTAGGCAACGGCTTCTGTGGTGGACGTCAAGGTGACATCACTCTCCATCTCATCCTGGGAGCTTCAGAGAACAAGCCAGGGCTTGAAGGCCAGGTCACCAAGTTCCACCAGCTCATTTTTCTTCCTTTTTGGTATTCTTGACACTAAGCACCACCTTGACTAAATGCTGACTGCCAAGTACTTGTGCACGGCCTGGAGGGTTGAGAAGGGGGAAGCCAGCCTGGAGACTTTAACAAAAGGCCCAACCTCAAGGTGGATCTCAGGGCTGAAGAGAGAGAAGTCTGCTCTCTCATCCCACATGAGACACTTCTATTGTCAGCACACGAGGATCGGGGTTTCCTGATTGCATTGGGGGAAAAGGCCATTCCTTCCCTACTAATATCTGAAGCCTTTCCCAGTTGGGCTGATTCAATTTTTAACTATGAATAGGAGTCCATGAGACAAGAATATGGGAACAGAGGTAGAACTAAAGAGAAACTCCAGGACAGGATAATTGAGTACAAAGACAAAGAGATTCAGTTCAATTCAGTCACTCAGTCATGTCTGACTCTTTGCGACTCCATGGACTGCAGTATACCAGGCTTCCCTGTCCATTACCAACTCCTGGAGCTTACTCAAACTCATGTCCATTGAGTAGGTGGTGCCATCCAACCATCTCATCCTCTGTCATCCCCTTCTCCTCCTGCCTTCAATCATTCCCAGAATCAGGGTCTTTTCAAATGAGTCAGTTCTTCGCATGAGGTGGCCAAAGTATTGGAGTTTCAGCTTCAGCATCAGTCCATCCAATGAATATTCAGGACTGATCTCCTTTAGGATGGACTGGTTGGATCTCCTGGCAGTCCAAGGACTCTCAAGAGTCTTCTCCAACACCACAGTTCAAAAGCAGCAATTCTTTAATGCTCAGCTTTCTTTATAGCCCAACTCTCACATCCATACATGACTACTGGAAAAACCAAAGAGATTAGAGATGGATTTCGGAAGAAATGGGACATCTGAACATCAATCTGCCAACCCTCCTTAGTGATAGAAGGACCATCACTTTCACAGCAGAGATGCAGGGAGGAGTGCGACATCGGGGAAATACGGTCACTTTGAATACCTGTCTCACCCTCCCGCTTTCTTCAAGCTCTCTAGAACCTCTGGGAAGTTGCTAGGAAAGGCCTGGTATTGGTGCAAATGTAACAGCAGCGACTCAATCATATATAAGCATTTATATAGTCAGTATGTTGCCGATTAAGGTCTGTCTAGTCACGGCTATGGTTTTTCCTGTGATCATGTATGGATGTGAGAGTCAGACTGTGAAGAAGGCTGAGCACCCAAGAATTGATGCTTTTGAACTGTGGTGTTGGAGAACACTCTTGAGAGTCCCTTGGACTGCCAGGAGATCCAACCAGTCCATTCTGAAGGAGATCGGCCCTGGGATTTCTTTGGAAGGAATGATGCTAAAACTGAAGCTCCAGTACCTTGGCCACCTCATGTGAAGAGTTGACTCATTGGAAAAGACCCTGATGCTGGGAGGGATTGGGGGCAGGAGGAGAAGGGGACGACTGAGGATGAGATGGCTGGATGGCATCACGGACTCAATGGACGTGAGTCTGAGTGAACTCTGGGAGTTGGTGATGGACAGGGAGGCCTGGCGTGCCGCGATTCATGGGGTCGCAAAGAGTCGGACACGACTGAGCGACTGAACTGAACTGATGTCTACACAGCCTCACTGCACACACAGCACTGTTCCCCTCAGCAAGCACACGGGCAGGCATGCAGTAGGTGCTTAACCAGTAAGGTGGTTTCGAGAATCTTGGGTGTGGGGTGGGGCCCAGTGGGGTGGGGCCCACTGAGGTGGGCGCCCAGCTGACCCTGTTCCCACCACTGACGGGCTGTCCCTGTACTGGGTCGCGTGTGTTAAAGCTCCCTGAGAGCAGCCCTCGTCTGTGCCCGCATTTCCCTGGTGTTTCGTGCAGCACTTGCCCCCGCTGGGCAGCAAATGAACACCTGTTGGCAGATGTTTAAAGCCACGCCTGCTCTGATGAGGATCATATCTTCAGAACCAGAAGTGACGACAACCTGCCCAGTGAGGATGCACACACCCAAGCGGAGGCCATCGGGATGCTTCCAATAAGGCCGGTCCTGGGACGGTGGGGTCTTTGGGCCACAAGAGCAGCACAGCCCCACCCAGCCGCCTGACTTCCCCATGACTTTCCGCAGCACTATTTTTCAGGGGGAGAATGAGAAGACCCAGAGAGAAATTCAGCATCTTTGAAATGAACTTACTTGAACAGACCCACAGACCTAGAGAATGAAACTATGGTTGCCAGGTGGGAAGAAGGCTGGGGGAGATAGTTAGGGTTTGGAGATGGACGTGGACACATGGCTCTATTTAAAATGGATAACCAACAAGGTCCTGCGGTGTGGCACAGGCTATTCTGCTCCACGTTACGTGGCAGGCTGGATGGGAGGGGAGTTTGGGAGAGAATGGATACATGGATATATATATTGACCGAGTCCCTTTGCTGTCCACTGGCAACTATCGCAACATTGTTAACAGACTATTCTCCAGTATAAAACAAAAAGTTAAAAGGGTAAAAAAGAAAGAAAGAGGTTCAGTGACGTTGCGTCAAGTCACAAAAAAATATCGTATTTCAAGAATTACTAACTCCCAAAAAGTAAGATAAGAGAAAATCTACTCAAAAGGCAAGAAAATTTCCCATAATGTTCAGATTGCCAGGGGACACATTGGAAGCTGGGAGCAGGGTCAGAGGGACCCTCTAGGCTGTAGAGCAGGGGTCAGCAAACGTTTTCTGTAAAGGGCCAGATAGTATTTTCAGCCCCACATAGCCTACCATCTCTGTCACAAGAATTCATCTCTGCCTCAGTATGGGGAAAACAGCCTCAACACCATATCAGTGAATGAACAGGGCTGCGTTACTAATAGAACTTTATTTATAGACACAAATTTGAATTTGGCATCATTTTCATGTGTCACAAAATATTGTTCTCTTGACTTCTTTAAACTATTTGAAAACGTAAGTATAACTCTGAGCCAGAAGACTGTAAAAAACAAATGGCTGGCTGGATTTGACCAGCTGACCCCTGAGTGTCCTACCAGGGCCTTGGATCCTTCCGTTTCATACCCTCACCTCACTCTTTGGAAGTGAAACGTTAGGCCACTGAAGTGTTTCTTTCCCTACAGGCTCATGTGCGAATCCATGCTCAGTCACTCGGTCATGTGCAACTCTTCGCAGCCCCATGGACTGTAGCCCACCAAGCTCTAGAGGTTCACGCTGTCGTTCAGTTGCTAAGTTCTGTCTGACTCTTTGTGACCGCATGAACTGCAGCATGTCAGGCTTCCCTGCCCTTCACCATCTCCCAGAGCTTGCTCACACTCATGTCCATTGAGCCAGTAATGCCACCCTCTTATCCTCTGTCAGCCCCTTCTCCTCCTGCCCTCAATTTTTCCCAGCACCAGGGTCTTTTCCAATAAGGTGGCTCTTTACATCAGGTAACCAAAGTATTGGAGCTTCAGTTTCAGCATCAGTCCTTCCAATGAGTATTCAAGGTTGATCTTTAGGATTGACTGGTTTGACCTCCTGGCTAAGGGGACTCTCAAGAGTCTTCTCCAGCACCGCAATTTGAAAGCATCAATTCTTCAGCTCTCCAGCCTTCATTATGGTCCAATTCTCACATCCGTACATGACTATTGGAAAAACCATAGCTTTGACTGTATGCACCTTTGTCACAAATTGATATCTCTGCTTTTTAATATGCTGCCTAGGTTTGTCATAGCTTTTCTTCCGAGAAGCAAGAGTCTTTTAATTTCGCGGCTGCAACTAACATCCATAGTGATTTTGGAGCCCCAAATAAAATCTGTCACTGTTTCCACTTTTTCCCCATCTATTTGCCATAATTGTGAGGGACCGGATGCCATGATCTTAGTTTTGGGAATGTTGAGGTACTAAAGCAGTGCCTTCTCTATGTAGCGGCTGGATTGGCTTGTTCTGCCACTCAAAGGGGTGGATAGCCAGAAATCAAGCTGGAAATATGTCTTCTAATCTAGGGTCCCCAACCTCCAGGATCTAGTGCCTGCTGATCTGAGATAGAGCTGATGTTCTAATAATAAAGGTCGTAGTAAATGTCGTGTACTTGATTCATCCCCAAACCACTTCCCACTCCCAGTCTGTGAAAAACTGTCTTTCACAAAACTGGTCCCTGGGCCAGAAAGGACAGAGTAATCCACCTAACTCCTGACCCCAGGCACCAGTGTATGGCTCCGCCAGCTTAGGTCCAACTTGTAAGAAAGTATGTGGATGCCTCAGCCACACCGTGGCTCTCTCTTCCAAGAACCAGAAACTCCCTAGACACAGCTTTAGAACTTTCCAGTGCATTGTGTGGGATTTGGCCTTGGTAAATTTAACTCAGGGGAGCACTGAAGGTCTGCCCTTTCTATCGTGACAGAAATAAATGAGGAGCTGGCACTCCCAGAATAAAACAAAAGAAGTCCCAATTTCCATGGTTGAATAAAAAGAACCATTGGGAAGCCTAAGGCTTGTAAAAAGTAAAACATATCTGAACAGCATGAGTGGGTAGTCTGGAGAACACTGCTCTCTGCTCCCCCGACTGTTTGAATATGTTGCTTCTAGAAGCCAGAGACATCATCAGAGGCCTCGGGGCTTGGGGAAGATTTGGTTGGACCTAAAAGAAGCTAGACCACGGGGAAGACAACTTAAGCAAAACCTGAAAACACACAGACATGAATTCTCAAACAGCCGCTTTCATTCATTCATGTGATATTTATTTCCTCCTTATCATGTTCCCAGAGCTAAGCGAGGTACTAAGAAAGTCAACTTGAATGAGACCAAGTGCCTGCCTGTGAGGAGCCTAAGGGTGGGTCAGGCTGGCAGGTACCAGTTGAAAAGGGATCTTAGGAGCGGAAAGGTTGGCAGGCTTCAGGACAGGCGTGCTCAAGCGGTGCAGCCCACAGAGCCACTGCCCCCTTGCAGACACCTGGGGATCTGCAAACTTCCGGAGTCTGGAGTGTCTGGCAGACACCGGGTGAGAGTGAGTACTGATGCTCAGTGGGACCTGGGGGGCTGTTCCACCTCCGCAACAAACCCGTCCCCAGGAAAGGCACAGCCCTGAGCCACTGAGATCAAGGACACCCTAAAACTTCACCTGCCCGAGTCTCTGTCTCTCTTCCTGCTCAGAAACTCTCCACCCTGCCCTGCTCTGCAAAGGGAACTGCCCAAGGGAGGTACCAGCAGGGAGTCTGGGGAACCAGGTAGGGAGATCAAAGGGAGAAAGCCAATCAGAGGCACAGCCTCTCTGCTCCCACATGCTCCCTCCCACCGGGTCAGCACCCTGTCTCTGGTGTTGATGGTTTCATTTTTCTGGAAAGGAAAAGAACAAACACAGTAGATAATTGTAGTGGAACGGCCGATAAGTAACGTTTGGTCTCCTCTTTACAACCATTCCCTAGGGTCCCATTATGGTAATTTTTCTTCTATAACTGGCAAATTGTATAACGAGTCAGATGATAAACCAGCAAGCAAGGCAGAAATTTGCATTTTAATACAAGTGCCTTATCACTCCCCCAGCCCCCCGTCTTGAGGAGGTCAGGGCCTCGCTGATCCTGGGTCCTCCCAGTGCCCTGCCCTCCTGGACCCCTTCTCGAATTCTGAGTGAATGAATCTGGAGTGCTCAATACATGTAATTTCTCTGCTTTCTACAGATATTATGTGGCAGAGAGATGAAGACCCAGGCCCCTGGAGGCAGCCAGTCTGGCCCTCCCCCAGTTCCACGCAAGAAATAAGCGTCCTTGGGCACAATCCTGCAGCATGCCTCAGTTTTCCTTTCTGAAAAATGGGGATAGTTATACCACTTACCAGGTGGCACTGGTGGTAAAGAACCTGCCAGTGCAGGAGATCTAACAGATGTGGGTTCAATCCCTGCGTCAGGAAATCCCCTGGAGGAGGGCATGGCAACCCACTCCAGTATTCTTGCCTGGAGAATCCCATGGACAGAGGAGCCTGGTGGGCTGCAGTCCACAGAGTTGCAGAGTCAGACACGACCGAAGCAACTTAGCATAGGCGCTCATCCCACTCACACTATAGGGTGTTTTAAAATGTGTGCCTGACACAGAGCAAATGCTTGATAAGTATTATTCATGATATTGTGTTGGTGATGATGGTGATGAGCTCTGGGAAGCCCAGGGGTGCTGAGGATAGTGATTCCTAGTTGAGATTGTAGTTATCACATCAGTTTCTGTGACCTTTGTCCTCACCTGTGCTCTTCTGCCTCAGCTTCAACACCACATGCTCAGACCACAGTTCAGGAGTCCTCGAAAGGATCTGAAAAGAAACTGGCCATAGGTTATAGAAGATCTCCTCTTTCTTTTTCTCTCTCTTGCGCACACACACACACACACACAGCATCACCATTACCAAGGCTTCTGCTATGCCATATGGCCACACCCTGGGTAAGCCTAGTTTTGGGAATTCTAGAACCGTTCACCCCTGCAAAGAGGTGACTTAATCTCTGGACCTCTGAGTCCCAGGTTTGACCTCTAAACTCTGCTCGGTCACCTCTAGCCATGTAACTCTGGGAAAGCAAGTGCCTTTCTCTGTCTGTAAAGTGCAGGTAACAGCATCTACCCTTTCGAGCACTGGAGGGTTAACAGATGCTTGTGCCTGGCACCTGCCAAACACCAGTTGAACGTACCAATTAGTTGACTCCAAAGGGCACTCACAATCTCGGCCAGCTTTTATGGCACGGAGGTTCCACTTGGCAGGGACGGTCCGTCCTTTCAAGCTCAAGAGAAACCAGAAAATCCTGCCAAAAACCAGGGATTATTATTTGAGCTCCAGGAGCGAGGGCTCTGGGGACTCGGCTCGTCCTATTGTTTGAATTTATAGACGTGGCCCTCCGGCAGCCAGGAGGATGGAAAGCGCTGTTATCGAAGCGGATTTGGGGAGGATTATTCTAGAATTTCATTCAACCCCTTGAGACCATTGGCAATTCCAAACTAGAACAGGGAATGGAGTTAGTTCTGTATCATGATGGAGTTTTTGTCCACCTCGCATGGTGGAGGTGGGAGGGGCTGCTTTTCCTACACAGAATGAGTCACAGACCACAGGTGAGGGCTTTGGTGGTGATGTCATAGCTAAGATCATTTATCCATCCATTCATCCATCCATTCATTCTATTCATGTGTATTGATCTCCTACTCAGGTATGATCTAAATCCTTAAGATACATTAGCGATCAGGCTTCCCTGGTGGCTTAGTGGTAAAGACTCTGCCTGCCAGTGCAGGAGACTCGGGTTCAACCCCTGATCTGGGAAGATCCCACACCCCACGGAGCAGCTAAGCTCACATGCCACAGCTATCAAGCCTGTGCTCTCGAGCCTGGGAGCCACTGAGTCCACAGCTGCAGCTGCTGAAGCCTGCATGTGCTAGAGTCCGTTCTCAGCTTCTAAAGAGTGGCTCCCACTGGCCTCAACTAGAGAAAAGCCTGCTCAGCAACAAGACCCAGCACAGCCAAAAGTGAATTTACACAATTATTTTTTTAATGTATGTTAGAGGTCAAAGCAGAAAACATCCCTCACCTTCATGTAGCTTGTGTTTTAGTGTGGGGAGACTCTCACCACCATAACACTGGTCCAGGAGAGTCAGACGGCGGACTTGGAGAAGGCCCCAGGAGAACCAGGAAGGCTCCGCGGTGGGATCCCAATCCCCATCTCTGGCTGGACTCACCAGAGGATCAGGAGAATGTCAGTTGCTAGGGGCTGGGAGGTGACAAGTGACATCCACGTCAGTCCGACCCATGTGTGTGGGTCCCAGCAGCTTATACCATCCCAGAGTAACATAAGGTGGAACAGGAAATGCCTTCTAATTGATTGACAGCTCAGAGGACCAAGTCTCACCCGGCCGCCTCCTCTGGACCAGGAGGGCCCCCGACTTCAACAGCAAAGAAGAGATGAACGACCTTCTCCCAGAACGTCATTGGTTGAGTTTCTACTCATTCAATCAACATTTGCGGGGCTGAATGCAGTGCGGCCGTAAAGCTGGATGAGGTATGACTCCTGTCATTAAGAAGCTTGCCAACTCGGAGATGATATAAGATATGCAGGTAGATAACTTGGATTAAAGAGGAAAAATTGATGGGTACCCCCGACAAAGTATAGAGAAAGTGTTCCGAGAATCCCAAGGAGGGAGATGACTTCCTGCTTGGGCAGGGAGGAGGGGATGGTGGGGAGGTGGAAGGGAAGTTATCGAGGCAACGTGGAGGAGGTGGTGTTGGAGTTGAACCTTGAAAAGACCCGAGGAGCGTCCTGGTGTGGGGCCTGGGTGAGTAAGGTGGGCGGGAGACGGGTGACTGGCGGGGGCGTGGCGAGGTGTGGAGGGCGGCAGTGCTGGGAGCCAGGAGGGCGGGAGAGGTGACGTCAGACGGGCCTGACCCGGGATGGTTGAGCAGCTGGGCCCGGTTCTCTAAGCTCATGCCACCATCACTGCTGCCTCCCTCTGCACTCAGGGGCAAACAGTAGGGGCTGTGTTTAGAAGCTTCCAAAGATGAGGACGAGGAGGGCTTGTCAATTGTGTCTTATTCTGAGAACCTTAGAAGCCCAAGCTTTCCGAGCTGGGAAAGATATTAAAGACGACCCTTCCCACCTGTTGCCGCATCCTTGTCTGCTCCAGCATCCTCTGCTTCCACACCTGCCAGCCCAGACTCACCTGCCCATCCTCACCCCGGCTTCACACCTGGGCCAGCTGCGGCCAGAAGCAGGTGTCCCGCTCAACTCCCCGGGTCTGCAGGGCTGAGATGAGCATTTCCATCGCAGCCACAAATTCCCCCGCCCTCCTGAGCCCAGCCTGATGACTTCCTGCAGCGGCTGGGTTCACACATTCAGCACCCACACACCTTCTGGGGACCAAGGGGAGGGAGGGAACCAGTGGGAGTGGGGAGCAGCATCTTCTGGTTTGCTGGGGAGGGGGTTCTCCTCCTTGCCCTTTCCTCCCACACTAGAGCCCCAGAAGACCCCTAAGAGCCTCCATTTTCCTCCCTGCCTCTCTGAGAGGGGAGACATGTGGCTGGAAGGCTAGAAAAACATCCCAACCCTTCCAGGAACAAACATGAGGGCCTGGTCCTGATTCGAGGGCCGGAGCCTCTTGGAGCTGGGGAATCTGGAAGCTGCGTGGGAGGGGGGAGTGGAGAGGATGGAGCGGAAACCTGTGCCCAAGTGAATGCTATTCACACGCTTCTCTCAAATTCTCCTGTTGAGGTGAGACAAACTGTTCTTTGAGAAATCCAACTGGGGAGACATTAATAACAGCGCCTCCTGAAAACGGGGAGGGGAGCCCACACTAAATAATCGAAGGTCTTTGAGAGCTTGTGCAGAGAGACGCGGTGCTCTCTGCTGTGCCGAGGAAAGGTTAATAAACCCCGGTGACACAGGGCAGCATGGAGGACCTGCAGTGCTCTGGGCCGCTTCCCGGAAGGACACGTGCGCTCTGACTCACGCCCAAGGCCAGAGCATCTCGCAGGCTTGGTTTCTCCCGGGTCTCCTCCTCTGTCTGCCAGCCCCAGAAAATGCTTGAAACAGGTCCAAGGACACAGGAGGAAGACACAGGGGGTCATCCGAGACTCGCTGAGCCAGAAGGCCAGGCAGTGTTCCTCCCAACTCTGCTCACTTGGCCACAGAAAGGATGGAACACAGCCTCTCTCTCTGCTGTTCCTTTTGGCTCCCCAGACGGTGCAGTGGCAAAGAGCGGGTCTGACAGTGCAGGGGACGCAGGAGACTTGGGTTTGATCCCTGAGTTGGGAAGATCCCCTAGAGTAGGAAATGGCAACCCACTCCACTATTCTCACCTGGGAAATCCCATGGACAAATCCCTCGCGGGCCATAGTCCATGGGGGTCGCAAAGAGATGGACATGACTCAGCTACTGAGCATACACGCAGAGGTGAAAGGGGGAAGGGGAGGAGGGGGTCCTAAGCCCCTGGCCTCCTGGGTATCTGACCCCCAAGGTGGAGCCCCCATTGAGATGGAGCCCCTAGGAAGTATTACCTCTCACCTGACACGGCCCCATCTTCCCTCACAATGACGTCCAGTCGTGAGGCCCACAAACAACCGTAAGAGTGAATGGCACCACGGTCCGCCTCCCGGGGAGCTTGGGCATGGAGAGGTGTGCACTCAGTGTGCCCTCTGGTAGTTGAGGGAGCTGGCACCGGGGGTCAGGAAGCTCAGCAGTGAACCAAGAGCATCCAGATGTGCCGTTTGCCTCCTGGGGACCCTACTCGCGCCAACACAGTCTGTGCACTGGCTTCATCTCGCCCCAGCCCAGAGCTGCCAGCGCTTGGCAGCCAGAAACCCAGGCCGTCTCTGGATGCTGCCAGCTGCTTTGATCTCCCTGGCTAGTGCCTGGCGGCAGCGGTTTATTACCACCTAAACACCGCATCCAGAATCTGACAGAGAAACAAGCGCTTGGGTGACACCCAAATGCAGCCTGAACACAGGCTCGCTGACATTTCCATCTGCCCCTCCGTCCCAAGAGCCCCTCTGTGCCACCAAAGCCACAGGCAGGAAAGCAGGTCACCCTGCTCTGTGGGGGGGCCGGGCAGATGTTTACCAGATGCTCAGCTCCCTGCTTTGCGGATTCTGCAGGGGGTGTGATAGATAAGGGAGGGGCAATCCTTTGCCTAACTCCCAACAAACTGCAGCTGGGAAAACGGGAATATGCTGCGTCTTAGCCAATGATTCTCAGCCCTGAGCACGAGTAAGAATCTCGGAAGGAACTTTGTTTCAGAAAGAAACAAACAGCAACAACAGCAAAACCACTAAAAGTCTGGGTCCCACCTAAGACCAATCAATTCAGAATCCCTGGGGGAAAGGTTGAAACATCAGTGATATTAAAAGCTCCCCAGGTATCTAAGCATGTGCACTCGTGGTGAGCACCTCCTGGTCCAGGCAGAGGGAAGCCGGCCCTTACCTTGGTGACCCTCACCCGGGAGAGATCGCGGGGAGGAAGGAGACAGGATATTCTTGCTCGCGTTTACTTCCTCTGCCTCCAACAGAAGTTCCCTCCACTGGGACCCCCTCCTTCCTCTCCACTTACCTGCACTTGACTGACTCTTCAAAACCCAGACGTTACCAAATGTAAAAGAGAGAGCCAATGGGAATTTGCTGTATGTCTCAGGGAACTCAAACTGGGGCTCTGCAACAACCTAGAGGGGTGGAATGGGGAGGGAGACAGGAGGGAGGTTCCAGGGAGGGGACATATGTACACCTATGGCTGGTTCACGTTGACGTTTGGCAGACACCAACAAAATTCTGTAGAGCAGTTATCCTTCAATTTAAAAATAAATAATTTTTAAATAAATATATAAATACAATCAGTTTCATTTCCTCTTCCTCTAGGCCTGCAGCACGTGGTGTGAGCCTGGTCGCCAGGAACCGCGCATCCTGTCCATTGGGCTTTCTGCACGGTCTCATTGCCCCTGCTGAACCCTGAGCTCCCAATGCAAGTCTCTGTCCCCGACCGACACCTGTGACTCTTGAAGTGTCATCTCCCAACTCCGTCCTTGTCACCTGGGCACTTGTTAGAAATGCAAATTGTGCCTCTCCTCCAAGCCTACTGGATTAGAAGCCCCAGTGTGCTGAGGGTAGAGGGGGGACCAGCAACCCACGTTTTAACGAGTCCTCTGGGTGAGGCAGAATCACCACTCTGGGCTCTAGACCCTGGCTACTCAAACTGTGGTCCCAGGGCCCAGGGAGGGTCAAGGCAGAATCTCAAGCCCCATCCCAGACACCCTGAATGGGATTCTGCATTGACGTCCAGAGGACACGAATGCGCAGTAAACCTCGAGAGCTGCTGATGGAAGCAGCATCTGGAGTGCCTCATCTGGCTCATGGAAAAGCAACACCGAGGACTTCCCTAGTGGTTCAGTAGTTAAGACTCTGTGCTTCCACTGCAGTGGGTGTGAGTTCGATCCCTGGTCGGGGAACTAAGATCCCACATGCTATGTCATACAGCCAAAAATAAATAAAAATTGTAAAAAGGGGGGAAAAAAAAGGCAACTCCATTCCCTTGTCATAGGACCTTATTCCTCAGTCCTGTTCAGAAGATCTTAGCCTTGATCACAAGCTGCAGGTGCTGAGGACCTGCAGAGAGAATCTAGAGAAGTTATCAGAAACACAAACAGCCTCGCCTCTATCCCTGAGAAAGACCAAGCAGAGACGTGGCTCCTTGACTGCTGCGTCTGGCCCCTGGGTCCTGGCCCCTTTCCCTGAATGTGAGTGAGCCCCTTGACGCTGTCCAGATGGTTGGCTTGCCTTCAAGGGGCCGCCTCCCTGGCGGAGGGCTGATTGCGCCAAGGTTGTCGTCTAAGTCAAGCCAAGCCCACTCATCCCATCTCTGGCAGCCTTGCCCCATTTGGCATTCCTCAGCCACGTGTGCCTGTGAAGTCACTAAGTCCTGTCTGACTCTTTTTGACCCCGTGGACTGTAGCCCGCCAGTCTCCTCCGGCCACGGGATTCTCCAGGCAAGAACACTGGAGTGGGCTGCCCTGCCCAGGAGGGGATCTTCCCTGCCCAGGGATCGAACCCGTGTTTCTTGTGTCTTCTGCATTGGCAGGCAGGTTCTTTATCTCTAGTGCCACCAGGAGGCCCGTTCCCCAGCCATGCTTCCCTTAAATGCGCTGGAGGGGAATGACATCAGACTGTAGTTCCAGGAGTGGGACTCGGCTGGGAGGGGCAGAGACCACAGGAGAGGACAAGAGGTGTCATGGGACCGCCGCAGACTCCCAATCCACTGCTCGTCCAGTTCCTGCCCATGAGTCCTGAGTGCCCACTACGGCATGCCTGGTGCATCCCCCCGGCTTCTCGGTCACATCAAAGGTTGTTAAAAATTTATCCAATCTGAGATTGATATTGAAATGCCAGTTTCCCCTGACAGGTTATAAATAACTGCTTGGAGTCCAATTTTGAGGTTTTTATTTTTTTTTAAAAATTAGTAAGTGATCATGCATTCATCTGTGATTGAATCCAAGACACTCTTTCCCTCCTCCCTCGAAACCCATCGTCAAAGGCCATTACTACTCTGCCTGCTCAGAGAATATGTGTATGGAGCGTTAATGTCCCCTGGGGAAGTAAGACCATTCTAGGAAGAAGAAAAAAAAAAAGATGTATTTCCATCTCTGTTCCAACACGCACAACCTAATTAAGATTTTATAAACATTCACCCAACAGGAAAACACACACACACACACACACACACACACACACATTAACGGACACCTAAATTAGCAAGGCAAATATAGTCTGATGAAGTAGCTTTCTTGCCTGATTCCGTCCAGTTTTAATTAGGTGTCTGTCACGGGGACAGTGTCACACAGAGAGACTGTCTCATTTTGAGTCTTCAGTTTGAGATTGGGGTTGTGGGTCCCTCATGCTTGCCCTTTTCCTGGGCATCCCAGTGTGGTCTCCTTTGAGTCTCCCTCCCTCCTCATCGCTCTCACCCTTTGCCTGTCTCTCCGGCTCAGGGAAGACAGAGAAGGACCTTGTCTCTCAGCTGGCCGCATTCCAGGGCCTCCCTGTGGCACCAACTCACAAGAGGCAGCTCCGTTGTGGATGTGACCTTGGCAGAGCCACACCTGGGAGACTGCCCGGTGACAGTGGGGTCTTGCCAGCCCACGCTGGACGCCAGCCCTGGGCACAGGAAGCACAGGCTCCCGCATCTCCCCAAATGCCAGCAGGGCATCCTCTCTGCACCCCAAGGTGCCGTCTTGGCGGGAGGCAGGGGGTTGCTCTTGGACCTGCTGATGTCTGCTCCCCCATTCCTACTGCCATGCCATCCGGCTGGAAGAAAATCCAGGAGATAATTAGCTTTCTCCTTTTCCTGTCCCTAAGGCTGTTTGAAAAGTACATTTTCTTTCGCACGTCTCAAAAATTAATTCTGTTTATGTTTTGGAGGAGCACGGAGGAAGGAGTTGAGGAAAAGTGTCACTCGCTCCTTTGGGAGAAGCTTGGAATGCGTGGGGCTCAGGGCAGGGGAAACTCACTCCTCTGAAGTCAGATTTTTTTTTTTTTTTGGCCGTGCCACATAGCAAGTGGGTCAGTTCCCTGACCAGGGATCAAACCCCGTCCCCTGCATTGGAAGATTGGAAGTGTGAAGTCTTAACCATGGAAGCACCAGGGAAGTCCTTAGAGCCAAACTGAATGCAGAGAGAAAGAAAGGGCCTGGAAGAGCCAGGGTGCGGGCTGACCTCCAGGGCAGCCTCCTTCTTGGAGCAGCTCTTCTTGCCTGTGACAAAGCAAGCATGGCACCTCCCAGGTGAAACTGCACTGGAACTTCCCAAGAGAGGCTGGTGATGGGAAGGGGGCAGGGGAGGCTGGAGAAACAGGCCTCAGGAGACTAAAATGTGGTGCCTTTTGAGCCTGCTCGCCCTGGTGCCCGGCACCCTTCATTGGACCCAGCAGTTGGGTAGCATGTGGTTGCCTGAACCACACCCCCTCCCCACCCCACCTTCAGGCAGGAACCCAGGCTGGGAGGCCTCCGATGGTGCACGCAGAGGTGAGGCCATACCAATCCCATTACAAAGATGATAAAAGTGAGACCCTGGGGAGACTGTGAGACAAAGCTAAGATCTCCAAGCTTCTGGCTCAAAGATAACTCACTCCAAGCTTCCTCTTACCCCAGAGAGATGGGGATTCAACTCCTCTCTCTGCCCAGCAAAGGCAGAAACAGTGGAAATCTATGCAGAAAGAGCAGAAGGGCTGTGCAATTGACATGAAGAATAAATTGCTGGTAGGGATTTATTTTAATTCAATGATAACGTCTCAGGTGCAAGTCTCTTGACTCGGAGAAATAAGAGAGTAGCACGGCCTGCCTTTGGGGTATTTACAGGCTGCCAGGAGCATGAATTAAGTGCCAGGGCAAAGGTGGCCAGAGAGCCGGACAGGATGGCACTGTGGGCTCTGCAGAAACATGGGCCCGCAATGCCCGGGCTGGGTGTCTGAAGCCACCCCCCGGCTGCCCGCAGATGTTGCTGGAAGAAAGGCCGTTCGCCTGTGCACCCTGCTGTCCCTGACTCTGCCCCCCGCCCCCCTCACCCCTGGGTACAGCTGCAGCAACCGGCAAAGCAGCCAGGCCCTCTCGAATTACTGAAGTGACACTCGCTTTGTATACACATGTTTACAGTCAGGGCCAGATGGTGAGGGATTGGCTCCGTTTCAACGCCACTCCAGTGTGCCCGGCTGGGCCGGCTCTGCGCGTGGCTAAAAGATAATGTGGGGAGAGGGCAACCCCTTCCTTCCTGAGATGCCATCCCTGAATCTGTTCCCCATCTGAGCAGCCCTCACTTAAAAGCAGCCTTAGCTTGCCAGCTGTCAGAACTTTTTATCAAATCTCCTGAAATCCTGCAGACAGAAGAAAGAGACATAGCCCACTCTGATATCCTCCAGAGTTGCCTTCCTCTTTTCCTTTTTTTTTTTTTTTAAAGAAACAAATAAAGCATGTTTGATGGAAAGGAGCTTGCAAACGATCACGGATGACAGTGTTTATGTTGCCAAATTATTTGTACTGGTAAGAAAAGAGGGCGGACAGAACGTGGATCAAAGGGAGTGATTGTTTACCAAACTAGAGAGACGTTCCTAAGTGACAGGATAGGAAAAAGGGAGGAGGGGAGGAGATGGGCAACGAGCCAGGGACAGATTCAGACACGTCTGTGTGTTTCCATCTGCCTTCCCCCAAAAAAGACAGTGGAAAAAGTCCATCACGGACAGCTGTTCTCTGGGGCCAGAAGGAAGCCCTGGACTGTCAGCTCCCGGGAGACCTGAGCCAAGCTTCTCCCCTCTGAACTTAACCTGAAAGCTCCCCTCCCAACAAAGCCCATGAAAAACAGAAGCAGCACCAAGAGAAAAGAAAAGAAAAGAAAAACCTAGAGCCAGACTTTTATAACCTCCAACAGCAGGGATCATAGTGCTGGTTGCGCAGTTGTCTTAGACTCTTTGGATTGCGACCTGCAGGCTCCTCTGTCCATGGGATTCTCCAGGCAAGAATACTGGAATGGGTTGCCATGCCCTCCTCCAGGGGATCTTTCCGACCCAGGGATTGAACCCGGGTCTCCTGCATTGTGGGCAGACTCTTCACCATCTGAGCCACCAGGGAAGCCCCTATAGTCTCCACAGTGGGAATCAAAAGAAGTGAAGTGTCTCAGTCGTGTCCGACTCTTTGCGACCCCGTGGACTGTAGCCCACCAGGCTCTTCCGTCCATGGGATTCTCCAGGCAAGAATACTGGAGTGGGTTGCCATTTCCTTCTCCAGGGTATCTTCCCAACCCAGAGATCGAACCCGGGTCTCCCGCATTGCGGGCAGATGGTTTAACCTCTGAGCTACCAGGGAAGCCCGAAAGGTCTGAGTAAAAAGCAACAAAAGTTTTTGGAAAGAGCACTCCAGAATTCCTCCTTCAGAATGAGGGCATTTCATTCAAATTGTCCTTCTGGGGGCCCGGACCATTATTCAAAACATTTTATTTTGAAATTAACTTTTTCAAACTAACTTTAGATTCAGTTCATGAGAAATATTTCACAGTC
Source organism: Aepyceros melampus (assembly GCA_006408695.1). Taxonomy (NCBI): domain Eukaryota; kingdom Metazoa; phylum Chordata; class Mammalia; order Artiodactyla; family Bovidae; genus Aepyceros; species Aepyceros melampus. The sequence goes on along the minus strand of SJXQ01008881.1, from coordinate 335,585 downwards.
TAATAGCCATAACTTTAGCTCTGTGTGTGTGTGTGTGTGTGTGTGTGTGTGTATGGGGGTGTATGGAAGGGGTGTGAAGCTGAGGGTGGTTGCTGGAGGCAGAATTTTGAATTCATTTGCACCAGAGAAGTTTCCAAATGGTGAGTCACTGACCCTTCTCACCTAAACAATCTAGCCCCAAAAGACGCAGCTGTGTTACCTTTGAAAATATCTGAAAGAGTCTGCCTGAACTTCGTGTTCAAGGCAATTCCAGAAAGGAGGTTCAGAATGATTCCTGCTAGAGCAGCTCATCTGAGCCTTGCAGAGTGAAAACTATGATGGAGGAAGAAGAGTACACTCTCTTGAAAGAGCACACACAAACACACACACACACCCCGACACACATTCAGAGACTGGCCCCTGCATCCCCTCCCATTGCACTGTCCATTTATCCAGCCTCACACACAAGCACAGCCCCAGTCAGGCATTCGGGTCTGTTTTGGTTACTGGCAAGTCCCCAGAGGCTGGAATGCTGCCAGCACACGGCAGGTGCGTGATGAATAGCTATGAAATGTGGACCAAGGACAGAGTATTAGACGAGGTTTGAAGCAGGGTAAGGTAAGTGCAGGGGCCACCTCTAGGACAGCCCTGACAACTCTTTCTCCTGGTATTTGCATCTGTGTGTCATCTCCTCCTAGGTCTTCCCAGGCTTGATCTCTACGACCAAGAGATCATGCAGAAGTGATGGTGAGGAGATTGGGAGGAGCCAACGGGCACGTCACCAGCATCCTTATGGACAGGCCCACGTGGAGAGGTGCTGAGCCTTCTTGCACGCAGCCAGCCAGGAACTGAGGCCTCCAACAACCATGTGAAAGAGCCACTTTGGAAGTGGTTGTTCGGTCTCCCAGTCGTGTCTGACTCATTGCGACCCTACGGCCTACAGCATGCCAGGCTTCTCTGTCCTTCACTGCCTCCTGGAGTTTGCTCAAACTCATGTCCATTTGGACACGGGACCTCAGGCAATCTACAGCCAATGGTGGCCCAGCCCCCATCTGAGGACAACAGGGCAGTGTGGGCTGATTTGTTACACGGCATTTGATGACTAACACAGTGACAGGATGCAGCAAAGCACAGGCAAGGCGTGCACCTTTGTGATCATCCATCAGGTTGTATTTTTTACCCCAAACCTTGATTCTATTTTTCAGAATCTGTTGGGGAAAAAAAAGGAATGATAGAGCTGGTCATACCTATCTTGTAACAGGGATTACAAATGATATGTGTTTTAGGGACTCTTCCAACCCATCTCCAACCCTCCTTAGATATTTCCACTTCAGATCAGGACAGGTGGCTTCATTTCTTTTCTTTGAAGTCACTTTTTAAAAAAAATATTTATTTGTATTTGTTTATTTGGCTGAGCTGGGTCTTGGTCTCAGCATGTGGGAACTCTGATCTTCACTGAGGCCAGTGGGATCCTCTGTGTGGCACACGAACCCTTAGCTGCACGTGAGATCTAGTTCCCCGACTAGGGAATGAACCCGGGTCCCTGGCAGTGGGAGCTCAGAGTCTTAGCCACTGGACCACCAGGGAAGTCCTTCCACTCCTTTGACGACTTTTCTTTTGTCATTTGACTTTCCAAGGGGCATGTTGGCCACACTATAGCCCCTGGCCTGTACTGGGCTCTAAATAAATATTTGCTGAATGAGAAAATGAAAGTGAATGAGTAAATAGCTAGGCCCCCGTCTGTTCTACTTACCATAGGGCTGACCAGGGCGTATGGCCAAACTCTGCTCAGTAGCTCTCTCCCCCGGGATGAGGGTCTGCAGAGGGTGAGAGGGAAAGAGAGGGAAGGAATGGACCCACTCATTACTGTTGTTCTGGCTAATGAGCTGGGACAGAGATGAGAGAGCTGTGGATGGAGAGAGAGAGAGAGACTGGAGACTTTTCCAGCCATTATTATTTAGTAGGAGACACGGCGGCAGATTGAGAATGAGCTGGTTTTCATTACTAGATAATGAACCCAAATGATGGAAGAAAGGGATGGCTGGCTGGGGAAAGGAGCTGAGAAGCCCTCCCACTCTGCTTTGTCAGGGAAGAGCACCAGGGACCAAACGGATATCAGAGAGGTGTACGTGGCTGGAGGAGCTTCCAGCTGGCCTTCTCTCTCTTTGGTTCCAGAAAGAATGAATACATAGTTACCTCGAACATGGAACTCAACCTCTGGGCAAAGCCAGCTTCCTCCTCCGGCTGCAGCCATCAGCTGAGCCCCTACAGACAGCTTCCTGGAGTCTTGGGAATCCCTGCTGATCACAGACCCCAGAGTCCCTGCCACCCCTGGTGGAAGGAGCATGACCTCTCTAAGTATCAGGACATTGGGAAGAGCGTCCAGGGCCTTTGGCCTCTACTTTTTAGAGTTTCCAGATAAATAAAAACAAGGATGCTCAGTACAATTTAATCTGGAGCTCAAATAAATGGTGTTTGTTTGTTGTTGCTGCTTAGTTGATCCCATGGACTGAGATTTTCCAAATACTGGAAAGTGTTACCATTTCCTTTCTCCAGGGGATTTTCCCAACCCAAGGATCGAACCTGCGTCTCCTGCCCACGTCTCCTGCATTGTAGGCAGATTCTTTACCACTGGACCGCCAGGGCAGTCCTTCAGATAATTAATTTAGTATAAGTGCGTGCTGAGTTGCTCAGTTGTGTGTGAATCTTTGTGACCCCATGTACTGCAGCCCACCAGGCTTCTCTATCCGTGAGGATTCTCCAGGCAAGAATACTGGAGTGGGTTGCCATGCCCTCCTCCAGGGGATCTTCTCAACCCAGGGATTGAACCCAGGTCTCCTGCATTGCAGGCAGATTCTTTACCATCTGAGTCACCAGGGAAGCCCAAGAATCCTGGAGTAGGTAGCCTATCCCTTTTCCAGAGGAACTTCCCGACCCAGGAGTCAAACCAGGGTCTCCTGTATTGTAGGCAGATTCTTTACCAGCTGAGCTACCCGGGAATCCTTTTAGTATAAGTGTAGCCTGACTATTGCATGGATGATATTTATGTGAAAATTTATTCTTCTTTTTTGGGAATTCAAATTTAATGCAGCTTTCTGTATTTTCTCTGGCAATTTTGCCACAAGCCTTCTCACCCACCCTTTCCACAACAAATATGGAGAGTGGTTTGAGACGCTGCAGTCCCTGTCTGCAGTCCAGGTCTCCAGCCCTGGAGAGATGCGAAGATGAAAGCATGGTTTAGGAAGAACAGCAGTCACTAACAGGTCCACTGGCTATTTGCTCCATGATGAACCAGCCCAACACTTAGTGGTCTAAAGCAACCATTTCATCATGCTCAGAGATTCTGTGGGCATTTAGACAGGGCATGCCAGGAAAGACTGGTCTCTGCTCTGTGATTGGGGGCTTTGGCTAGGAAGATGCAAAGGCTAGAAGGCCATTGTCACCTGTCTGGTGGGCGACCTGTCTGTGGGCTGGGACCTCAGCTGGGTTCTGCAGGTGCACGAGTACATGGCCTCTTCATGTGGCCTGAGCCTCCTCACATCCTTGAAGCTGAAACCCTTACCTTGTATCTCAAGGAGCCAAAGCTGAGTGTCCCGTGAGACCCAAGGAGGCATTGGCTGCAGCCTCGTGGTGGGACTGGAGGGTTAAAGGGTCTGTGTGTGCTTTAAATTCCAGCAGGCAGTAGGGAAACCTTAAGTGGAGGAAAGAGGGGAGTTCAGGGTGAGATGATGGAGATGACAAGGGTCTGATGATGATGGAGAAGCTCCAATGAGAAGTCTTCCCCAGAAGACGGATGTTTGCCTAGGAAGAGATGCTCCAGGAGGTCAGGGACCTCTGGGAATCGAGAGACCCAGGAGTCAGGAGGAGCAGGCACACTGGGCTGAAGTCCCGGGGGAATGGCAGGGGCGGGCTTTCAGAAGGAACCACTGCTGAATTTGGGGAGGGAGAGTAGCACACGGTGGGGGGCATCAGAAAGCATCCCCAAACGCTCCTGTACCCCCAGAAGGTTTACATTTGCACTTCATCAAAATTGCTGCCGGAATTGCATTCTACGGACACCGTCTGCATTGATCCTGCTCCCACCCATCTGCACACACCGAGACTCCGTGTCCCCCGGCTCCACTGGAGAGCAGAAACATCTGCCTGCAGTAGAGCAGCCTCCTCCCAGCTCACAGGAAGGGTTTTGGCTGCCAGCATGTTTTTTGCCTGAAAAACCCCATGGACGGAGGAGCCTGGTGGGCTACAGTCTGTGGGATCACAAAGAGTCGGACACAACTGAGTGACTGAGCACACACACACACACACACATACACACACACGGGGACTGGGATCAATTCTGCACACCTGGCAACAGCCCTGCTTTGAGGCTGGGGTAGGGGATGCATACTCTGACTTACAGAGAGAACAGAATTTGGTTCAAACAGAGGGAAGGGGAGCTGGGGGCGCTGGGGCTGCTGGGCTGGGGGCTGGGCAGCCTGAGACCCTACACGGTGCTTCGTACACTCCCGTCCCTTCCTGCTCCCCCAACGCTGCCAAGAGGAGCAGGAAGCAACCTTAACCTCGGGGCTTTGGCCTGGGAAACCTGGATGCTTCCCAGCAGCCCCCTCCTGGCACACCTGCTTCTAGGATGCCTCAGCCTGGCCTAACTGCTGCGCGCGGTGGTGGGAGCTGGCCCCACATGGAGCCCAGGCCTTTTGAAGCCTGAGTTAATTGGATTTTACACATCCTCTCTTGCCTGCCCCGTCCTTATTAAATGACAGACAGGAGAGGCCAGGAGCAGCAGGTCGTCACACAGAGAAGGAAAGGTTAGGACAGCGGCATCTCTGTGGAAGCTAATCAGTGCTCAGCCTCCCCTCACCACACCTCACTCTGCAGGAGCTCAAGCGGCACCCAGAACTTAGGGGAGAGTGCAGAAAGGTTAGCTGCCTTTATTACTATTCGTATCCGTATCTGTACTGGCTCGCCTTACGGGGAGTTGTAATCTCAGCCCGTGCTTAGTCATTCAGTCATGTCTGACTCTGTGCGACCCCATGGACTGTAGCCCACCAGGCTCCTCTGCCCACGGGATTCTCCAGGCAGGAATACTGGAGTGGGTGGCCATTTCCTCCTCCAGGAGATCATCCCGAACCAGAGATCAAACCCAGATCTCCTGCACTGGCAGGCAGAGTGTTTACAACAGAGCCACCTGGGAAGCCCACAGCTCCACAATCACGTGCGTGTGTGCACTCACACCCAGCCAGCCCGCCATCTGGGGTGACCTGTGACTGCCCGCAGGACCCAGGAGGGCAGTGCTCCACCTGCCGTTCAAACAGAGAACTGCTTCTCGGGCCACAGAGCTCCAGCAGCCCAGAGTCACCTTGGGCTTCAGCGGCCGCATCTGTCCCCTCCGATCTGTGATAAGAAGGCTGGAGGAGCATCACAGAGCTTTTCCCTCGCCTTGCTTCCCGAGGCCCATAATTTAAAGGAAAAGGGTGGCTATTCAAGATAACACCGAGGAAATTGACTAGCGTGAGAGATGGGATCTCGCGCTGGGCGCTTGGCTCCCCTGGGGTGTGGCCCACATCCCAGCCTTTGTCATGGCCTCAGGGAGGGCGGGGGGACTTCCCTCGACCTTGACTTCCAGTTTGCCCATTGAACAGGCTTCGGTCAGAGGAACCGACGCGAAGACTTGCCACCCCAAGGAAAGCACAGCACCCCGATCGCCTGCTGGTGTCTGAGGAGCGTAAAGGCTCAAGGAGCAGACTATTCCAGCCACAGCCCAGAGTCGGGCTCCGCTGGGCTCCAGCCTACCGGCCGACCCGCAGAGAGTAAACGGCTGGTGTGTCCCACCGAGACGGTGTGGCTTCCACACAGCTCCGCCCCAGCCGTGAGCAACCCCCACAGCACACCGCACTCCATCTACAGATTTCCATTCTAGAGGTTTTGAAGATTAAATGAAAAAAAAAAAAATCAAAGGGTGAATAAAAGTTTTAAAGACTCTGATGCAATGGAAAGCTAGGAAGAAGAAAGACCATGAACTACAGAACTGTGAGCCTCCTCCGTCTCATGGAGCCTCATAAGCCGCTCAGTCGTGTCTGACTCTTCACAACCCCATGGACAGCAGCGCGCCAGGCTTCCCTGTCCTTCACTGTCTCCCAGAGTTTGCTCAAAGTCATGTCCAGTGAGTCGGTGATGCCACCCACCATCTCATCCTCTGCCGCCCCCTTCTCCTTATAAGCATATTGAAAATGTAACGGAATGCCTGCTAAAAACTCCGTTTATTTTGTCCCATTTCTTTAAGACACTAAAGCTGACACCCTATCCAAGGGACGTGTGTAGGCCTTAGGGCCTCCCTCTTGAAGCCCCCTCCCATCTCCCTCTGCGTGCCACCCCTCCAGGTCGTCACAGCACACTGGGTTGAGCTCCGAGCCTCCACAGCAAATCCCCACCTGCTGTCTGTTCCGCATCTGGGAACGTACATGCTTCCAGGCTACTCTGTCAGCTTGTCCCCTCTCCTTCCCACACTGTGTCCACGAGTCTGTTCTCCACGGCTGCCCTGCAAATAGGTTCAGCAGTAGCATCTTTCTAGATTCCATACACATGCATTAATATACAATATTTCTCTTTCTAGCTTACTTCACTGTATACAATCGGCTCTAGTTCATCCACCTCATTAGCACTGAGTCAAATGCAGAGAAATCAAATTTTGATAGCAAAGGCCTGCATCACTCAAGGAAAATTGGGATTAAAAATGGTACAAATGAACTCACATACAAAGCAGAGAGAGCCCACAGACAAAGAAAACAAACTTATGGTTATCAAAAGGGAAGACAGGAAGGGATAAATTAGGAATTGGGGATTAACAGATACACACTACTGTATATAAAATAGATAAATAATAAGGACCTACTGTAGAGCACAGAGAACTCTACTTAATATTTTCCAATAACCTACAAGGGGAGAGAATCTGAAAAATAGATATACATGTATTAAAACTGAATCTCTTTGCAGTACACCTGAAACTAACACAACCTTGTAAATCAACTACACTGCAATAAAAATAGATTTTTAAGAAGACCACAAAGTAAATCCACTTTTTAAAAGATGGGAAGAAGTAAAAGTTTGTGACTTTATTTAAAAAGAAATGACAAATTACGAAGTTTGTTTTAGCCTATGTTTAACCAGAGTCAGCTGTGAATGCAACTCTTTTTTCATTCTTCCAGCGAACAAAGAATAAATCAAATGTTGATTTGGCGGGCATAATTTTTCTGACAAGATTGTCTGATAGCACGATACAACATTCTTGATTTCACGTTTGACTTTCACAGCACAATCATAAAGAGGACATTTTTGCAAAAAAATATTTGAAGGCGTCATCAATTTTCCCAATGGCCTGTCTTAATCCTCTAAAATTCAAATCTCTCTCTTTTGAAGTGCCTGTCATTTCATCAGCCTCGAAGATTTCCTCCTCTGTAATTGTTAACTGGCTGAATTCTGATATATCCTCACTTGCCAGTAGCCTTGCATGGGATTCAAATAATTCTCCATAATCACTTTGATCAATCTCAGGAAGTTTTGCATGATACTCAAGAATGTTTATAACGTACAGCAAACTGGAACGGACCAACCTACAAATCTGATGATGACAAGTGGAAAAATACAATAGTGTTAAGTGTGCAGGACGTGGGGGTAGGAACAGAATTTGTAACAGCCCAAGAGCAACTGTTTTCGTATTTTGGCAAACTTGGTTTTCCTATTTAACCTTATAATGTGAGCAACTTTATTCCTGAGAATGTAGGCAGCCCAGGATGGCTATTTTTGTGTTTTGGCAAATTTAGTATTCCTATGGGACCTTATAATGTCAGGAACTTCAGTCCTGAGAATGTAGGCAGCCCAGGAGTGGCTGTTTTTTGTTGTTGTTGTTGTTGTTGTTTTGCTTTGGCAAATTTGGTTTCCCCATTCGACCTTATAATGTCAAAGGCTTTGATCCTGAAAATGTGGAAAACATGGGCCCCTGTATGGGACATTCACTGTAATATGTAAAGAGTTCATACAAAACAATGAAAAAATAATGGGCAGAAATAAAGACCTATTGTGAAAACAAGAAAGAAACACGGGAGGCTAACAACCACAGGAAAAAAAAATTCCTCTCCACTGTAAACAAAGAAATGTACAACAAAGCAATATTTCCCCATCAAATGAACATTTTTTAAATTATAATTCTCAATGCTGCTAAGGTTATAAAGAACCAAACCTTCCTTATCACTGTTGGTGGAGTGTAAATTGTACAGGCTATACAGAAAGCAAATGCAAAGCTATATCCAGCCTTAAAATTATTTCAGCAGCATTGTACTTTTTTTTTTTTTATGAAGTCCCATGTTGCCTGTTCATATCCTCACATCATTCTTAAAATGAACAAAGACTAAATCAAATGTTGATTTTGAGGGCGTAATTTTTTCTGGGGGAAAAAAATCGTCTAGTGGCACAAAACAATATCCTTCACTCTGAGTGAAGTTAATTGCTTTTTCAGCTCTCTCCAGAGTTTGATCTCTCACTTGGAGGCCACTTTGCACAGGAAATAAAGGCTTCCCTCGGAGTCCCCATAGGAAGTGGCATGGAGCCAGGCAGAGCTGTCTGGGAGCCTCCTACCCCAATCAAGGGACTCCTAGCTCACTTGTCTCTGTTTTCTTCCTCAGCAAAATCAAACTCCTGCAAGTTCAGGCCTGTGTGTGGATCCCAGGTAGCAAGAAGCTGGGACCTCAGGCTCTGGATGGCCAAGACTCTACCCATCACGCCAACAGTGGTTATTTCTGGGTGATGCGTGTTAGCTTTCAACTTTCTTCTTCAAACTTTCTGTGGATGTATAAATTTCGACAATGAGCAAGCATCACATTTACAATCATAAAAGGAAATTATTTTTAAAAAAAGAAGAAAAAGAGAGGGGATTCGCATGAACAAAGCCCAGAAATAGAACTGGGAGGAGGGATGAAGAGAAAATGTCAAGACAATTCAGAGGCTAGAAGCTTCAACAGCAGGTGGGTTGAGTGGAATCAGACGGTGAGGGTCCAAAATTATCTCAGTGAAAGAGTGTTTATCTCTGTGTGCAGTGAGGAGCCAGGCATGGTGAGGAGGCAGTGCCTTAGAGGGGGCCGTGGGGAAATGGAAGAAGCACTGAGCTGCTGAATCAAGCCTCACCTGAAGTACACCCTACCTCTGGATTTTTCAGACATGCAGATGCCAATTAGTTCCCTTTATTTTTTTAAGCCACTTTGAGTCAGGCTTTCCATTTATAGCAAAAGAAAGTATTCCAGCTGGTAGACTTTCCAAAGCAATGTGGCTCCAAGTAAGACGTTGGGGTGAACCTGCCACTCCTTGTCCTTGTTAAAATAGGACACGCCACTTAAAATCCACTGAGCCTTAGTCATCCCTACAGATGGAACAGGATGCTTGCATCCTCTCTCACCAGCATAAGGATAAACATTTTGAGGTTATAATGAGACTCTTAGATGAGCAGAAAATCTGAATTTTTCAAGTCCCACTTGCAGACACAAGAGCAGTTGGTCCGGTGTCAGGGACTGAATTGCTTATGAGGGTCAGATCTTCAGGGAAGTGTGCCCGAGATGTGAAGTGTCAGACGTGTGCATAGGAATCACAGCCTAACACTCTGCATTGCAATAAGCACCCGGGGAGCGGGGGGATGCAGAGACAGCCAGGAGCTGAAGTCAGATCAAGGAACACCCTGTCTCCTGGGGCTCCTTTCGAAGCATCCCAAATAGCATGTTTAAGAACTTAAGCTCTAGAGTCAGACCTTCCCACCCACCACCTTACCAGCTGTGCGAATTGGGCACATCATTACATTCTCTAAACCTTGGGCTCTTACAGGTAAAAATAGGGTAACAACAGTACCTAGTTGCTAGGATAGAAAAGATAAAACACGTAAAGAAATTAGCATAGCATCTGGCACCTAGTAGGTATTCCCCAAAGACAGCCATTTTTCTTACTCAGACCCAGCAAGACACCCACCTGGTCTGAGCTTTGTGAAATGTTACAAGTGAACACCACTCCACTGGCCAAGAATAAATGAAAGGCAATTAGATGTAAACTGTCAATAACAAGTCATTTGATGTACAGCCCTCAGTCTCAAAAATCTTATATGAGCTGTGTCTTGACTTGTAATGAAACAGTTCTCAAAGCCTTCTGAGTTGCTCTTCCCAGGTTACAATCCTCAAATCTGGCTAGAATAAAAATTTCCAATTCTTTCTTAAAAAAAAAAAAGGCAATGCACGTGTCCACTGGAACCTCTCAAAGTGTATCAAAATTGACTCCCTTCACTGCCCACCTGCGTGCCTGCGTGCTTAGTAGTTCAGTCCTATCTGACTCTTTGAGACCCCATGAACTGCAGTCCACCAGGCTCCTCTGTCCACGGAATTCTCCAGGCAAGAATACTGGAGTGGGTTGCTATTCCCTTCTCCAGGGGATCTTCCCAACCCTGGGATCGAAGCGGGTCTCCTGCATTGTAGGCAGATTCTTTACCCGCCTGAGCCACCAGGGAAGCCCCTCACTGCCCACAGATACTGTCAATCCCTACAACTTAGCTCTGCATTCCCACACTCCTCATGCTCCAGGGTTTCCCCCGCCCACCTCGCCCTGGTTTAACGATGCTTAACTCCCCGGGCTTCCTTCTGTTTGGGTTCTGCTTTGCTTTGCTGGGGTGGGGACAGCTGCTCAGTGTCGTCCTGTGTCACTGCCTGTCCCTCGGATTCTGCACAACCAGGAGCACCAGGAGCTGATGGGAGCCGGTTAGCTGGGACTGCTGGTGTTGAACGTTGGCAAAACCCAACCCAAGGTGACACAGTTAAAAGAAGAATTTCCAGGTGACGTGACTCAAATGTCCAGAGGTCAGTGGGACTGGTGTCCACAGCTGGACCCGGGACCCAGCCCCTCTTCCAGCTCTGCTCTCCTGGACCAGCATCACTTTAGGATGCCCCACAGCGTTCCAGCTCCTAAGCCCCTCAAGCCCAAATTCAGGCAGAGTTTCCTGTTCTGAGGGCTCCACTCACAAGCCCGGAATTTGGACTCTTTGGCCCCGATTGGCCTATGTCGGGTCATGTGTTCATCCCTGAACCAATCCCAGCAGCCTGTGCTCCATCCAGAGTAGGCTGGGGGTGGGACTAACTTCTGCAGAACCAGAGGGTCTGAGACTGGGGGTAAGAGGTGGGTGCGGCTCAGGGAACCAGGGCGCTCCTTTACAGATGCCGGCCAGTTGGAGCCCCGCATCCAGGTGATCCTCTATCCTGGGAAGTCTTTCCTCCATGGAGGACAGGGGAGAAGATTTCTGAAGACCCCCGCAACCAGCCTGTGGGGGGATTATGTCACGGGGATGTGGTTGTGCTATGAAGCATGGAATCCTTGACAGTCAGTATTAAGGAGAGATGTCCATACCGCAGAGTCTTGGTGCAGGTTGCAGAAACTCCAGCACATGTCAACTCCCCTGCTCAAACACCTACCATGGCTCCCCATGGCTATCAAAACTGAACTCAGCCTGACATTTGGAGTCTCTGTGACCTCACCCCACGTGGATCCTGGATGATGTGGCCCTGGGCTCCTTCTGCGTAGTGTCCTCTTTCTTTCTGACACTCAGTACCACCCATCTCCTCTCTGCACCTCGATGCCTCAGCCCCCGTGTCCTCGACGGCCCCTCCTCTCGGCCCAGCAGTGTCCTGGTGGAAAAGCCCTGGAAAAGGAGACAGTGGAGGCCCCTGATTCTCACACTGGTCCTGCAGCCTTTCTCCAGTCAACCTCGCAGGACCGCCACCACCTCTCAGTTCAGGCTTCTGCCTAAGACAGGTAAAAAAGTGTGTGTGCTCAGTCGCTCAGTCGCTCAGTTATATCTAACTTTTGCAACTCCATGGACTGTAGCCCACCAGGCTCCTCTGCCCATGGGATTCTCCAATAAGAAAACTGGAGTGGGTTGCCATTTCTTTCTCCAGGAGATCTTCCCCACCCAGGGATCAAACCCCTGTCTCTTGCATGTCCTATATTACCAGGCAGATTCTTTACCCATGCACCAGGTGGGAAGACCCAGGTCAAAACAGGTGGGAAAAAAAAAAAAAAACCCAGCTGTGAAAACTAACTGAAAAGAGGCATGCACCCGCAGCCCAGGTTCTTCTTTTCCTTGGAACATTCAAAACCTTAATCTGCCCTACCTGTCAGCAATCTGAGGCCCCTGATTCTCACACTGGTCCTGCAGCCTTTCTCCAGTCAACCTCGCAGGACCGCCACCACCTCTCAGTTCAGGCTTCTGCCTAAGACAGGTAAAAAAGTGTGTGTGCTCAGTCGCTCAGTCGCTCAGTTATATCTAACTTTTTGCAACTCCATGGACTGTAGCCCACCAGGCTCCTCTGCCCATGGGATTCTCCAATAAGAAAACTGGAGTGGGTTGCCATTTCTTTCTCCAGGAGATCTTCCCCACCCAGGGATCAAACCCCTGTCTCTTGCATGTCCTATATTACCAGGCAGATTCTTTACCCGTGCACCATGTGGGAAGCCCTAGGTCAAAACAGGTGGAAAAAAAAAAAAACAGCTGTGAAAACTAACTGAAAAGAGGCATGCACCCACAGCCCAGGTTCTTCTTTTCCTTGGAACATTCAAAACCTTAACCTGCCCTGCCTGTCAGCAATCCCTCTCCTGCTGTTGGCTCTTTTGAAACATGCCCAGGATATAAGAGGGGCTCATCTCCTCGTGTGTGTCAAGCAAGCGCAGGTCACAGACCCTAGAGGTGCCCTAGCCCCTCAGCGCCCTGGTCCTGCACTCCTCCTGGCCTGAACTCCACGCTGAAACAAGACAAGAAATAACTTCAGTTGCAGGGGCGGCCAACAACCCACCCGAGTGGCACCAAGCTCACTCTGAACTAAAGATGTAGATTCAGCAGATACAGCTTGAAGCTGTTTCTGAGCTTCCTTTTTTTTCTTCAATTTTTTGTTTGATTTTTTTTATCTTTTGGCCTCACCACACGGCCTGTGCGATCTTAGTTCTCCAGGCATCAAACCCATGCCCCCTGCAGTGGAAGGTGAAATTTTAACCACTGGACTGCTAGGGAAATCTCCTTAATAAGTTTTTCGAGAAGACAAGTAATGTGCCTCATCCGTCTCTGTGCCCACAAAGCACAATCTTCCTTTCCTCTAAACTACAAAACCATAACCAACCTCTGCTTCTCTCCCTGCCCCGTCCCGTCAGGGCTCTTCTGCCTGGACCTGTGTTTGCTTTTGCCCACGTTGTGTCTGCCCCTTGTCTCCCAACAAGACTTATGTCGGAGACTGTCCTGATGCCCTAGCAGAGGCTAGTGTCAAATGAAAACAAAATTCAAACCCAGTAAAGAAAGACTTATTCAAAAGGGTTCTTATTCCTGGGGCAGGAAGGTCCTGCTGCAGTCAAGGCAGGGGGCTCTTGCAACAGAGCAGATGCTTTGACTATAAGAGCTGTACGCATCTCAAGAGTTCGGCAAAAAGAGTTCTCTTTTACTGAGAGGAGCAAACAAGGCTGAAAGAACCAGAAGCGGGAAAGTGGGATGAAAGGGTGCCGAGATGGAACCGAGATCAGAGGCTGTTTTACCCCGAGGCCAGTCTGTTCTCAGGAGGGGCTGTGAGCCGGTGAGGCGTGGGCACCCCAAAGGTCAAGGGCTGGAAGAAGGAGAGAAGCTTAACTGCAGTTTGGCTAAGAAGCATCTCGTTCTGGCGGATCTGTGGAGACAAGCAGTTCAGCTAGTCATTTACAGAGCAAAGAATGAGAATTTGGAGGGTCTGTGTCTGGCTTTGTCGTAGGTCCACGAGGCTTATTTAAGTCAAATGGGGAAGGCTGGTTCTTTGCAGTGAGCTGTGTTCCAGACAGAAGGGTGAGAAGATTCCTTGAATTGTTGTTATTTTCCAGGAACACAGGGCCTGCACACACACACACACGCACGCATGCACGCACACATAACACACATGCACACACATATACACACATCCATGCACACATATGCACACGCATGCACACATACATGGGAGCATACACTCACACATGCATTTGCACAGATAGACAACAGACCGCAAGGAAGTCTTGTTTTTTAAAGCTTCCTGCAGGAATTCCCAGGTGGTCCAGTGCTTAGGAATCAGCCCGCCAATGCCGAGGACCTGGGTTTGACCCCTGGTCCAGGGAGATCCCTCACGCTACAGGGCGTTCGAGCCCGCGCTCCACAGTAAAAGCCACCACAATGAGAAGCCCGTGCACCACAGCCAAGAGAAGCCTGCGCTTGTGGCAGCTAGAGAAAGCCCCCGCAGCAACAAAGACCCAGCACAGCCAAAATAAATAAAAATTTTTTAATTAAGTAATTAAAATTAAAATTATAAACGATCCGGGGAAAACTTTTTTTAAAAAAGCTTCTTGCAGTTGTATTTTTTTTTTTAATCTTGAGACACAAATTTGACCCTCCCATCCGCGGCAGGTTGGCCCCTTGTTTGGAGAGGGTTACCCTCTCAATCGACCTCTCAGTTTTGCAAAGCCAGCATCCACTTCTAGTGTGAGAATTTGAGATGGAAAACAAATACCCTGCATATCAATGAACACGTCCTCTAAATGATGATTGCTTTAAAGTTAAAAATAAAATTTCCCCTCCCAAGGGCACTTCAGAAGATGAGAGTTCTGGGTGCTGAGGAGAGGAGGCCAGGCCTGAAACCAGGTCAAGGTTGGGGAGTGAGGACGGGACCCCATGGACCCTGGGAGGAAGCATACCACCTGGGTTTGTTTCTCTGGATTGTCATGCCCTCTGCCCACTCTGAGCCATCAGGGAGAAAGTCTGGTCTACGGGTAAGTAAGGGGGCCCACCCAGTGCTGTGCTGCTAAAATGTTTAACAACTGGCTCTCTGGAAAGATTGGGAAAAGGTGGGAGCCTTACTTCATAGAGTTTGCCAGTTTCCACGGTGTAAATACTCTCACCAAGGTCCACTCAAATCTACCAAGCTCACAAAATTCCCGAAATCTAACAACTGGCACCCATATACAGGTGTAAGTCAGCTCTGGCACACAGGTGTATTTGTGTTGTATGTCAGGCAAATTTCAGGGGAGGTGGTAGGCAGCAGCCTAGGGAAGTTGGTTACAAGATGACTGAAGGCAGTATCAAGCTTGATGAATGGATGAGATGACCAGATTTGGAAATGGATAAGAATTTCTCAGGAGTCCCCAGCATCCTTGGAGTGGGGCACTGGAATAGATGGGGCTTCCTAGTATCAAATGGGCTTCCTTGGTGGCTCAGGTGGTGAAAATCTGTCTGCAATGCGGAAGACCCAGGTTCAGTCCCTGGGTTGGGAAGATCCCCTGGAGAAGGGAATGGCTACCCACTCCGGTACCCTTGCCTAGAGAATTCCATGCACAGAGGCTGTAGTCCATGGGGTCAGAAAGAGTTAAACATGACTGAGTGACAAACACTTTCACCTTTCACTTTCACACGATCAAAGGGAGGTGGGGACTCGGGTTATCTAGAAAGCGAGGGGCCAAATGCTGGGCCCTGAGTGGTTTACATCAGCCACTTCGAAGTGCCTTGCATGATCCTAACCCTTAGGTCTCCCCAGTCACAGTCCCCAGGTAGCTCAGTGGTAAGAATCCACCTGCCAATGCAGGAGACGCAGAAGATTGGGGTTTGATCCCTGGGTCAGGAAGATCCCTAGAGGAGGAAATGGCTACCCACTCCAGTATTCTTGCCTGGGAAATTCCATGGACAGAGGAGCCTAGCGGGCTGCTGCCCAAGGGATCGCAAAGAGTCGGACGTGATGAGCACACACGTGTGTGGTATAGTCCAAGTTCACTGCCTGAATCACGGGCAGGGTGGCGGGGACCTCCTGAGCACGCGCTTGTGTCGCCTCGCTTGCTCAGAATGGCACCTTCCAGTAGCTCCATGTGACTCAGAGAGTGTGCCTCAGGGCTGATCTCCTCCAGGTTCACGTGCGTGTCCACTGGGCGGTCAACACTTTCAACCACAGCCAGAAACTACCGCTCCTTCCCTTACATCCCTTGGGGAACCAAGTCCCTTAACTGGACGAGGTGGAAACAGATGGACAGAGCTCTTGAGGGGCTTGGGAGCTCAAAGGCATCGCTTTCATGAAGGATTCTCACCTGCCTCCAGGGTTATGCAGTGGAAGACATTTGTAATCTCCCGCTCCAGGATGCAGGGAGTGGTGCTGGGCTTCATTTTCTTTAAGTCAGGTTCTGTCTTAACTCCAAATATGCCTCCTATTGGGGGAGCAAGAAACTCAATCTCTTTAAAAGTTGGGGCTCCCCACTGCCTCTCCCTCTGCCCAGAGTCACAGGAAGGAACCAGCCATCCTTGCAAAGTTAAAACACCTCAGGAGTCTGCGATCTGTGCTGATCCCTTGAAATTCAGCAGTTCCCGAGCATCTGGCTAGGTTCAAGTTTCGGCTCTGCAGAGACAGAGAGCCCTGGTGCCCCGTCCCCCCACTTTCCACAAACTCACCCCCTGGGCACCTCAAAGGAGCAAAACCTAAGGAGCCTCTGTGTCCTCCCTCCTGTTCTTGGAGAACCTCCCTCCCTTTGCAGCTTCTACATCTGCAAAGCTTCAGCCCTCTCTCTTCTGCTCCGGGCGCCCCCAGCACCATCTACTTGGTAGTCAAGGCTTTTTCAGGGACCAAGAGGAGAGAGGGTGGTCTTCACAGCTTCTGCCCTGCAAATGCCTCAAGACAAGCAGACAGAGAGACTCACCCTGCAGGACAGAGAACCAAACCAAATCGCTCCAGACAGCCTGACGCCTCCACAGCAGTGAAAACAGCACACCAATTAATACTGCAATACATTAGCCTGCCACGTGTCACTGGGGAAAGAAGTGACATGAGGAAGTGCGGGGTGGGGAGACGGGGCTCCCTCTACAGAACTGGGAGCTGGCGGGTATGGTGACCCCAGATGCAGCTCACCCAGGCCAGCAACTGCTGAAAGTTTCTTTGGAGTTCGGAGAGGCAGCGGACGGGCTGAGGCCCTGCCAAGGGTGGCCGTTAACCGTGCCCCCTCTCCGAGACCTGCAGGCTCAGGTCTCCAGACCTGCTGCCCTCCTCTGAGGGCGGAGTCCCGCCTGAGGGCACGCGGTCTGAACAGCTGGGATCACCCGGAGCGTGACTGTCTTTCCTCACTTGCACTGGCCCTTCCCAGACACCTCACCCCACTTCCTTCCACCCTAGCCTTTCCAGGCACCCCCCCACCTCCCATCACACAGCCACTCCCCGGCTCTTGTTCTGGGCATCTCTTGTGTGCAGTTAAACATCAGGGCAGATTCACCAGGGCCTCCTGGTGTGGCCAGTGTCCAGCAGGAGTCCAGCAGGACTGACCCCTGAAACACATTCAGAGTTCCTAAACAAGGCAGGGAGCTGCACGCTCAGAACCTCCCACTTTCACACACGTGACCTCCATTGTCCAAGCCCTCAAGTGGTAGAAGCCTCCAAGGGAACAGCCTGGGAGGTCTGGCCACCATCCCGAAGGCCAAGCCCATTACTCAGGACACCTCTGCTCCTCAGCTAGAGAAACCCACAGCACCCTAGATGTCCCCAGACTAGCCTCCGTATTCCTAAGGTGCCCATTTCTGTGCACACAGCCCTGGCTAGAAATGTGGGAAACCATCAGACCTTCCCCAGGTGACTCCTGGGCCCAGGTGTGCCCTGGCCAGCTCCCAGGGACTCTGAAGCCAAGCCTAAGATTGAGGAGACGATCGTAATGCATGAGTGGTACCCACTGATGCCTCACAGCAACTCTGCCCACGGGAGCATCCCCATCTGACCGCGAGTTAACTGACACTCAGATCAGTTACTTGTCCACATCTCCACAAGCCTCGGGAGAGAGACAACCCCGTGTGTCAGATGCTCTTACAACTTTGTTATGGGGTCAGCATGGGAATGTGTCAGCCCCACATCCACGAGGAATCAGCCCAGATGCATTTACCCAATTAGGGCTTCCCAGGTGGCGCTAGTGGTAAAGAACCTGCCTGCCAAAGCAGGAGACAAAAGAAACGTGGGTTCGAACCCTGGGTCGGGAAGATCCGCTGGAGGAGGGCACGGCAACCCACTCCAGGATTCTTGCCACCTGGAGGAGGGAGCAGACAGAACCCCAGCAAAGGCCCATGGAAGACAGGAAAGCAACGGAGAAGGACTGAACTGCGGGAGACAGTCTGGGAGGCTGGCAGACAGACATGGGCCGGCTGAAAATTTATTCTGATGCCATTTCAAGTGCCAGTTACAGCTTCCAAAGCACTTTCATATAATTCATCCCGATCTGTCCTGACAGCAGCTGCCCTAGGTGGAGAGTTAGCTCACTGAGGACCTGGGTTGGGGAGTCAGGGGGTGGGGGGCTCTTGCCACCACACAGAATCTGAACAGTGCATGCAGCGCCAGGGAGAGTTGCCACAAGCAAGCTTTGCTCTCGGTCCGCTGGAGCCCCGCCCCTCACACTGGAACGTGCACCGGAAGACCCCGGGGATGTTGTCAGGATGCAGATTCTGGTTCGGCCAGTGTGGAGTGGGCACTGAGGGTCTGCATATCTGAAGAGCAGCCAGGTGATGCTGAGGGTCGTAATCTGTGACTGCCTGCTGAGTAGTAAAGCTTCGGAGGTCGTTCTCATTTTGAGATAGCTTTCCCGGTGGCTCAGTGGCACAAAATCCGCCTTCAGTGGGGAGACACAGGAGACACAGCCTCAGTCCTTGGATCAGAAAGATCCCCTGGAGCAGAGCATGGAAACCCCCTCCAGTATTCATGCCTGGAGGATCCCGTGGACAGAGGAGACTGGTGGACTACAGTCCACAGGATCACAAAGAGTCAGACACAACTGAGGCAACTTAGCATGCATGCACACCGCCCATCTTGAGAAGGTTGGCCTGCCAGGGCGAGCAGACCAGAGCTGCTCCAGCTCCTCAAGTCCCCTCCTGGGCTCTCAGAAGGTGCTGCAGATCCCTGAGGCCCATCTGGCCTCCGACGGGGACTAAAACCCCAGCCCCCTAACTAGGATGCCCACGTGCCATTGGCCCTTGCCATACTTGGCACTGCAGTTGCTGGCGCCAGAGCAGCTCAGGGTACCAGAGGGACCAAGGAAAGTAATATCCTCACAGCCCGGGGGGTGTAAATAATGAAAGTCGGATCCATAAGTAATTACTTTTTAATTAATTAGGAATGATGAATAGCAAAGACCCAGCGACTCCGGGCGGAGTGGTGTTAACTGTAACAGCCTTGGTCCTTTCCCTGCTGAAATTGATTTGCAGTGGGAGGGCAGAGGGGAGGGGACACCCTGGGTCTGGGGGACAGAGGAGGGCCAGGCAAGGAGGGAGGCACAGGCTCCTCCCAGGACCGATGGCCCAGGAATCCTCTCCACTCCGTTGGAAGGTCTCCTCCCTGGAGGAGGAAGCTGGAGCGAAAAGGGCTGCACTCCTCACTTGCAGATTCACCTAATTAATCGTCACACTCTTGAGGAGAGAGATGCCTGTGGTCCTTCCTCTCTGCTCAGCGGCAGGGGACACTCGGGAGAAGGGAGACGATGCTCAATCCCAGAACACCTAGCGGCAGGAGA
>SJXQ01008881.1:298000-311214 GCA_006408695.1 Aepyceros melampus | reverse complement strand
CGGGGGGGGCCCCCTGGTGGGGGGGGGGGGGCGGGGTGGGAGTGTTGCCTGGAGATAGCTGCACCTCCAGCAGGCCAGAGACTGAATCTCCTGGGCAGTGAGCCAGTGGGCGTCACCCAGGGAATCTTGCCCAGGCAGAGAAATGCCAACTGCCAGTGAGTGACCGGGGAGGAGGGTTAATGTGTCTGCACCTACAGAAGCATCCGAGCTCTAAGACTCGCTGTCAAGACCAGTTTCATGGGTGTGTGACCAGTGCAATACCCCGGGGCTCCGTACTCAGAAGCGCCCATCTTAAAATTCTTAATACTTTTATCTTAGAACTTGCCATTTGTCAGTGAAGTCCAATGGGATGACAGAGTGGGCTCAGGGAGGTGGCCGGGGGCCAGGACTCAATGTGTGCACCCCGTGCTCCAAACTGTGGGATCGAGCCCCAAGCAAATGTCAGCACCCATCCCGCAAGTATTTCCACACCAAGGGAGTGCAACACTGTAGATCAGCTCAGTCGCTCAGTCATGTCCGACTCTTTGTGACCGCATGGACTGCAGCACGCCAGGCCTCCCTGTCCATTACCAACTCCTAGAGCTCCCTCAAACTCATGTCCAATGTGTCAGTGATGCCATCCAACCATCCCATCCTCTGTCGTCCCCTTCTCCTTACACCTTCAACCTTTCCCAGCATCAGGGTCTTTTCCAATAAGTCAGTTCTTCCCATCAGGTGGCCGAAGTATTGGAGTTTCAGCTTCAGCATCAGTCCTTCCAACAAATATTCAGGACTGATCTCCTTCAGGATGGACTGGTTGGATCTCCTTGCAGTCCAAGAGACTCTCAGGAGTCTTCTCCAGCACTGCAGTTAGAATGACAAAAAATATTCTGATAGGAAGGAAAAGCTTTTCTTCTGCTTTTAGAACAAGGAGCCCTGCGTTTTTGTTTCATTTTTATTTTATTCATTTATTATTTTGGCTGTGCTGGGTCTTCGCCGCTGTGCGGGCTGCTCTCTAGTTGCCGTGTGCAGGCTTCTCATCGCAGTGGCTTCTTCTGTCGCTGAGCACGGTTCTAGGGCCCGTGGGCTTCAGTAGTTGCGGCTCCCGGACTTTAGAGCACAGGTTCAATAGTTACAGCATACGGGCTTGGTTGCTCCTTGACATGTGGGATCTTCCCAGACCAGGGATCGAACTCAAATCTCTTGCACTGGCAGGTGGATCCTTAACCACTGAGCCGCTGGGAAGCCCTGCATTTTGATTCTGAGCTAGGCTGTACAAATTATGTAGCTGGCCTTGCCTGCTGCTTCTGGAGCAGGACTGAGGGAGTTTCAGAGGGCTCCCTCAGTCGTCCGGGAAGCTGGGACTAAGATCTTTTGATGGGCACATTGAGACCCGGCTGTGTGCAAGGCTCTGAATGGTTCCATCGGGGTGAAAGATGGAAGTCACAGATCCCTCAAAAAAACTGCAATCCTGGGCTCAACTACCCCTTCTGAGCAACTGACTGCCCACCCTAGGAAATCCAAAACCACTTGTAAAATTTAAAAATACAAATGCAAAGAGAGCCTCGTGCCAGTGTTTAAAACCCTGAGCCCTGGCTGGAATTTCCTTAGCTGAGGAGGTGGAGAGAGAATGACAGAGCAGAGGCAGTTTAGGAGAAGTTCAAACTTAGTAGGTTTGAACCAGTTTAACTTTTGCTAGAGTTAAACTATATAACTCTGCATACTGCCCTGTAGTGGTTAAATATGGAACTAGTCAGAACTGGTTCTTCAGATTCCTGCTCCTGCTACATACCATGTGACTTCCAAGTCCAAGAATGTCCCAGAGCCTCACTTTTCTCAGCTGTAAAGTGGGTACCCTTGACTCAAACCAAAAGAAAAAAATTGTAGATTAAACAGTAAAGGATGCATAGCATATGAAAGATGCTCACTGACTGTTTCAGTTGACTCAGGCTGCCATGACAAAGTGCCATGGACTGGGGGGCTTAAAAACAGCATACATTTATTTCTCGTGGTTCTGGAGCCCAGAAGTCTGAGCTCAGGTGTCAAGGTGATCAGGTTCCGGTGAAGACTGTCTTCCAGGCTGTAGCTGGCTGCTTCTCGATGTGTCCATGCATGGTGGAAAGAGGGCAACACAGCTGTCTTGGGTCTGTTTTTACAAGGGCGTTTGTGCTCAGTCGCTCCAGTCGTGTCCGACTCTTTGAGACACTATGGACTGTAGCCTGCCAGGCTTCTCTGCACCTGGGATTCTCCAGGCAAGAATACTGGAGTGGGTTGCCATGACCTTCCCCAGGGGATCTTCTCAACTCAGGGATCGTACCTGGGTTTCCTTCATCTTCTGCATCACAGGTGGATTCTTTACTGCTGAGCCACCAGGGAAGCCCCTTTACAAGGGCACTCATCCTATTACAAGGGCTCCAGGCTCATGACCCCTGATGTTAAATAACTTGCCCACACTTGGGCTCCAGCTGCAGACAACTCAGCTCCAGAGCTCAGTCTGAGCTGGATGCATACTCTTCTCTTCTGTGAAATGGGTCCAAGGATCCCTACTCTGATACCCCGAAGGACTTTGGCCTTGAAGTGAAATTGACAAGCGAGAAACTGATTAGAAAGGAGAAAGCAGAGGCAGATGCAGGCACAAAGGACCAGGATGTGAGCTAGTACAGAGGGAGTGCCTGCGTGAGCAGAAAGAGGGCAAGAAGCAAAGACATGGAAGGCAGACCTCAGCAGAAGTCCAGGCAGGGGGTCCTGCCAGCTGCTGTCACCTTAAGGTGGGGAGCCCCTCACCTCACCTCACCGGATTCCCGGCAAGGCAGACCAGGAGGCATCCGCTGGTGGACAAGGACACTGGCTGTCTGCAGTGCTTGTGACAGTCAAATCCTTCCCTGGGAATGATGCATCTCCCAGTCCATCTGAGCCGAGGTACCGCAGAAATTAAAGCCCGTGGCATCTCTGTTGATGACAGCGGTGATGCCATGACAACAGGCCTGCCAACGTCCGTGGCACTCCTTCCGCCCAGCCCATTTAGAGTGGAGGCTTCCCCCCAGAAGGTGCAAAACCGTCCTCCAGCTGTCTCCGCCTGGGGTAAAGGGACAGAAACCCTGCAACAAAGATGGTTTCCCTGGACCTGGCCACGGTCAGTCCTAGCCAAACCCGGGAGGACGTCGGGACTGTTTTTTTAATTCGTTGCAATCAGCATTTTCCTTTCTTCATTTGCTGGTTGAATAATGCAGCCTGTAAGAAAAGGGCCCTCAGCACAATTCTGGCACTCGTTTACAATGGAAATTGGGAAAACGGCGAAACGCATACCGCAAAATGCATTTAAAAGAAGATGATTCAATTGGATTTGGCAGCTCTGATATTCAGGACCAGAAGGAGAAAATCTGTCTATGATTTGAACATGTATAATTAAGATGAAAGCCTTAAGTATCGGGTGCATTTCTTAAGTTGTCACCAGCTCTGTTGACTCCGGGCGTTCTGATCAGTGGTGCAGAGCATTTATTTCTGAAATCTGAATCGCTGTGAGTGAGATGCCTTTTTAAAACTGGCTCTGTGGAGCCAAGTCAAGCCCTGAGACTGCACGGCTCATCAAGGGGGAGGTGAAGACAGGATAAAGGGAGCCTCGGAGCCAGCTTTGATCTTTCCCCAAAGGTGCACCCCCAGACCTGGGAGACTGAGGCCCAGGCAGACCCGGCCCATTCGGTACACTCTATTTCCTGTTGTGTGTGTTCCAGTGCCAACAGAAGCTCCAGCGCCCTGAGTGATGTTCCAGCCTGAAAGTAGAGAACCTGCTTTGAATGTTGGCAACTCTGGCTTTCAAAGAAGAAAATGGGCATTGGGAGCAAAGCCTGACAATGGGAACCAGGAGGCCAGGGCTCACACCCCATCTTCGATTCTTGCTGATGCTGTGACGTCAGGCCCTTCCTCACCTTTCTCATCTATAAAATGGGGCTAAATAACATTAGAACCACCCTCACAAGGGAGTTGAAACAATTGCATGAGATTATCCCTGTAAATTCCTGTGTCTGCCTCTAAGCAGCAGTCGCAACATGTCAGTTATTGTTATTCTTCTTCTTCCTTTAGTGTGGATGCCAGAGCATCACGACAAGGTTCCTGCAGTATGAGATGACTCAGTGATGGATTTCTGGCAGCCCGACAGCCTCCTCCATGCAGAGGGGCGGCTTCACAAGGATGACTCATAGGCAGCGTGTGTGTGTGTGTGTGTGTGTGTGTGTGTGTGTGTGAGGGGGTGGACAGAAAGCTGAAGCTGGGACAAGTCATGTGACCACCTCTGTCACATGAACACTCATCTTTCTAAGCAGGACTGGAGTTTCCTTAGGACTTCTAATGTCTCCTCTCTCTTTTTCCCAGATGGGAGATGAAGGAGGAACTGAGGCTGAGCTGTGATCACTCTTCTTAGAGGTGCGAGCCTCTCTGGACATAACGCAGCCAGACTGTGTGAGACAAAGGCACTCACTCCACGCTCCGCCGTGGGCAGCCCACCCTTTCCTTGGGGTGAGCTGTGTGGAGAGAGGAGGGGCATCAGAAGCCAGTGCAAAGAAAGAAAAGCAAGAAGCTGGAACACAGGGAATGGGTGCAGGCCCCAGTCCCTGGACGGCTGGCCAGCGCTTACTTAGGCATCACTGCAGCCCGCGCAGTGGGTGCAGCCAGCCTCGGTCCCCCAGGCTGACAGTCCTGCGTCATGTGACCAGAAGAATCCAGTGCCCCCCTCCATCCCAGTGAGAAGCCACATCCCCGCGTGGCCCCCACAGAGCAGGGAGGAGCCCCCTCCCCCTGACACTGGCAGCCAGAAACCAGCTCAGGCCAGTTCTGCACAGTTGGGAAAACTGAGGCCTGCTGCGGGCGGGGGGGCTGAGACACAGTGGAGACCCAGCCCTCCTCGCCCCTTTTGGCCCAGCCACACTGCCTGCCTGGATCCCAGGGTGCTGGAGGGCCACGCCGGCGGCTTCAGATCCTCTGGCTCTGGCTCCTGCCAGCTGCGTCACTCCTGGAAAGTTACTTAACCCCTCTTTGTCTCTCTGCCATCACCTGGGTAGGGAGCACAAGTGCTTTCTTTGGAGGTGTCTGAAGAACTTAAATACGGCATAAACAATCTGCTCCTTTTCCCCTCCTTTTCCTGACTTCCCATCTTGTCCCATCTGTCTTCTCTCCTTCCTCAAAGCTGCTGAAAGCTCCGTCACGCTCATGCCTCAAGGATCACTCATCCTTGAGCATCATACCCTCCCCGCGAGACACCTCCCTGCTCCGTCTAATCATAAGACCCTTGGCTGTTTCATCTGATGGGGAGTCAGAGGCCGGAAGTATGCAAGGAAAAGCCCTCTGAATCTTCAAGGAAGCCCCAGGGCTTCATTCCCTAAGTGAAGGGAGAGAAGCGCCTGCAGGCCCGCGGTCCAGAGCTTCTGATGTTGTATAGCGTGAAAAATTAATGTTTCTGGTTTTGCAAGTTTTGTTTCTTGCTTTTTACCTTCCAAATCAGGCATAGCTTATAGGAACCAAAGCAATCTGCAGAGTAGAGAGAAACGAAGACAGAATCAGAAAAGCGCAGTGGCTGGGTGCTTTAGGGAGGGGACCCAAGGCGCTAGGCTCCAAGGACTTGCCTGATGCTTGGCTAAACAGCTTGGCAGCCTGTGCTCCCTTAGGGCTGGTCTGGCTGCTGCAGGTCCCGCAGTGCTAGGGTTGACGGTCAACCTGGTGGCTGCAGTGGGTGCCAGAAGCCGGAGAAAGCACCCCAGCAGGTGAGGGGCCAGGTTGACAAGGGGGCGGAGCCAGAAGAGTAGCAGGAGCTGGGCCTGCTGTCCAAGGCAGGCTCTCACAGTCACATGGGGGGCTATCGCGTTTCTTTCAGCTATTCTGTCGTCAGAGAAGCCAGATCAGAAAACGCAGAAGGGGACACCTTCTGGATGCAGACTACTGTCCTGCCCGCCTATATCTTTTGAGACTTGATAACCTATGGAAACGAATCCTGAGTATTCACCGGAAGGACTGATGCTGAAGCTGAAGCTCCAATCCTCTGGGCATCTGATGAGAAGAACCGACTCACTGGAAAAGACCCTGATGCTGGGGAGCATTGAAGGCAAAAGGAGAAAGGGACAACAGAGGATGAGATGGTTGGATGGCATCACCGACTCAATGGATATGAGTTTGAGCAAACTCTGGGAAACAGGAAGGACAGGGAAGCCTGCTATGCTGTAGTCCACAGGGTTGCAAAGAGTCAGACACGACTTAGTAACTGAACGACAACCACCCAAGAGAGGAGAGAAATGACATTTGGGCCCCCCACCCCGCCCAGAGCTTCTGACGTCATATAGTGTGAACATGTAATGTCTCTGGTTCCACATGTTTTGTTTCATTTCGTGTGTCTTTAACCTTCCAAATCAACGGGATGAGGAGGGCAGAGAAGGGAGACTGCCTCCCTGCAAGAGGCCAGAAACTGAACCAAGGAAGGAAACAGGGCTTAGGACACAGCAGAGAAAGATGACACTCAAAAGTCATTGAGGGCTTCCCATGTGCCACAGTGGTAAAGAATCCACCTGCCAATACAGGAGACATGGGTTCAATCCCTGATCCAGGAAGACCTCGCATGTCACGGAGCAACTAAGACTGTTGGCCACAACTACTGAGGCTGTGCTCTAGAGCCTGGGACCCCCAGCGCCTGAGCCCCCACGCCACAACTGCTGAAGCCATGTGCCTAGAGCCTGTGCTCCACAACAAGAGAAACCCAAGCACCTCAACTAGAGAGCAGCCCCTCTAGTTTATTTAAAAATAAACACATTTTTAAAAAGTGGTTGGACTTGGGGCACTTTCCTGCTGAAAAGAGAAAGCCCCCCAGTATCAAATATCTGGCATCTTGATCATTGGAAATTTAAAAGATATTAGTACTTTGGGCGTTTCTGTGAGGTTGGGCTTATTGGGAACATTGGTTTCTAAGAGTGTTGGAGGTCTGTTTTGTTTTTTTCACTATACGAACAACCTTCTCTTACAGTAGGTTTTTGGGCTCCAAAGTCAGGGACAGGGTGGGGGTGTGTTCTTTCTTGCTCTTCACAGACCCCTACCTCACCCACAGGAGGACCCTGCAGTTGGGCTTAAGGATGCAGAGAAGGGGCTCTGGGGGGCACACACAGACCCCCACGCCACTGCTTAGATGGTGCTCTGAGGCAACATGCTGTAACTGTCCGCCATCGGCCCAAAGCCATCCTTGCATCCTCCTCCTGCAAAACCTGCCTCCTGCTGTAGATGCTGAAATCACCAGAGAATCACTTCCCCATGTCCTTACAGCTCGGACATCAACAGATGACCTGTCCCGTTCAGTGAGAAAATCTGGAGATCTCTGGGGAAAATGATTCCACCTTCTCTTTTAAAGGGAGTGGAGGGAGGCAAAGAGACACAGAGAGGCAGAAAGACAGAGAGAGGCAAAGAAAGCCCTTACTCGCTACTCCTTCTTGCGACCTTTGCACATGGATAGATCAGCAGGTAAAGCTTGGAGCTGCTGTTGCCATCTTTTGATGAAACGGAAAGACTGAGAAAAACTCAAAGAGGCCTACCAGAGCCCTGACCTGACTGTGAAGCTGGAGTAACCCCAAAACACTCACCTGCAGTGTCTTGTGTCAGGAAAAAAGGAAGACCTTCCGTTCTAAGTCACTTT
The DNA here is from genome assembly GCA_006408695.1 of Aepyceros melampus. NCBI lineage: Eukaryota > Metazoa > Chordata > Mammalia > Artiodactyla > Bovidae > Aepyceros > Aepyceros melampus. The sequence goes on along the minus strand of SJXQ01008881.1, from coordinate 303,575 downwards.
CAGCTGGATGTTGTTACTTGCAACTGAACGCACCCCTTCTCCAAACCCTGACGTGCACAGCTGTAGAACGTCATCCCAGGTAAGCATCTGCCCAGTCACCTGGGGAGGCAGGGGAGCAAATCGTGAGCTTTTTCAAGAGAAAGGAACCTTCAAGGAAGTGAGGCAGAGAGGCCGTGAACATCTGACCCCTCCAGAAAGTGCTGCTGAGGCGAAATGCCAGGCAGGCTGCATTTTCAGCCTGTGATTGCATTAATAAGATAATGATGAGTCATTTAACTTCGTCTCCGAAGAGTGAAGCAAATTACCTGTGTCTATATTGCTTAATGATGGAGGCACTAACAGGACCTTTGTCGCCTGCTGGAATTGAAAGTGCCCCATCGCAAGAGGCGATTTTACGCCCATAAGTTTGCCACTTGGCTGAACCATCCATCAGGCAGGAGCCGCACCCCCACCACGCACTCCACATTAACCGTGTCATCCGCCGTGCTCCCCCACCTCCCTCATGGGCTCTGGCTTTCTTAACCCGATGAGCCTGATGTCATTAGTTATTTCCTGGACATGAACCTTGGGTCCCCATTAGCCAGCACTCGGGCATCCAGGTGTGAATTTTCTGCTTTGGCTACATTTCCCCAGGGAAGTGTTACAGCTGAGCCAGAGTCCTGGCCTCCTCCCCATCCACAGGAAAGGCCCATGCCTCCCATGGCGTCCAAGCAGAAGGCAATGAGACAAATCAGGACCCAGCCAACCACACAAGCCCTCCAAAGGCCAGAGAGGCTCTTTGGGTTTTTCCATCATCTCAGGATCTGTAGAGTTTTTTTGTTTCATTTCCTTTAATTAAGGTATAATTTCCATATGGTAAAATTGACCCTTCTAAAAAGTGATGGCTCTGGGAGTTTTAACAAATGCATGCACTCACTGAGCCATCACATTTGAGATGCAGGACAGCTCCATCACCTCGAAAAGTTCCTCCAGTCCTTTGCATCATCCTGTCCTCCATCTCCCAGCCCCTGGCCACTGCTCTCTCTTCTTTCCCAACAGCTCAGCCTTTTACAGCATCGCAGACAGAGTCACCTTTGAGTCTGGTTTCTTTCTCTTAGTAAGCTACATTTAAGATGAATCCATGCATAACCAACAAGAACCTACTGTGAAGCACATGGAACTCTGTCCAATGTTATGTGGTAACCTGGATGGGAGGGGAGTTAGGGGGAGAATGGATACGTGTGTGTGTGTGTGTGTGTGTGTGTGTGTGTGTGGCTGAGTCCCTTGGCGGTTCACCTGAAACTGTTACAACATTATTAACTGGCTATACCCCAACACAAAATAAAAACTTCTAAAAAAGATGAATCTATGCATAAAGATGTGGGGTATGTGTGTACATATATATACATTATATATATATGGAATTGAATGGAATATTACTCAGCCATAAAAAAGAATGAAATAATGCCATTTGCAGCAACATGGATGATCTAGAGATTGTCATACAAATGAAATAAGTCAGAGAAAGATAAATATCATAAGATATCACTGATATGTGGAATATAAAAAATGGTATGAGTGAACTTATTCACAAAACAGAAACAGACTACCTCCATGGAGAACATGGTTACAGTTACCAAGGGGAGGGGCGAGGAGGGGTAAATCAGGAGTAGGGGATTAGCAGACACACATCACTCTTTGTATAACAGATTTTAAAAAGGACTTACTGTATAGCACAGAGAACTCCGTTCAATCTCTGTAGTAACCTATAATGCGAAGGGGTCTAAACATACATAGGTCCAAGTCTATACATGTAAAACTGAACCACTTTGCTCTATGCCTGCAGCACAAAATAGTAAATCAACTCAACTCCAATTCAGCAAACAGGACGAACGCGATAAACTCCTTTCAGAAAAAGACATATCCACACAGTTCCACGTGCCGTGGTTTGCTCTGTTTTGGTGCCGAGCAGCAGTTCACTGTGGGGACGTCCCGTGGGGGTGTTTGTAGGGCCCATCTCACCCACCCTCAGCCAAACTCTCGAACACGTGTCATTTCACATAATCCTGAGAAAATACTCGGAGGCCACTGCTGTGACCTCCATTTAGAGTTTCTTGAACAAGCAGTTCGTGGAGCCCCTTGCAGGGGCCGGACAGTGTGATGTATCAGGGTCGAGGTACCCCCTCAGACAGCCCTGCCCCCGGGGGCCCCTGGTGTGGGACCCTCTGTCTGCCTGCCTTACAGGATGAAGTCTCCAGGCTTCCGTGCCGCTGATGCTGAAACGCCGCATCTCGTGGGCAGGGGACCCTGAAAGAATGGCCCCTCTGGTGTATGTAAGAAGGAAAAAAAATTCAACCAGCCATAAGACCCTGGGGAACTGACAGCGTGGAGCAGAAAAAAAGGCAATTGGAGATGTGTTTTCCTGGCACGTTGGTGCTCCTGAAACAATGAAATTGCAGGTTTTACTAGACAGACATGCCAATTGCTGCCTGTGGGTAATTATAGTTATTCCCTAGGCCTGCTGCCCTCTGATGCCCAGTCTCCATCATATGGACTTGGACCGTAAAACAGGAAGGAGGAGGGTGGGACACAGAGGGGCCGGGGCTGGCAGTGCAGGCGCCGGTTCAGGATTTTGTTCCCCTGCTGTTCCAACAGCCCGGCCCTGAGGCTGTCCGTCCAGCCAGGAAGACAACACCCACCGCACAGCAGCCCGGTGACTGCTGTGGATACAGTTGCAGAATCCCAGGATAAGCAACAAGTTGCCAATTTACGTGTCCCGGGAGTTGGGGGTGGGGGGCAGGAGCAAGAGTGGCCAGCAGGGGGCTTCCCTGGTGGTCTGGTGGTTAAGACTTTGCCTTCCGAAGCAGGAGGTGTGGGTTCAGTGCCTGGTCAGAGAGCGAAGGTCCCACATACTTTTCAGCCAAAAAGAACAAAATGAAACATAAAACAGGAGCAATATTAATAAAGGCTTAAAAAGTGGTCCACATAAAAAAAAGAAATCTTAAAAATAAAATAAATGGGGAGCACTCTTGAAACTCTACTTAGGGTCTTGGGCTCCTGGGCTTCACCTAACTCTCTGAGCACTGACCACCCTGTCACACTCCGCTCTTGGCCGGAGACATCAGAGGGTTTCCCTAAATGGGTCATCCGGGGCAGGGGAGCAGTGGTCTCAGATCCTTTCCTCCTGGGAGGTCCCAGGCAACACATTTCCTGGGCAGGAAGGTGCCCCAGACATATGTGTTCTCTCTGTCCATGGCAGAATTTAATAACAAGCAATGTTGTTGTTGTTCAGTGGCTCAATGGGGTCTGACTCTGTGTGACCCCCATGAACTGCAGCACACCAGGCTTCCCTGTCCTTCACTACCACCTGGAGTTTGTTCAGACTCATGCCCATTGAGTTAATGATGCCATCCAGCCATCTCATCCTCTGTCGCCCCCTTCTCCTCCTGCCTCCAATTTTTCCTAGCATGGAGTAATGTTTAAGGAAAAAAAGGAGGATGGGAGGGAGACAGGGAAGGAGGGCAGGACCAGGGGAGGGAGGGAAAGAGGATTCCATAAATGCAGTCTCAGTTCTTATTTGACAGAGAAAGAAACTTCATCTCGTCAATATAATGAAGCACGGGAATTTTGTTTCAAACACCAGCTTGGACCTTGCTGCTGCTGCTGCTGCTAAGTTGCTTCAGTCGTGTCAGACTCTGTGCGACCCCACAGAAGGCAGCCCACCAGGCTTCTCTGTCCCTGGTATTCTCTAGGCAAGAATACTTGCCATTTCCTTCTCCAGCTTGGACCTCTATTCTACTATTTATGAGCCTTGCAAATGACTGCTTTTCTGAGACCCAGTTTCCTGGATCTGTATAATACCAATGTGTACCTCTCAAGACCTGACAGTGGAATCTGCATGAGATCATCTGAAAGAAGACCTCAGCCCATCTCGGGCCACAGAATAACTGCCGAGGATAAACAGCGATTACTGCTGCCGTTTTGGTTTCTGCGGGAGCTGCTGCGAGCCGGCTTGGTAGAGGCTGACCAGACACAGCCAGGGCCTGCAGATAGGTCCTCCCAGGCAGCAGCTCCAGGGGCTGACATTTCTAAGACTTCTCCTTGAACCAGGCCCTGTGTGTCTGTACCCACTGCCCACCCCACCCGTGAGTGGGAGGCTGCGGCGGACGGGGATGTGCGGGGCTTGTTGGAGCCCAGCCCCTCCTGAGCTTGAGGAGGGCAGGAAAGGACTTTATTAAAATGGATATCAGAACTTCGGTCAGCCCTCATCCAGCCGCTGAGGCTAAATTATTAAACACTGCCAAGGACACCAGGGGCTTTCCCGTTTGCTACCAGATGGCTTTCCACCATGGTTTCTTGTGTCTTCTCGATGTGGTGTCGATGGGGGACCGAGCACAGCCTGGGGGACGCAGCCCTGAGGACACCCTCCATCGATGGCCACAGGTACTGCCCACCTTGTCCCCTCGAGCGCCTTCCCAAACCTGCCCACCTGCATCCAAGTTCCCATTGTCCCCACTCCATGCCCTGGACTCTCTCATCCAACAAGGCCACCCCCAGACCTGCCCACGGCAGCAACTGTGATAATTAATGTCATGCGAGGGCCTACGTTGCACTCAGCATCTGACATGCATTGTTTTGCTTAATCTTCAGGGTGATTCTCGGCCAGGGAGATGTGTTAATATCCTTTCATAACTGAGCACACAAGGCTTAGAGTGGTTAATTGCCTGCCCAGTGCTGCGTGCGAGCCGAGTGACAAGTCCCTCTGACATCTACATGCCTGCTCTTAACCGCTCCCCTGCGTGTGCCCCGGGGCTCTTTCCACCAGCTCCCTGCCCTGAACTCCAGATCTGAGAGTGTTTTCGCAGGGTGCATGGGGAGACTCATGGGCTTTCCCTGTAGCTCAGCAGTAAATAATCTGCTTGCAATGCAGGAGATGTGAGTTCAATCCCTGGGTCGGGAAGATCCCCTGGAGAAGGAAATGGCAGCCCACTCCAGCATTCTGGCCTGGTGGGGTACAGTTCATGGGGTCGCTAGAGTCAAACACAACCTAGCGACTAAACAACAAAAATGGGGAGACTCGCCAGCATCCTCCCTGGAAACCCCAAGGAAGGAGATGAAGGTGGGAAGGAGAATGACGGGGAGAGAGCTCAGCCCTCCAATTGGAACCCAGAGAATGACCACAGGCCGCCTGCCAGGACCCAAAACGCTCACCGTGCCGGGGCAGCTGTCACAGACCCAGCCCCGCCAGGCCACCTTGGTCTCTGAAGCGGCATCAGCCTGTTCCTCGTCATTACTATTTATTGTATTGCTTTTTTAACTTTTTATTTTGTATTGGAATTAACAATACAGTTAACAGTTAACAATGTTGTGATGGTTTCAGGTGGACAGGGAAGGGATTCAGCCATGCCTATACCTATATCCATTCTCCCCCAAACTCCCCTCCCCTCCAGGGTGCCACATAACACAGAGTTCCCTGTGCTGTTCAGGAGGTCCCTGTTGGTTATCCATCTTAAATATAGTAGTGTGTTCATGTCCATCCCAAACCCCCTAACTATCTCTTCCCCCCGCCCTTCCCCCCGGTAACCATAAATCTGAC
>SJXQ01008881.1:238530-297821 GCA_006408695.1 Aepyceros melampus | reverse complement strand
CCATAATTCGTTCCCACAGCCTGCATTTTATTTTACAGTTACTCTCTGGTGGGCATCAGGGTAAAATAAGACGTGTCCTCAGGAAGGCAGGGTCAGTGAAGCCATCTGATTAAGGCATATACTTTAGGGCCCTTGCACTCAGGGGCCCGTATAGGACTCTTAGTTTTATTTACTTTGCAGATGAGTGGGCTTTCCTGGTGGCTCAGACAGTAAAGAATCTGCCTGCAATGCAGGAGACCTGGGTTCCATCCCTGGGTTGGGAAGGTCCCCTGGAGAAGGGAATGGCAACTCACCCCAGTATTCTTGCCTGGAGAATGCCATGGACAGCGGAGCCTGGCAGGCTACAGTCCATGGGGTCGCAAAGAGTCACAACTGAACAGCTAACACACACACACAGGATAAAAATCCCAGGCAGCGGCCAATTGCCTTCCGACTCTTGCAAGAGCCCCAAGAAACCTTTAAATGGGAGGGATGGCTCGAGGGCAAAGAAGGGTCCAGACCCTGACCCCGGCCCCCCATCCTGACCCAAGGCCCTGGTGGGGAGTCAGGAGAAGCCCAGGAGGGACTCTGTTGCCACCTCCCCATCCCAGAGCCCAGTCTTCACCTCTCTCAGGGAGGTCACATTTCTCCACGGAACCTAATGGCTCTAGAGAACCTTCTTAAAACCTCCTGGTCAAGAATCCTCACAGACTTGTGCTTCTCTCACTTCCTTGTGGGGCCTCCCCACCTCCATGCTGGTCTTCCCAGGGGACATTCACTTCGCCCATCCCCCACCCAGCAAAGCCGATCTTAGCCAGGCTTTGGCCCCGAGGTGGAGGAGTGGCAGGGGGAGACTTGCTAGAAACTGCTTCCACTCCTCTTCCCACGGACACTTCCATCAGAAATTATTTCGAACAGATGCCCCACTGCCCTTCTAAACCCCCGAGGGGGGAATCAACCCTCTTAAAGACAGTTGTTTATTAACAGTCCTCAGTGTCATTAGCCGCGGCGTATGTGATGAAATATAGATTAGAGGGAGAAAGCAGGAATCACACTGCCATTTGTCCTGTTCCGAATGTCATTACGCGTTCCATCGTGCCGTATTACCGAGATGATTAGTGGCATCAAATGACTTCTGAAAAATGATTATGTGCCATTAAAAGCATTAGTCTGTCTGAAACCCACACAAACAAATGGCCGCATATGGATGACTCATTAGCCGGGAAGGCTGGGTGATGTGACAAGCGCGGCCGAGGTGCCAGGCGATTAGCATCGCCCGCAGGTGGTGGAGGCCGGGGCCACCGGGTCCCGAGCTGCCTCCCCGGTCCTCAGGGGCCGAAGGGCCTCTGGGGGTCACACTTCCCCTGGGGCGGCCTGGGGACGAGGGTTTGCTCACGGCGGGCTTCCCCGCCCCCGCAGCTATGGGGGAGCTGTCCCCGCGGTCCCCAGGGTAAGGCGCCGAATGATGCTGATGCTTCTGCAGGTTCCAGGAAGCCGGATTTGGGGAGAAAACAGAGGCAGGAGTGAGGCAGCCGCAGAAATGGAAGCGACATGCAGGTAGAACACGGCAGCGGCCCCTGGAGGAATTTTTAATTGACATCAGCCAAAAAAAAAAAAAGATTGGCTCAGGGACTCACAATGTAATTTACAACGACAAGAACATATAGAGAAGCCATAATTTGGGAGATTAAAAAACATTTCTTGAACACAGACCAACCAAATGGCTTTGAAGTGACAGCAAAAGAAAGAGTAACAAGCGAAAACGAACGTCTCTGTCTGGTTTTCCAAAGTCGCTGAGCTCGACATCAGTCCTTGTGCTAAACACACATTTCATGTTGAATTTTGCTCACTGTGCGGTGAAGACTTGGTTTTGAGATGTCAGGGGCCGGGTCGCCCGTCTCCCCCTCTTCCTTCATCTTGACGTGTCCAGGCTTGTTCCGTGGGGGCTACATCCCTGGAAAGGATGCTTTGAAACAGATGGGCACATTTCTGCCGTTGGTCAGATTCTAGAAGTTGTGAGTTCTCTCTCTCTCTCGACTCCCTTCCCTTTATCCCTCTATTCTTCCCCGACCCCCATTCATTCACACCGTCGCTGCCCGTGTGGATGTGATGAAGGCCAATCAGGAAGCCAGTCATGAGGATGCTGAGGAAATTACCTGCAGCCCAGCCGTTAGGACTTGGCGCTTTCACAGCTGGGGTCGGGTTCCTTCCCTGGTCCAGGAACTAAGATTCCCGTGAGCCCCATGGCTCACCAGAAAAAGACAAAAGAAAAATAAAGATGCTGAATTTTATTTCCATGCACCAGGCACTGCCCTGAGTTCCATGCTTTTTCTTTTTCTGGCGACACTAAATGGTTTGTAGGATCTTTGTTCCCCGACTAGGGATTGAACCCGCGATCCTGCACTGGAAGCGTGGAGTCTTAACCTCTGGACTGCCAGGGCAGTCCCTGAGTTCCATGTTTTCTCTCACTTTCCCCCAACCTGTGAGGCAGCTCTGATTACCATCTGCATCTCACAGAGGAGAGAGCAGGCGTAGAGAAGTTACACTCCCGGGAAGAGAGGCAGTCAGGCTCCAGGCTGACCCCATAGACCTCTGACCTAGAGCCGCCATCAACTTGCCTGGGTCCCCGGGGCCACTGCACAATCTAGGCATCCCTCCCATGGATGTCAAGGAATCCTGGCGTGACCCTGGCTACAAGGATTCAAAGTGTCCCTGACTGATTCTGGTGGAGAGGCCTGCGATGAGGCCTGGGTATGCCCAGGGAAACTTTGTTTTCTCCTTTTAGAGTCTTTAGAGACTGTCAAGGACCCCAGTCCAGCCATGCAGAGCCCAGGCCGCTGGCTCTCAGCCCAGCTTGTGAGCAGTGCCCAGACCGAGCCCCACCCGGGTGGAGGACCACTGCCCTAGCCCCCCTGCTGCCTGTTACAGAGAAGGAATCAGAGGGTCATGGAGGGGCAGCGACCAGCACAGACTCACGGAGCTGCTGGGGGTCTCCGCTGGCAGTCTAGGGGTTAAGAATCTGCCTGCCAATGTAGGAAACGGTTCAATCCCTGGTCCGGGAACTGAGATCCCACATGCGGTGGGGCACTGAGCCAGCCACAACGACGGAGCCCACCGCCCTCTGGAGCCGGGCTCTGCCGCAAGAGAGGCCACTGCAATGAGCAGCTGGCACACTGCAACCGGACAGGACCGCACCTAGAGAGAGCCTGCACGCAGCAACACGGACGCAGTGCAGCCAAATAAATAAATAAGTGATTTAAAAAAAAGGCTGCTGGGACGGAACCCACCCAGGAGCCAAATACTTCCAAAAAGCAGGCTGCCACCCTTCTGCCTCCCCCTTGACTCCCCAGAACTTTCCTTCCCACCTGCCTTTCCAAGCCTGACTGCAGCCAAGGCGACCAGAGGCTGTCAAGCCCTGACAGCTGAGCCTGCAGGCTGTCGGCGCTGACTGGCACCTGTCACAACCTGAGCTTCTCGGGAGCCCCCGAGGCCCAGCCTTCATCTGTCCTGGCTGCTGCCTGTTTCCAGAGCCTGGATGCGTCCACCCACTCAGAAAGGTGGCCGATTTCCAAAAGTCCTTCATCTCTGTCTTCCCTCCAGGCCTTGCTGGGGACGACCGGCTCATTCCGGAGAAGCTCAGACACACTGTTCTTCATCTTTATTGAACTTGGCTTTGTGGTTCTTGTTGCTTTGGGGGAGGGGGGTGGCTGTGACAGCGGCTCGGAAGGGCCGAGCAGAAATTGTTTCTTGCCCACGCCTTACATCGTTCTATTAGAAAAACATGAATTCTCTCTCCTCCACTTGTTTTTGTTTGTTTTCCTTCCCGCTAAGACAGAGGGGGAAGTGGTATTTGACGACGGCTCTGTTTGGGTCTCTGCTACAAGTCATGAATGTTTGTGAGGTTAGGCTGCTGAAGACGGAGTCCAGCTGCTACAGAAGATTAAAAATAGCCATTGGTATGACCTCTGCTCCCAAGGGTGATTGCCCTATCTCTGTGTCTCCTAGACACTCAAACAAATTAAGCTTGGAAGTTCCTCCAGGTGTCTAATTTCAGTCTCTCCTGCTGCAGCTCAGTCTTTTTGAGTCAAACCAATTCCCACTCTCTCTGCGAAGTTGACGATGCACAAGATTATCACAGGCAGTCTGTCTTCCAGCGACAACCAGCCATGGGCAGCCTTCTACCTGGTGGGACAGATTTCAAGGCCTGCTGTTCTGCTGAACACTGAAACAGCATCTGGGGTGCCCACCCGTTCAGCACACTCTGTGACATGGTGACAGCGTCTCCTGTCTGCAGAAATTTCCTCAAGAACAGACCAAAGACAAGGGCGGACAGAGCTTGAAAGGCGTGATTTCTGTACCTCTCCGGGAGGAATCTCCCATAATTCTCCAGTTCTAGGGAATAACAGAATCACCTACTGATGCAGTGGGTGTTTTGGACAATTTTTTGTCCCTCCAATGAAAAATTCACGTGTCAGAAGTCCAGTGGTTAAGACTCCCCACTTCTAATGCAAGAGGCATGGGTCTGATCCCCAATTGGGGTGTGCAGGTGAGTGAGTGGGTGGGTTGGTGGGTAGAATGGTCAGATGGGTGGGTTGGATTAGTGGGTAAATAGGATGGGTGGTGGGTAAATACATGGATGGATGGCTAGAGACAGAGAGAGATAGAAAGATATCCAAAACTCAGGTTACAAAGGAAGGGAAAGGGGATGAAAAAAGGAAAGACCCCCTAAGTCAAGCTTGATGGTCATCACAGAGAACAAAATAAAGGCAGAAGGAGTGCCCCCTCTACCAAGATCAGTGAAAACTCTGCTTTATTTCTAGGTCCCAACAGAATTGCTATAACCCCATGAAGCCCAAGTCAGTTCTAACTAGGAGGGGGAAGTGGGAGGCTGTGGGGATTGGGTCACGTGCCTTTTTCCTGAAAGAAGGGAGTGTACCCTGGAGCCTAGCACCCTCCGGAGAGGTCCTGCTGATCAGCCGAGGGCAGCAGCCTTGCTGGGGGTCGTCATCTGGGAACCGCTGCTGGCTGGTTGCCATGGGTTCAGGAGTCCCAGCGCACAGTGGTTGCCTTGGGGATGCTGCAAGAGGCGGCATTTCTGGCCAGCCCAGGTGAGCAGAGAAAGAATACCAGGGGGATAAGAGCAGACTCGCCAGGCCGCGGGGAGAGGGCAGCTGCTCTATTTGTCTGTAAGAGGAGCAGTCTCTACCAGCTCCCACCCGCTGAGTGGCTGGGATAAAGCGAGTGGGGTGGGAAAGTCCTTCACTACAGCCTCATCAGATCCAGTAACTCATGCTTGAGTAACTCAGAGCTTACTGGGATGACGTGGGTAAGTGCAGACGTGGAGGTTCCCATTATGATCAGCCTGGGAGTGAGTGGGAAAGGGGTGTGGCTAGCTGTGTCCCCCAGCCAGCGGCGACAGCCTGCCCTGCCTCTAGGGATTCTCCTTAATCGGCTGTCTTGGCTGAAAATGTCCGCGGCTGGTTTGCCTGGCCATCATGAGCCACTTGCCCCTGCAGTGCGTCAGCATCTGGTTCTCTCCTGTTGTTACCAGCCAGGGTTCGTGCCCTCCTTGATCAATAGAAATTGATCAGAGGCCAGACAAGGAACTCAGGCAAGGCTTTACTGGGGCCCCTGTTGTAACAAGGATGGAGCGAGAACAAGTAACAGATTCCCTTGCTCTCTCCCCACCGTGGGGAGGGGGCTGACTCCTTGCACGGGGTGAGGGGAGGGGCGGCTTTGCCCCAGGTGGTTTGCCCACCCCTTCCGTGGTGCCCTGTGCGGGGGGGCATGCTCCCTCCCCACTTTCGTTCCCTGCTCCTTGGGAGTGGCAGTGGGGTTTTTTGGTCTTTCTGTGTGTCTTCTCGTCCATGATTTCCCCACTTGCGCATGCGCGCAGTTATTTTTAGTTCCACTTGCGCATGCGCGAGGTTATTTTTAGTTCCACGCTATTTCTCTCTATTTTGTTGCGGAAGGAGATGCAGGTGCAGGCCCTGCAGCAAAGGTCCCAGGTCCCAGCCCGTCTCGCTGCGGGTCAAGACTCAGAGCCTTCCCTGACCCCCAGCACGCACGCCTAAGGAGCAGCAGCACCCCACTGGTCCCCAACCTCAGGCTCTCTGCAGGGCCCCCTGCCACCCTCACCCTCCCCACCTCGACGGCCAGAGCGACCCTCTAGCTGGCTTCCCAGTGAGCTGTCGGCCACTTGGAACAAGTGGAAACAGCGTGAACTGGAGAAGGAGACGTCGAGGCTCCTTTCAGGCCAACATGCCAGACTGGCTGTTTTTGGATATGGTTACACCCAACTGTGGGCTTCCCAGGAGGCGCTAGTGGTAAAGGATCCTCCTGGACCGTATTGAATATCTTGTTTTGTTGTTCCCTTGCTGGTGAAGTACCGCCTCCCCAAGCGTCTCCTGCCAACGAGAAGGACTTCTTGCGTTCCCATCTCTTCTGCTGCCTCTCTGACCACCTCCTTCCTTCATCCTGACAAGTGCAAACCGAGTCTCCACGTCGACGTACTTTCACTGCATTAAAATTTCCAAGTTGGTACTTTTCCCATGTCGAGTGCACTTTGGATGGGATGTGAATGTTGACATCTGCAAAACCCCTTTTCTGCATAGGTAGGTGGCCTGCAGCTCTGCTCAGAAGGGTCTTCTCCAGTCATGTGAGCCTTAGAGAATGCATCCTGCCCCATGTCCTCTGTATGTTTCAACACCTGGGATCCCTCTGGCTCCCGTTACAACCGAGCCAGGACCAACAGTAACAACAGCAAGAACACCAGCACTACCCCTGCGACAGCATCTCCTTTTCATAAAGCATCTCACACCTGCCCAGGTGTAGACTGACTGCTTTTCACGCTCAGTCGTGTCTGGCTTTTTCTGACCCCATAGATGGCAGCCCACCAGGCTCCTCTGTCCATGAGATTCTCCAAGGAAGAATACTAGAGTGGATTGCCGTCCCCTCCTCCAAGAGATCTTCCCAGCTCAGAGATCGAACCCAGGTCTCCCACACTGCAGGTGGTTTCTTTACCGTCTGAGCCACAGGGGAAGCCTCTTAGCAATTCTTTTGGCATCCTCTTGAACATGTAATGTGACTCCCATTTTACAGATGAGAAAACTGAGGCCTGGAGAAAAATCACTGGATTTAATGTCATACCAAATTTCCTAAAGGAAATCAGCCCTAATATTTATTGGAAGGATTGATGCTGAAGCTGAAGCTCCAATACTATGGCCACCTGATGGGAAGAGCTAACTCACCTCAAAAGACCCTGATGCTGGGAAAGATTGAAGGCAGGAGGAGAAGGGGGTGGTAGAGGATGAGATGGTTGGATGGCATCACCAGCTCTGTGGACATGAGTGAGCAAGCTCTGGGAGACAGAGGAGGCTAGGGAAGCCTGGAGGATAGGGAAGCCTGTTGTGCTGCAGTCCATGGGGTCGGAAAGAGTCAGAAATGACTTAATGACTGACCAACAACTAGGAGACTGGGCACGGTAACTATTTTTCCGTCTGCTTAGGAACTTTCCTATTGTCAGAAGTGCCAAAGAATAATTTTCCCCAAATAAGGCAAAATCATGACTCTCCTACTTTAACATGTATTAAAGATTTTATTTGGCTTGGTAATTAGTGAGGAAACTAGGCAGCTGTTACAACTGATCCAAAGGAGAAATCTGAAAAGTGTAAATTTACATGGAGTGAAGGAAAGTGGAGGTGAATTGACAAATAGTTGGAAACTGGCTCTTTCCTTAAGGAAGCGGGAAATCTATTGAACCACCAGACAGAATTTATTTGCATGTCTATAGACAAAGAATTATTTTGCATTGCTATCAGTTATCTACAACTTACAGGACCGTAAAACAGCGCAAAGACACTGAAAGGCTAGAATCAGACAGCCTACAAGGATGTTCTCTGAACGGCCTCGTTTTTTCCATCAGCAACACCCAGTGATCTTTGGGGATTTATTCCAGGTTTTCTCACGGGAACAAGTCTAGACAATCTTAGTGCCTCATTCTGCCTGATAATAGCAGTTAATATCAGGAGTGAGAAATCAGAATGCTTCCCTAATGGCTCAACGGTAAAGAATTCACCTGCAAGGCAGGAGATGCGAGTTTGAGTCCTGGGTTGGGAAGATCCCCTGGAGGAGGGCATGGCAGCCCCCTCCAGTATTCTTGCCTGGGAAATCCCATGGGCAGAGGAGCCTGGCGGGCGCAATCCATGGGGCTGCACAGAGTTGGTCACAACGGAAGCACTGATACTTTCGCAACAGAGACAGAGCGCAAGATAGCAGATCGGGCGAAGACCTGCTCCTATCCCTAGGGCGCTGAGGCCGCCCTCCCCCCTGCACCTTCCCCCGGAGCAGGGGATGTTTCTAGAAGGTTCTAGAAGCTGCTACAGTCCTCCCCACCGCCGCTTCAGATTCTTCCAGCAGCCCAGTATCCTTTCCAGCTACCATAGCCAATCCTTGTCACTCTTTTCTTTTTTTTTCCTAAGCGCCTTTGAGTTATATGTTGTCCCATGAAGAATCTTGACTTACACAGCTATTAAGTGACAAAGTGAGTTTAAAAACCTCACCTGCCTAGAATGCATAGCTGAGTCTTTCAGTTTCCTCACCTGCAAATGGGGTTATTATTGTAGCTACCCCGCTGGGTTATTGTGAAGATCAGGTACATGCATCCATCTAAAGTTCCAAAAAGACTGCCTAGTGCCTAAAGCACTCAATACAAGTTCATTTTATCATCAGCTCTATTGGGCCAATGGATAAACTGAGCCGAGGATGTCATGAACTTCTCCCAAAGTCATGGACTTGCCACCATTTATGAGCAAATGGCAGGATGGGCTGCTGAACCGGGGCAGTGATCAGAGCCTGCTGGCTTCTCTTGGACCCCGGAGAAGCTGTCTGGGGGCCTTCCCTGGAAGTCTGGTGGTTAAGACTTGGAGCTTCCACTGCAGGGGCCACACGTTCCATCCCTGGTTGGGGAACTGAGATCCCGCCTGCTACGGGGAGTGGCCAAAATAAATGGATAAATAAACTGTCATTATTTTTCCAAAAAAGTCATCTGCTTTCCCCCTCTTCCCCACCAGACCAGAGAGGGCAGCTGTCCTTGGAGTCTGGGTCGGGCACTGCTCAGGGCTGGCGGGGTCTAGGGTAGCCTCCTTTGACAGCCTTGCTCCTGGAGCTGAAACAACCGTGGGCAGCTGGGGCCTCCTAGCACTGAGGAGCAGCAGCCAGTGAGCAGGTTGGGAGGGGTGGGCACTGGCTCCCACCCAGCTAGGATCTGCTACAGATGGACCTGCTCCCATCTGCCTCCCCAGGGGCCCCCCAAAGCACCGCACACCTGGCCACAAGCCCTTCTCCTGCCGTTGCCGCCATACGGAAGCATAAATCCAGTTAATGCGTCCAAAAAAGAAAAATCAAAATGTCAGATCTGCAGAGATGGTTCAATTGAAGGAATATTGATTGTCACGGAGAATATTCTCACTTTATTCACCTACTTAGTCTGCTCCCCTAGGCGCGGATGAATTCATCAAATATTGTCACAGCACATAATAATACTCTTCCCCAGTGCTGCTGTGATCGCGTGAGCGCCAGTCCTGCCCACTGTGCCTGTCCCCATGGGGATGACAGGGGGAAGGAGGAACGTGTTGCCAAGGTGTGGCGCGGCACATTCCCCTGGACAAGGCGCTTTCCCTAGATCTTCAGCACAGCCATGAAGGGGAGCGGGGTGTCATGGAGGGGTGACATGATCCCATTTTCCAGGTGGAGTCAGAAAGGTTAAGCCATTCATCCAAGTTCATGATACTAACCAGCTAGGATTTGAACCTTGGTTTTCTAATTCCAAATTCAAAACCCCTTCCACTCCACCACGCCCTTTGCTGTGGCTGGTGGACTGATCCAGCCAAGACTGGAGGTGGGTGGAGCTCTCTCGGCCTCTGTTCTGCTCAGCCAGTGCCATGATTATGCACCCACTGTTTGCTCAGCCCTGGATGTAGAATCTAGGAGAGGATCCATAACCCTCCATGGGTCTCCTGATCAGCACGGAGAAGTAGATGAGGGTTTTGGAGACTAACAGAGTTGGAACTCTGAGAACACCACAACTGACCCCTGACCAGCCTAAGTGAGGGCTCATCAAGGTGAAGCCAGCACAAAGGCTGGAGAACCCTGAGAAAGCAGCGCAAAACTCACAGAGGCATCTTGGCCCACCATGACCTTTTTGCTGAAGAACCCATCAAGGAGAGGAGTTGGGAGTCATGATGGACCTAGAGACTGTCATACAGGGTGAAGTAAGTCAGAAAGAGAAAAAGAAATATTGTATAATGCAGCCTACATGTGGAAACTAGAAAAAATTACAGAGGTGAACTGATTTGCAAGGTAGAAATGGCGTCAGAGACACGAAGAAGAAACCCTTGGACACCAGGAGGAGGAGGGAGAGGGATGGGTGGGGAGATGGGAACTGACGTGATCACACTCTTGGGGGTTCCAGGCGGCACTAATGGTAAAGAATCTGCCTGCCAATGCAGGAAACGCAAGAGATACGGGCTTGATCCCTGGGTTTGGAAGACCTCCTGCAGTAGGAAATGGCAACGCACTCCAGTATTCTTGCCCGGAAAAATCCATGGACAGAGGAGCCTGATGGGGTGAGCACACACACACGCACACGGCTAACGTATAAAGTAGATAACAAATGAGAACCTACCGGATGGCACGGGGAACTCTGTTCAGTGTTCCGTGGTGACCTGAATGGGAAGGAAATCTAAAAAAGAGGTGCTATGTGTATAACTGATTCGTTTTGCTGCACAGCAGAAACTAACACACCATGGTAAAGCAACTATACTCCTGTAAAAAACTGATTTAAAAAAAGGAGAGGGGTTGGGTGCCAAGCCCTGGGAAGCGTTTGCCCAGTGAATTATGAGTTCTCTCCAGATACGTCCAAGGAAAACACAGCCCTCGCATACTTAGACCAGCATTTCTAAACAGTGTCCCGAGGAACAGGAGATCTGAATGTCTAGTGAATGGATTATTTCTGTTCAGGATTCCTCACATCCTTTACCACCTTGATGAGGGTGGTGATAATGACAGTCATTGTCCGTGTTGACTGTAACCCAGTATCCCAGCGCTCTTGTGTATTAACTCATTTGAGCCTCATGGTGGGTGCTGCTGCAATCCCCATTTTGTTGTTATTCAGTCGTTCAGTCATGTCCAACTCTTTGCGACCCCATGGACTGCAGCACACTGGGCCTCTCTGTCCTTCACCATCTCCTGGAGCTTGCTCAAGTTCTCAAGCCCATGTCGGTTGAGTCAGGAATGCCATCCAACCATCTCGGCCTCTGTCGTCACCTCCTCCTGCCTTCAGTCTTCCCATCATCTGGGTCTAAGAAAGCCAAGACTCAAGTATTCTTGCGACAGTGGACCAAGATGAGAATGCTGGAGCTGACAAGCTGGGTCACTTCTTCGAGTGACTCTGAGAGGCAGGTGTAGGATGCAAAACTCCCAAACTTCTTCCACAGCTCTACACCTGCACTGGTTTTGCCCCAGCACATCTCTTGGGATTAAGGAACTATGAAACATCAGAACACTGGTTTAAACAATCGGCCTGACTGACTGGCTCAGAACCCCCATTCAACTGTACTCTTAGAAGCGAGTGCAAGTTGTTAACGCCCAGCAGGTTAAGGGCTATGGCTGGTCTGAATCCAAAGGTGGGGGCTCCTGGGAAAATCCAGAAATGCTGGCTAGGCCGGGGCCAGGCCTTCCACCTCTCTGCCCTCTCTCCTGCCACCTTAAAGCAGGAACCGAGGAAAGGAAGATGAACTCCAGTCTGCTTCCCCTCACCACCATCCTTGGCTGAACACCAGAATCTGAAACCTCCCAGCCACGTGCAGAAAAAGACCTTTCCAGGGTTAGATTCAGCCCAGAATAAAGATGCTAATCACTTTGGGCAGCTCCCCGCAGTGTAGCCACCTGGGGCTCAGTCATATCCCCCTGCAATTTCTGGCTTGCTCTGATGCCTTGGCTGGCATCCCCAGCAGGTGCAGGGAGTGGGGGGCTGCATTCCCAGGAGCCTTTGCCAAGAGCCCCAGTCCCTTTGAGGGAGAGGGGGCTTTGGCCTCAGTAGGAGCATATCAATGGCAAACCGTGGTGAGAAGACATAGCCAGCCAGAGCTGGTGATGGGGTAATTAATTCTACTTAAGAAAAATGTTACTAATAATTAAAGGTACTAATTAAGAAAAATTGGATCAGCTGTTCGTCAGTCCGGGGCAGAAACTAGGGCTTCGATGACGCATTTCTCAGGCGGCATTTGCTGGGAGTGGGCAGGACAAAAAACACAGCAGACACTGTCATTTGAGGGATCCCGGAGTGGCCAGAGGGGCTACCAGCTGGAGAGGGCCTTGGGGAAGAAGGTGACTTGGGAGAGTGCCTGGCAAGGTGCTGACGAGTCCAAGAGGCTGGAGAGGCCGATGCAGGCTGGAAGCGTCCAGACCACGGCCCAGTATCCCCCCTTCTCTCCAGGGCCCAGGAAGGCCGGGCTGGAGGAGCAGTGGACAGCAGCTCTGGGGTCCTGGCGGGGAGGGGCCTCTGAGGTGAGACGGAGCTGGTGGCAAGTCCGGTGATGGGAGAAGTTACAGCAAGAGGAGCCGGATCAGGGGTCGGGCAGGGCCAGGAGGCGATGGGGTCTTCAGGGCTCTGCACTTGGGTCAGGCGAGCAGACAGCATAGAAAGACCCAGAACTGGAAGACAGAAGCACTAGCTGAGGCAGGCTCCTCAGCGTGGCTCTGCGGACGTGGGCTTCTTCATTGTGGGAGCCTGTCCGGTGCATCACAAAGCATTTAGCCACATCCCTGGCCTCCACTCCTGGAATCAAGATTGCCGGGAGAAATATCAATAACCTCAGATCTACAGATGACACCACCCTTATGGCAGAAAGTAAAGAAGAACTAAAAAGCCTCTTGATGAAAGTGTAAGAGGAGAGTGGAAACATTGGCTTAAAGCTCAACATTCAGAAAACTAAGATCATGGCATCCAGTCCCATCACTTCATGGGGAATAGATGGGAAAACAGTAGAAACAGTGACAGACTTTATTTTGGGGGGCTCCAAAATCACTGCAAATGGTGACTGCAGCCATGAAATTAAAAGATGCTTGCTCCTTGGAGGAAAAGCTATGACCAACCTAGATAGCATATTAAAAAGCAGAGATATTACTTTGCCAACAAACATCCATCTAGTCAAGGCTATGGTTTATCCAGTGGTCACGTATGGATGTGAGAGTTAGACTATAAAGAAAGCTGAGCCTCAAAGAACTGATGCTTTTGATGCTTTTGACTGTGATGTTGGAGAAGACTCTTGAGAGTCCCTTGGACTGCAAGGAGATCCAACCAGTCCATTCTAAAGGAGATCAGTTCTGGGTATTCATTGGAAGGACTGATGTTGAAGCTGAAACTCCAATACTTTGGCCACCTGATGTGAAGATTTGACCATTGGAAAAGACCCTGATGATGGGAAAGATTGAAAGCAGGAAGAAAAGGGGACGACAGAGGATGAGATGGTTGGATGGCATCACCAACTCAATGGAGATGAGTTTGGGTGAACTCTGGGAGTTGGTGATGGACAGGGAGGCCTGGTGGCTGCAGTCCATGGGGTCACAAAGAGTCGGACACAACTGAGCGACTGAACTGAACTGAGCTGAACTGGCCTCCATCCACTAGCTACACCACCTGCTTACGATTAAAAGTATCTTCAGGACTTCCCTGGTGGTCCAATGGTTTAGGACTCCGCACTTTCCTGGTGGCTCAGACAGTAAAGCGTCTGTCTATAATGCGGAAGACCTGGGTTCAGTCCCTGAGTTGGGAAGACCCGCTGGAGAAGGAAATGGCAATCCACTCCAGTACTATTGCCTGGAAAATCCCATGGACAAAGGAGCCTGGTATCTGCAGTCCATGGGGTCACAAAGAGTCGGACACAACTGAGCGACTTCACTTTCCTTTCCTTTCACTTCCAATGAAGCAGTGTGGGTTGAATTCCTGGTCAAGGAACTAAAATCCCGAGTGCCACGTAGTACAGCCAAAAAAAAATTAAGAATCTGAAAAAGAATGACTAGATGTATACGTGAAACTGAATCACTTTGCTGTACACCTGAGACTAATACATTGTAAATCAACTATATCCCAATATAAAATATTAAAAATTACATCCAACCTGATTGTATAAGATGTGATTATTGCCTCTTTCCTGTAAATTTTATTTCAAATTTTTGTCTTTTCCCACCACTTTCCATTAAAAGGCAGAAATAAAGAATAAAAATTGCAAAAGCAAGCAAAAGCTTCCTTCAATTTAAAATTTTGTTATTTTCTATAAAATGCATTTCACCTGATTCCAGTGCTAAAGAATCCATTTGCCAGTGCAGGAGACTTAAGAGATGCAGGTTCGATCCCTGAGTCAGGAATATCCCTGAGGAAGGAAATGGCAACCCACTCCAGTATTCTTGCTGAGAGAATCCCATGGACAGAGGAAATTAGTGGGCTACAGTCCGGGGGGTTGCAAAGAGTCAGACAGGACTAAGCGACTGAGCACACACACACGTACACGCACGCGCGCGCACACACACACTATCATTGGTGGTGGGGAACCTCTGAACCCCTGTTGAAACTTAGGGAAATCTCTGAGGTGGCTGATAAACTAATTCCCAGGAAAAGAAAACAACTACTGTTAGGGCTTAAGGCCCACTGGCAAAGGTTATTTTAAAATAAAGTCACAGGCTATGAAAAAGATTCTTTATAGCATGCCACATCTCTTCCAAGTAAAAATCAGTTTGAACCAATTCAGAGAGAGAGAGAAAGAGAGATGAAGAGGGGAAATTTTTTTAAATTAAATTTAACAAAAAGAGAAGCAAACAAACAAAAAAGGCAAACAAATGTATCTCCAGACACTGCCAAATGTCCCTGGGTTGGGGGGTGGGGTGGAGGGCACAGAATAATTATCCCGGGTTGGAAACCACAGAGCTGATTTTTAAAAATACCGCACACCTTGTTTACTCCTGAGGGAAGCAGATGCTGCCCTATATAATCACCATCGAGACCCCAGACTCCTTCCGGCTCATGGCTCCCTGACTCCCAGGACCAGGTCCCCCACTGGATCATTGCACATCCAGCTGGACGATGAGCCAAAGGACAGAGTCGGGGGGCCGCTGGGGAGATTTCGGGGGCCAGCCCTGCAAACGCCACATTGCTTTGGCCCTCGGGTCACTGGCCGTACGTAACCACAAAGGGTAAATGTGAGCCAGCGGGTGGCCCAGGAGGAGACCCCAGACAGGAGCCAACAATAACCCACCGCACCGCCGCACCTCCCGGTCCTGGCCTTGGCGGCCAGCCCCCTAACCCTGGCCAGCCCTCAGTTTCCTCCTCTTCAAAGACCCCCTTCCACAGCAAAACGTGTTACATGCGCACAATAGCCTATGACTCGGCAGAAAGCAAGGACGAAGACCGGACACGCGATGCCACACGCATGACCCTCGAAAACCGCGCGCTGAGGGAAGGAAGCCGGACCCAGGAGGTCGCGGATTGCGTGATCCCGTTTGTGTGAAGATCCAGAAGAGGCACAGAAAGCGGATTAGGAGCTGGGGCAGGGAGGAGGTTTTGGGGTGCTGCTAATAGGCGTGGGGTGTCCTTGGGGGGAACTAAATAGAGGTGATGGCTGCACGGTATTGTGAGGGTATGAAAAGCCACCGCCGTGTACACTTTTACTCATTTATTTATTTTGCTCTTCTTGGCCATGCTGCATGGCATACATACAGGATCTTAGTTCCCTGAACAGGGATCAAACCCACGGTGGAAGTGCAGAGTCCCAACCACCGGACCACGGAGGACACCCTGCCTTGTACACTTTCATCTTTGTATTTCTAGTTTTTTTTTTTTTTTTTTTTTAATAAATGAAGCCCAGTTGGGCCTTCCACCACTTCTCTTTTGTTTAGTTATTTTTCCATTTGGGCTGTGCTGGGTCTTCGTGGCTGCGCGAGGGCTTGCTCCTTTGCGACCTGCAGGCTTCTCCCTGGGGTGGCTTCTCCTGTCGCGGAGCGTGGGCTCAGGGCTCGGTGGTGTGGAGCACAGGCTTAGTTTCTCTGGATGTGGACGCTACCCAGACGGGGCATCAAACCCACGTCCTCTGCATTGGCAGCTGGATTCCTTGCCTCTGGACCACCGGGGAAGCCCTTGTACACTTTTAAATGGTTGGTGTTAGCTTACAAGAATTTTACTTCAATTTTTTAAGGGAAAAGGCCCCTTCCAGCTCTGATCTTCAGTGGTTGTTTTAGATCCAGGAGAGGCAGGAACTAGACCGAGGTGCTGAAAGTAGAACACGGGTGCTGTTCTTTCTGAAGATATACAGCAAGGAAAAAGATTTTTAAGGCCCTGATCCTACTTTGTCTGTCAAGTGAGTGAAACATTAGTGAGGTTTGTAAGCTAGAAAGCTCTTTATGAAATGTCGGCGGATGCTGTTACCGAGGCTCTGTGTGTGATCTCGTTGGTATTCTCCTGGATACGGCTGGGACGGGGCCGGACGGGAGTGAGTGAGCTGCATAAATATGTGTGCATTAAGGGCAGGCCAGCTCGAGGGTTCTACACACAGTGGCCCACAATAGCCATTATTATTCAGGATAATGTAAATGAACAGTGAAGCTGCTTCCTGGGTCCTGGGTCCCCAGCACTGTGCTGTGACACACCTTTCGTTCATGCTCAGTCACTCAGTCGTGTCCAACTCCCTGCGACCCCATGGACTGTAGCCCTCCAGACCCCTCTGTCCATGGGATTCTCCAGGCAAGAATACTGGCACAGGTTGCCATGTTGCTGTGCCCTCCTTCAGGGGATCTTCCCAACCCAAGGATCAAACCAGCATCTCCTACACTGTAGGCAATGCAGGAGTCATCTGGGAAGCCCCACGATGCCTTGCATGCAACTAATGAGTGAATCCTCTCTGCAGCCCTGAAATGTGGTCAGATTATAACTGTTTACAGATGAGAAATGTAAAAACTGACTGGTTAAATAATTGGCTGTATTAGTTTTCAACCGCTGGGCAACAACTTATACCAAAACGCCGAGGCTTAAAACATGCAGTTATCATCTCATCATTTCTGTGATCAGGAGTCCAGGCATGGCTCCTGGGTCCTCTGTCTTAAGGCTGCCATGCAGCTGTCAGCTGGAACTGGGGTCTCATCTGAAGGCTTGACTGGGGAAGCATTCATGTCCACGCTCACGTGCTTGTTGGCAGGATTCAGTTCCTGCAGGATTTATTGGACGGAGGGTCTCAGTCCCGACCTGGCTGTTTCTAGAGACACCCTCATTTGCTTGCCACATGAACCTCTCCAACATGTTGGCTTGCCTCCTCAAAGCACGTGAGCCAAGAAGGCAATGGAATCTGCTACAAGACAAATTGCAACCTTATGTAGCCGAACCACAGAAGGGACATATCATCTCCTTTGCTGTGCTCTGTTGGTTAGAAGAAAGTCGCTAAACTGAGCCACACTCAGGCATGGTTGGGGGTCGGGGGAGGGGGAGTGGATTACACACGTGTGTGAACATCAGGATGTGGGGATCTCGGGGGCCACAGTCCCCAAAGATCCATGGATAGCAAAGAGCTGAGCCACCTAGGCCTGTAGATTTCTTTCCCAGGTTCATATCATTGCACTGCACTTTCTCTGTGCTCTGAGGGTGAAAAGCAGGGAACGATGGGAAAGAGAGTGAGATCTTCCTATGGGAAAAAGGCTGCACTGAGCTCTCCCTGGCCAGGCCTCACTGCTGAGGTTTGTCCTACAGGGTGAAGCCCGGGAGCTAGGGCTCCTCCGATATTCCTGGTATCCTCATTACAGCATGTGAGGTGCTGCATTTTAATTGCCTGGCAGAGCCCTAAGCACCAAAGAGGAGGCTTTCCACAACCTCCTCATCATGACTATTTATAGGCTGGGAACATTTGGGGCTCCTCAAGCCCCAGGTTAACATCTCCCCTCCCAACACAGGCACTTCAGGCCTTCTTTATTATACCAGCTCCGTAGACCCGCTGGGACCAGGGGCAGCACCCGCTCTGCCCAGAAGCTGGTACAGTGTGTGCCCAGGATGCAGGTTCTCTGAGCATTTCTGGGAGGAATGGATAAAGGACTCAACTCATCCCCGTCAGACCTGCTCAAGGAAGGACTTCATTTTATCCCGATATCCCTGGCAGATGGCACAGTGCCCAGTAGGTGGGCCTCTGTGGATGTGAAATGAATTCATGGTCACCCACAAGGGTCATCTATGCAAATGCAGTGGAACACTGCAAAGCCAGGTTTGAGCAGAGAAACCTGGTCTCCACCAACTTCTTATTTTCCTTTGATCCGTGAGTGAGTGGGACATCTGGGGAAGGGGGACTGTCTAATGGCCAGAAGACCAAGGAAGAGATGAAGACCCCTAAAGAAGCTGATCCTGGGCTTCTGTAACTGAGTGCCCCAGAAATGTAGGTGAAGTCGCTCAGTCGTGTCCGACTCTTTGTGACCCCATGGACTGAAGCCCATCAGGATCCTCAGTCCATGGAATTTTCCAGGCAAGAGTACTGGAGTGGGGTGCCATTTCCTTCTCCAGAGGATCTTCCCAACCCAGGGATCGAACCCAGGTCTCCCGCACTGCAGGCAGACGCTTTAACCTCTGAGCCACCAGGGAAGCCCAGAAATGTAACTATACACAAAATGGCCCTCCCCAAACCCAGAACCACCGCTGAGCCTCTGTGTACCTCCAGGCCCTGGTGGCTGGGTCAGAAATAACTACCTTCCCCAGTTTCTCCCTGAGTCCTTTCTCTTAGAATCCTTGCAACATAAAAGCTCTTCCAGCCCCCCCATATGCCCCCCACTTCCAGCCACAGAATGGTGTCATTTGCCCATCAACTTCCCTTCTGCACAGAACTCTTGGAGGGATGTTCCCTGGTGGTCCAGTGGTTAAGAATCTGCCTTCCAATACAGGAGACACGGGTTCGATACCTGGTCAGGGAACTAAGATTCCACATGCTGTGGAGCAAGGAATCCCACATGCTGCAGCTACTGAAGCCCATGCACTCAGGCCCGTGCTCTGCAGCAAGAAAAGCCTCCATGCGCTGCAGCCAAGAGCCAACCAGCCAAAAAAAAAAAAAAAACAAAAACCTCTTGGATAAGCCCAGTGAACAGTGCATGTCCTTCACCATTCTAAGAGGTGGCTACACCCATGGATCCCCAGAGTAACAGAGCTGAAAATAAATTTTAGGGCTTCCGTGGGGGCTCAATGGTAAAGAATCTGCCTGCTAATGCAGGAGGCATGGGAAGATTCCACATGCTGAGGAGCAGCTAAATGCATGCATCACAACTACTGAGTCTGCTCTCAAGCCTGGGAGTTGCAACTGCTGAAGCCCGCGGGCCCTAGAGCCCCATGCTCTGCAACAAGAGAAGCCACGGCAATAAGAAGCTTGGCGCCGCAACGAGAAAGTAGCCTCCACTTGCTGCAACTAGAGAAAAGCCTGCGCAGCAACAAAGACCCAGGACAACCAAAAACAAACAGATAAATTTACTTTTTTAAAACGGGAAATAAGTTTTATATCAAGCAGGGCGCTGATATGAACTAACACAGAACTACACATCAGAGGCTGTCACCCACTACGGACCCGCCGAAGCACCCGGAAACAACCTGCATTGCAGGCAGCCCGACACCTTAAGCCATGAAAAGCCTCCCTCAGGCAGGCTGGTAAATAGAGCATTCTTATTTGCAAGGTTGGTTTAAATCTTAGAGGGCGTGTCATCCAAAGACCACAGAGACCTCTTGACCCTGACAACAGGAAGCTGGGCAGATCCTGGCCACAAGAGCCTTGGCAAGGAATGCCAGGGCCAGCCCTGGCCCCTCTGCCCTCCCTCCCATCACAACCTTCCTTTCCTTCGTTCTAGCCCCAGCTGACTCCTCCTGCTTTCCTAGGCCGGGCTTTGCTGCGCTGGGAGCAGGAGCTTTATTGAATTTCTGCAAGTACTTTGCATGGCATCTGATTTACAATTCATAACCTGGATTATACTGCAAGTTCAGCCTTCCGGGGTTGGTGTAATTTAGACCTAGGAAATATTTTCCTGTGCCTTCAATTCCCCAGACATCTGAGGTATTGGAAATGGATTCCACCCTTGGAGGTTTACAGCTTGGAGGAGGTGATGGAAAGGGAGGCTGAAGCTGGTACACAAAAGGAGGTGGTGGGGAGAAGTTGCAGGGCGTAAAACCCGAGGGGTGGGGAAAAGCTCCAAAATCACTGTGGACGGGGTCTGCAGCCATGAAATTAAAAGACGCTTGCTCCTTGGAAAAAAGCTATGACACACTTACACAGCTTGCTCACAGAGACATCATTTTGCCAACAAAGGTCTATCTAGTCAAAGTTATGGTTTTCCAGTAGTCATGTACAGGTGTGAAAGTTGGACCGTAAAGAAGGTTGAGGGCCAAAGAATTGATGCTTTTGAATGTGGTGCTGGAGAAGACTTTTGAGAGTCCCTTGGATAGAAACCAGATCAAACCAGTCAATCCTAAAGGAAATCAGTCTTGAATATTCATTGGAAAGACTGATGCTGAAGCTGAAGCTCCAATACTTTGGCCACCTGACCATGCAAAGAGCTGACTCTTTTGAAAAAGCCCTTGACGCTGAGAAAGATTGAAAGGAGGAGTAGGAGATGACAGAAGATGAGATGGTTGGATGGCATCACCGACTGAATGGACATGAGTTTGAGCAAACTCTGGGAGATGGTGAAGGACAGGGAAGCCTGGTATGCTGCAGTCCATGGGATCTCAAAGAGTCAGACACGACTTAGCGACTGAACAACAATGGCAAAACAAAAGTGGGATAGCATGCTGATATGCAAGAGAAAGGGGCAAGACTAGGGCTTCTGTGTCTGAACACACCGCCTCCTGATGGCGCTCTGATGGCCCAGGAGACTAGGGGCCTGGACACCGCCAGGGATGAGCGGAAACAAAAGCTGTCCGGTGTGGACAGCCCAGGGCTCAGAAGGTAAGTGCTCTGTCTTCTGGTTCTGCCTCTGCCACTGTCTCGCTGAAAGAGAAACAAACCCCTTGACCACTTTCTTTTCCTAATGGTTTTATTGAGATGTTATTCACATACCATATAATTCACCTGTTTATTTTTTAATTTTTTTTTAATTATGAAAGTATGCTAACACATTTATGGGAGACTTGGAAAATACAGAACAAGGTTACATACAGTTTCACTATGTATTGCAATTATTTCTTTAAGGAGATAAATTAAGTTTTTTAGTTGGAACCTCAATATGAAACTCTCAAAAATTAACAGAATGAATATACAGAGAGGTAGAAAACTACAGTAGACCTGGAAGGCACTGTGAGTGAATGAGTGAAGTCGCTCAGTCGTGTCCGACTCTTTGTAACCCCATAGACTGCAGCCTGCCAGGCTCCTCTGTCCATGGGATTTTCCAGGCAATAGTACTGGAGTGGATTGCCATTTCCTTCTCCAGGGATCCTCCCGACCCAGGGATCGAACCCAGGTCTCCCGCAGTGTAGACAGATGCTTTACCGTCTGAGCCACCAGGGAAGTCCCTGTAATTCACCCATTTAAAGTGTATAGTTCAGGGACTTTCCTGGTGGTCCAGTGGTTAAGAGTCTGCCTGTGAATGCAAGGGACGCATGTTCAATCCCTGATCCAGGAAGACTTCGCCTGCCAAGAGGTGACTAAGCTCGTGTGCCACAACTACTGAAGCCTGCTCCCTGTAGCCCATGCTCCACAACAAGAGAAGTCCTCCCACCATGACTAGAGAGCAGCCCGCATTTGCTGCAGCCAGAGAAGGCCCACAAGTAGCAGTGGAGACCCAGCACAGCCATAAATAAACTAAAATTTAATAATAACAATAATAAAGTGTATAATTCAAAGACTTTCTGTACTTAACACTGAGTTGGGTAGTCATCACCACAATCAATTTGAGAACCTTTTCATTATCTTGAAAAGAAAGCTTGTACGCCTTAGCCTTCACCCTCTGAATTAGTTTTCTGGGGCTGCTATAACAAATCTCTGCATACTTGGTGGCTTCAAGCAGCTTGACCTGATGCTGTCACAGTTGGGCAGGTTAGAGTCTGAAATCCAGGTGTCAGGTTAGAGTCTGAAATCCGGGTGTCAGGTCCACGCGCTGTATGATGTCTCTAGGGGAGAGTCCTTCCTTGCCTCTTGCAGCTTCTCAGGGGCTCCAGCCATCCTTGGCTTCTGGCTGCACTCCTCCCATCTTTGCCCCTCCTTCACATGGCCTCCTTCCAGTCACTCAGTCATGCCCAACTCTTTGCAACCCCATGGACTAGAGTTCTCCAGTCTCCTCTGTCCGTGGAATTCTCTAGGCAAGAGTACTGGAGTGGGTTGCCATTCCCTTCTCCAGGGGATCTTCCTGACCCAGGGATCAAACTCCTGTCTCCTCACTGCAGGCAGATTCTTTATAATCTGAGCCCCCAGGGAACTGAGTCTCAAATCTCCTTCTGTCTTCCTCTTATAAGGCACATGTCATTGAATTTAAGACCCACTCTAGCAGCCTGATGTCTTATCTGGATGCTCCACCTCAGAGTTTTGTCTGGAGCACACATGCCTAACCTAAGATAGAAGGCTACCAGGACCCAGCGGGGCCCTCTTCTGCCCTGAAAAGAAGACACCAAAATGGGAAGAGCTGTTTTATTTTTGTCGTTGAGATGGTCATGGTGGCAGTGATGGTGGTGATAGTGGTCATGGTCTCGGTGATTATGGCGGAGCTGGTGGTGCTGGTGCTGCTGGTGACGGTGGTGGTGCTGGTGGTGATGGTGGGTGATGGTGGCAATAATTAAAATTCATGGAGGCAGGACATCCTGGTGGTCCAGTGTTTAAGACTCCACTGCATGGGGCATGGATTGGGGAACTAAGACCCCACATGCCATGCAGCATGGCCAAAAGCAAAAAAAAATTCACAAACCCTCTCTAGAGAAAGGGATGGCTTCTGTCTAGAGTCACGCTAGCCCTCTCCTCTGAAGCCAAGTCCAACAAAAGGAGATGGATGTGGCATGCGACATCTTTAGAACATAGCTATTTCTCAAAGCCCCTTCCAAATTCTTCCCAGCAACCAAGAACCCAAAAGCCATTGACACCTGCCTTCTGTCCTTCGTGGGTGTTGTAAACCTGATTCGCTAAGGCTCAGGGGTTTTTTCTGATCCTCACTGAATGACCTGAGACAGGAGAGTCCTGTGGCTCTAACACAGACTCCCCAAGGCTCTGCGTGGTACCCAGCTTATATTAGGCCCTTGATACACATTTGTGAGTAAACATACCCTTTAGGGACTTCCGGGTGGTCCAGTGGCTAAGACCATGCTCTAAATGCAGGGGCCCCGGTTCGATCCCTAGTCAGGGAACTAGGTCCCATATGCCACAACTAAGAGCTCACATCCTGCAACTGAAAATCTCAAGTGCGGCAACTAAGACTTGGTACAGCCAAATAAGTAAATATTAAAACACAATATACTCTTCCACAAGCCATAGTCTAGCTGGGGACCAGGATACCCATGGCTGGAGTCTCTCATCCTCACTAGTGCTGTCAGGAGTAGATGGCTTCAAGATCCTTCTAACCAGCCCAGAAAGTGTCACAATCACATTATTCAAAGACAGAGGCAGGTTGATTGCTGACTACACCTTTCCTGTGACCTGGAAGAAGATGCGTTTTATGAGAACACAAGGCCATATAAAGTAATCTCGAATATTTCTAATGGCTCATGCTGCTGCTGCTAAGTTGCTTCAGTCGTGTCCGACTCTGCGCGACCCCAGAGACGGCAGCCCACCAGGCTCCCCCATCCCTGGGATTCTCCAGGCAAGAACACTGGAGTGGGTTGCCATTTCCCTCTCCAATGCAGGAAAGTGAAAAGTGAAAGTGAAGTCGTTTAGTCGTGTCCGACTCCTAGTGACCTCATGGACTGCAGCGCACCAGGCTCCTCCATCCATGGGATTCTCCAGGCAAGAGTACTGGAGTGGGGTGCCATTGCCTTCTCCGCTCATAGTGTACTTTAAAACTCTACACGGCACTTCCCTGGTGGTCCAGTGGTTAAGAATCCACCTGCCAATGCAGGGGACACGGGTTCGATCCCTGGTTCGGGAAGGTCCCACATGCCATGGGCCAGCTAAGCTCGTGCACCACATCTCCTGAAGCCTGTGTGCCTAGAGCCTCGTGCTCTGCCACAAGAAAAGAAACTGCAGTGAGAAGCTGTGCACCGCAACGGGGTAGGCCCTGCTCACTGCAACTACAGAAAGCCCAACTTGCAGCAGCAAAGACCCAGCACAGCCAAAGATAATATTCATAGATAAATAGTTTTCTTTAAAAAATTGCTCTACAGATTTACTCATTTGATCCTATCATCATCATTGTCATTGTCATCACCGTCATTATCTTATGGAGGCAAAAATGAAGACGCAGAGAGAGGGACAAGATGTCCACAGCTCCACCGCTGGTTGCCACATGGCAGAGTTGGGATTAAAAATCCCAGGCAATCCAGGCACCTGACCACTGCACCACCCAGCTCTTCGCTTCTGAGTGCCCTCGGGGCTCCCCACAACCCCACCGCATGCCACATTTTCCTTAAGCTGTCACTGCCAACAGCAACTCCGGTCCCATGTGGTATGCGGACTGGCAGGGTCCTGGCAGGAAGCTGCTGGCACAGCAGTGATAAAAGGGCCAGTGATGAAAAGACAGAGATGGGACAAGACTAGGGGGACCCAAGAGATGGGGCTGATGCACCCGGGGCCTCGGATGGGAGGGACGTTGAGGAGCCACAGGAAGAACTCGGAGACACGAGTGACACGGGAAAGGGCCACCCTCTCACCATCCCTCGGCAGGGAGGGGCTCACAAGTCCGCCCCTCTCTGGCCCACCCCTGAGCTCCTCACAGGGGCCAGGTCTTCAGATGCTGTCCTCAGAGGCAGGTGCAGAACAGGTGGATGTGGGCAGAGAGCTGGAGGGTGGACGGAGGAGAACTTGCAGCAAGGGAGAGCTTCGGTGGAGATTAAGGAGGGTCCAGCCCTTTTCTCAAGGTCACAGCTCCGAGGAAGCACCTGGTGAAACCAGGTTGATTTAGCTCCAGAGTTCTTTCCACGGCCGTCTGTGTGGCCCACGTCCTGGAGACGAAGGCTTTGCTGTGTGTTCATTGGGGTAAATGAGCATCAGCAAGGCTGCCAGCAGCCTCCACAGTGTTTTTATAATAGGATTTTAATTCACTCCCCCCATCACCCCGTTGAGCTGGAAAGCGCTCCTGTTTGTCTATTTCTTGTTAGGTTGCTGCTTCAAGTGGAAAACAGGAG
Organism: Aepyceros melampus; assembly: GCA_006408695.1. Lineage (NCBI taxonomy): Eukaryota > Metazoa > Chordata > Mammalia > Artiodactyla > Bovidae > Aepyceros > Aepyceros melampus. The sequence continues at coordinate 272,527 of SJXQ01008881.1, read as the reverse complement.
GCAACTGGTCTGCGGTACTTACCCCTCGGGCCCCTTCTCACTCTCTGGGACAAACTCCTCTCAGGTATCCCAGCCCCTCTGCCAACCCCACCATCCTCACTGTGGCCAGAGAGGAGAAGCCAACACCAGGCACACCTTAGGAAAGGAGGGAGCTGCCCACGGCAGAGACGCTGCCCCCAGGCCCAGGAGGTGGCCGTCTCCCCCGGAGCAGAGGAGCCCACCAGAGCCTGAAGGCCAGCCCCGCCCCAGCCACGCTGTATCCAGAGGCACCGTCGCAGTCCGCCTGATGGTCACACCAAGAACCTGCGCGTTCTCTCTTTTCTTTATTAAACGGTCTGTATCTCTTTCTGAAATATATATGCGTTTGTTTGTTTACTCGGCTGTGCTGGTCTCCACTGCTGCGCGGGCTTTTCTCTAGTTGTGGCCAGGGTCGGGGGCTACCCTCCAGTCGCGATGCGCGGGCTTCTCGTTGCTGTGGAGCACAGGCCCTACCTAGGCTCACAGGTTTCAGTAGCCGCCGCTCGTGGGCTCGGCAGTCGCGGTTCCCAGGCTCGAGAGCGCAGGCTCGGTAGTTACAGCTCATGGGCTTCATGGCTCTGAAGCAGGTGGCATTTTTCCGGATCAGGAATCAAACCTGTGTCTCCTGGGTTGGCAGGTGGATTCATTACCACTGGGCCACCAGGGAAGCCCCGAGCATTCCCTCTTGAGGCCTCTTCCCCTCACCCTACATCCCATCCCCAGTAACGGCTGCAGACTCCAACCCATCCTCCCCAGGAAACCTCCTCCCACCTCCCGGCATGCTGGGGCAGTGTTTGCTCCCTTCAACCCTCTATTATACGTGGAATTCCCTGATGCAACAGACATGCTTCTGCAAATTTGTGCTGAAGCTGCGTTTTTGTGAATGGAATCCCAGAGTGCCATGGGCTCACTGAAGTTCTGTCTCAGAGATAGCCTCCCTGGCGGATCGTAACATTTTCACCCTCGCGCTACCACTGGAAAAGAGCCTAGAATTTTCCAAAAGACGTTTTGCACTGATCCACCCATGCTTATGATGCGAGTTGTTGAGCGGAGTTTCTTCAACTGCTCTGTTCTGGGTGCTGAGCACCTGGGAGCAGTTTCCTGGGTGCCCCCTGGCTGTCTTCCCTTGGTTTGGATACTGCTGGGTGCTCTCCATCCCACTCTCCCCTACTTCCCCCACCCACCTAAAGCCATTCTTTCTTCTCCCCTCTGCTCTGCACCTCTACAGACTGGATCAACTGGGGCTTTTGTTTTTTTAATTTTATTGGAGTATATTTGCTTTACATGTTGTGATTGTTTCTACTGTACAGCAAAGTGAATCAGCCGTATGTATGCATACATCCCCTCTTTTTTGGATTTTCTTCCCATTTACATCACAGAGCCCGGAGTAGAGGTTCCTGTGCTGTAAACAGGTTCTCAGTAGACATCTGCTTTAGACACAGCAGTGTATATACTGGAGAAGGAAATGGCAACCACTCCAGTGTTCTTGCCTAGAAAATCCTGTGGACAGAGGAGCCTGGTGGGCTGCTGCCCATAGGGTCACACAGAGTCGGACATGACTGAAGCGACTTAGCATGCATGCATTGCAGAAGGAAATGGCAACCACTCCAGTGTTCTTGCCTAGAGAATCCTGTGGACAGAGGAGCCTGGTGGGCTGCCGTCTATGGGATTAACCAGAGTCAGACTCGACTGAAGCGACTTGCGACTTAGCAGCAGCGTGTATATACATCAGTCCCAATCTCCCTATCCCTCCCACCCCTCCCCCAAGCTGGGACCTGGTGTCCCCTGCCTCTCGGTGGGGTTTGGCCAATCACAAGCACTGGCATGAGACTAGGCTGGAAAGAGAGAGAGCTTGGGGTGTGTATTCCACCCACTGCCTCCTTGCCTGCTGCCTTTCTGGCGCGCTTTCCACTGGGGCCACCGTTGCTGGGATGCCCTTCTGTGTGGCTCGGGGCTTGACAGGCTCCCATAACGTCACCCCTTGCCTTCAGACCCACACATGGTAAAGTGTCCCCGCTCCTGCTGGCCCCTGGATCTTACCCCACCCCCACACTGGTCCCCTTGTGTGTGTGTGTGTGTGTGTGTGTGTGGTCACTCCCTCAGTTGTGCCTGACTCTCTGCAACCCCACGGACTATAGCCCACCAGGCTCCTCTGTCCATGGAATTTCCCAGGCGAGAATACTGTGAGTCGGTTGCCATGCCCTCCTCCAGGGGATCTTCCCAACCCAGGAATCAAACCCGCATCTCTTATGCCTCCTGCGTTGGCAGGCGGGTTCTCTAGCCCAGGACTATCTGGGAAGCCCGCTGGCTCCCTTACCTCGCTCACAAGTCTGATGCCATCCACATACCCTACCTACCAAATGGCAGTAGTGACAATGATGGGGCCTCTCTACAGAATGCAAAGCCCCCCTTCCGGTCTCCACCCAGGGCCCCAGAGTAAGTCACGTCTACCTCACGGGGAGGTTGGGAGAAAGACAAAACACGTCCAAGGGGAAGCCCAGACGCCAAGGTGAGGCAGGCACCCCTGGACGAGGTTCTTAGCCTTCACACTATTGACATTTGGGGCCAGATCACTCCTCCCTGTTGGAGGAGAGAGGTGTCCTGTGCGTGGTTACACACTTAGCATCATCTGTGGCCTCTACCCACTAGGTGCCAGTAGCGCCGTCTTCCCAGTCAAGAAAATAAAAAACATCTCCAGGGACTTCCCTTCCCTGGCGGTCCACTGGTTAAGACTTTGCCCTCCAATGCAAGCGGTGCAGGTGTGATCCCTGGTTGGGGAACTAAGACCCCCCCCCCCATGCCTCAGGGCCAAAAAAAACCAAAGCATAAACCAGAAGCAATATTATAACAAACAGAGACTTTAAAATGGTCCCCATTACCAGAAAAAAAACTTTTAAAAATATCTCCAGATATTGCTGAATGTCCCCTGGGGCGGGGGGGTAGCAAACACATCCCTGGTTGAGAACTACCGGCCCCCAGGAGGACCGGGCTTGACTTGAGGACTCACTGGGCTGGTGTGCTTCTTAGGAGAAGGGGAAGGATGAAGCGAGCAGCCCAGGATGCCCAGGAAGGGGTCCCCAGCTCCCGGAAACACGAGGAAGCCATCCTCAGTAAGGTTCCACGGTCACTGCCTTACGTGGCCCTCCAGCCACCCTGGCTTTGAGAAGCCCACTCCTCACCCGCAGCCAGTTGGTAGCAGGGGAGTACAGCTGCCACTAAGTTATCCAAACGATTTATCTTAAGATTCATGCAGAATTCATTGTGTGGGGACTGGGGTGGGTTGCGTTTTAATATTCATGCAGATTTGGAAGAAATGTTAATCACGGGTTTGGATAATTTGCACTTTTGCTTAATTCTCCTCCTCGTGGGCTCCATTGGCCAGCCCCCAGGACACCCCCGCCGCCCCTCCACTCCTGCGCCCTAGGGTTCTGCAGCCCACTGCTGCAGCTGGGGCTGGACCCTGAGGGCAGGACGGGTGGGGGCTGCTCTCTCCTCTGGCTGAACTGGCCCCCAGCATCTCTGAGCGGGGGAGCGGGGAGGGTGGGCAGCTACCGAGAAGAGCTGCCAGAACTGCTGGGGCATCTTGATGGGAAACAGATAACCTGCTATGGCAACCAGATATGTGCAAATTAGCATTGATTATTCCCAAATTAACAGCTTGGGCATTTCAAACCTGAAATAAGGCTGCAGTTCGGCTCCGATCTCGATCTTGGCGCCACTCCGTCCCTCCCAGCCTTCTCCTCTCTGCCGCCTCCCCTGCCCTTGCGGTGACAGCTGTCTGGCCTGGGACAGGTGAGAGGCAGGTTCCTGGGGGAAGGGACCTTAGGAGTCTCTACCCAAACTTCATCAAGGTGCACTCTTGCCCCTCCGCCACTGTCCCTGACCTTGCGGGGGAGAGATCCTTCTGGAAACTGACCATGGTTCCCAGTGCCCAGTAGGGGTAATCCTACCACCCTGGTCCTGGCTTGAGTCCTGCAAGAATGCGGAATATGCTTCAGGGCTTGAGGTCAATTCTCACGAGCGGGTCTCTCACTCCCCCCAGGTAGAGGTGGAGATGGCTTTGGAAGGTCAGGGGGTGATGTTGGAGTCACCCCCAGGAGATCCACGCACCTCAGAAAAGCACTTAGACAAGCCCCAAATCCCCCTGACAGACAGTCCCAGGTTCCCCAGGGGCTGCTATCTGGAACCCCCTCCCCTTACAGATAAGAAAGGTGAAGTCCAGAGAGGGACAGTGACTAGCCCATGCTCACACAGTCTACTGGTGGCCAAAGGAAGTTTGATTCCAGGTTTGCCAGAGGCATAGATGGTGCCAGCATCCATTTCCAGGCAGGAAACAAACACCACTCTGAGAAGCTAAAAGGGAGGGATTTATGCAGGAAAGGAAATGGCAGCCCACATCCATATTCTTGCCTGGAAAATCCCATGGACAGAGGAGCTTGGCAGACTATAGTCCATGCGGTTGCAGAGAGTCAGACACAGCTGAGCAACTTCACTTCACTTCATGGATACACCGGTAAAGGAACAACAGAGAAGCGAGAAAGCGGATGGTGAGGCCACTCAGTGGTCAGTAAGAACAGGAAGCTCCTGATACCCCAGGGAGAAGGGACAGGGCTTAAAGGTATGTCCCCATGGAAGCTGGTGGGCTCATCTAAAAAGAACTGGCGTATANCTTCTCCAACACCACAGTTCAAAAGCATCAATTCTTCTGCGCTCAGCCTTCTTCACAGTCCAACTCTCACATCCATACATGACCACTGGAAAAACCATAGCCTTGACTAGACAGACCCTTGTTGGCAAAGTAATGTCTCTGCTTTTGAATATGCTATCTAGGTTGGTCACAACTTTCCTTCCAAGGAGTAAGCGTCTTTTAATTTCATGGCTGCAGCATCAGCTAAATCCAGTCTGGAGCCACCTGCTTTGACTAGCCCCCCGTGACGCTGAGTGGAGCAGGGGAATTGTGAGACCTGGGTCTGAGAGAACACAGGGAAATGACTGGCACAAAGGCTTCCCCCGTGGACACTGTCCTTCTCCCTCCCCTATGCCTCACTGGGGGCTTGGCAGAGGGGCCGAGAGGAAGGCCCAGAAGGGCCACCGCAGGGTAGTCCAGGACATCAGAAGTGACGGAGACAGCAGAGCTGGTTGACAGAAGGAAAAGAGCCCGCGGGCATAGAGGGGGGTGGGTTCTGCCCCCTCCCGAGCTGGCTCTCCCTCCACATGGCCTTTCCCTCCCTCCCCTGCTGCGATCTGGTCGGCTTCCAGCCCCAGCAGCCGGTGTTACCTGTCACTGCCTGTCAGCTTCCCCCACCACCATGCAGCTGCCTCTGCCTGGGCCCTGAATAGTAATGAGCAGGGAGCTGCAGACTCCAGAAAATAAAGGGGACCCAGGAGATGTGGCAGTGATGCAGAAGCCACTGTCTTGCCCCATCTCTCCCTTGTCTGTTAAGACTGGGAGCCCCACCCCAAACCCCTGACACCCCACAACACACACACAGAGCATCTTGGAACTAAGGTGTCCTCAGTGCCAAGGTGGAGCAGAATGCCTGCTAAAGCAGAGAGTAAGATGCCCAGCACGGGAGCCCCTGAAAGCAACCTTAGTCTCTTGGTGGAGCTGGCCTCAGAGCACCAGGAGCAGACCTGCTTTCAAGATGGAACAGGGAACCAAGGTGTGTGAGGGGATGCCTCTACCTGTTGCAGGTAAACTGTGATGCTCCCTGATGGCCCTGGGATGCAAAAGTCACCTGAACAGATGGTCCGAGCTGCTTCTTAGCACTGTGCCTGAAATATAGTGAGCATTTAGGAGAGCATTTTCGTTAACCTACCCTGCTGCTCCAACTTGGCGCTCTTTATGGAAAAATCACCAAGCGTTACATGTGATGCTGGAGGCTTCAGACCTGGCGGCCTGAGTGGCCCCTCCCCCTAGTTACAGATGTAACCATGTGACGTCATGATGCCACATTCCGCTGGTTCAAGGGATTGGTTCAAAGACAGCCATGTGATTCAAGGCAGCCAATCAGAATCTTGCTTGTAACAAACCTATGGATGCTCTTGGAAAAAGGATAGTTTGGCAGATTCGTTCCTTGTAACAGTTGTATCACTCTGGTGGAGGATATATATAGAAAGGGGTTGAAGGCAAGGAGTATATGGGAACTATATTTCCCACTCCATTTTGCTGTGAACCTAAACTGCTCTAAAAAATCAAGTCAAGTTTTGAAAAAGTTTAGGATCTCTACTGTGAAGAGAAGTGTGGAAAAATTGGTATTTGTTAGTTATCTTAAGCATGTTACTGAATTGGATGACTTAAAAATTCTTTAAAGTTGGCAATCAATGTTGGATAAAGTAAGAAGCAATTCACTCACACAAAAGAAGTTTAGGGTCTTTAAAGTTGAGGGGAAAAAACCAGAAAGGTATGTAAAAGGAAGAAATACAATCACAACTTAATATTTGAATTTTCTGGGTGCGAGGTAGAGGAACTGAGAATTCTACTTTGCAAATCAGAAGCTATTCCTATGAACTCGTACACGAATTTAGCGGGAGAATGTACAGGAATTACTTACATTACTCAACTTTGTTTGTATATGGGGTATGAGATAATATGGAAGGTCATTTATAACTATCTTTTTAAAAGTCATCTTTATTGAACTTGAAGAGAATGCACAAATTTCTTTAAAAAAAAAAAAAAAAGATACCTGGGGATTTCCCTGGTGGTCCAGAGACTGAGACTCCACACCCCCAATGCAGGGGCCCAGGCTAGATTTCTGCTCAGGGAACTAGATCCCACATGCCACAACTCGGACCCGGTGCAGCCAAAGAGACAAATAAATATCTTTTTAAAAAGCTACTTTGCACTGGGATTGGTAACACTCTAGTCAAGGCTATGGTTTTTCCAGCAGTCACGTATGGATGTGAGAGTTGAACTATAAAGAAAGCTGAGCGCCAAAGAACTGATGCTTTAGAACTGTGGTGTTGGATAAGACTTTTGAGAGTCCCTTGGACTGCAAGGAGATCCAACCAGTCCATCCTAAGGGAGGTCAGTCCTGAGTGTTCATTGGAAGGACTGATGTTGAAGCTGAAACTCCAATACTTTGACCACCTGATGCAAAGAAGTGACTCCTTGGAAAAGACCCTGATGCTGGGAAAGATTGAAGGCAGGAGGAGAAGGGGATGACAGACGATGAGATGATTGGATGGCATCACCGACTCAATGGACATGAGTTTGGGTAAACTCCGGGAGTTGGTGATGGACAGGGAAGCCTGGTGTGCTACAGTCCATGGGGTCGCAAAGAGTCGGACACGACTGAGCAACTGAACTGAGCTGGTAACACTAGAGGGTGAGAGCCTGCAGGACCAGTGGCTGTCTTGCCCGTGCTGTGGAGGAACCTATCCTGACAATGAGTCTAAGGAGAAGCTTGAGGAGGAGAGAAATTGAGTCCTGATAAAATTGCTTGAACCCCTAGAAACTGCTTTATTTAGAGTCGGCACAACTCTTGGACTTTTCCAGATACATAGACCAGCAAAACCCCTAATAAAGTGAGCCTCGCTGGGGAGTCAGTATTAGAGCCCAGGTGGCCTGATTCCTAAGCCAGCATCTTTCCCCTGTATCACCCTCCCCCCAGTGCCATCTCGGATGGGTGCTTTAAGCTTCTTCGTGCCCCATGGCCAAGGGGAAACTGCAAAGCTAAGGGGTGAGTGTCAATGGCCAGGCAGGGGGCTCCTCCACACATCCCAGCCCCGCCCTATGCCCAGGGCTGTGAGCTCTGAGCCCACAGTAATCTATCTCCTGAGCTTCCCAAGACCAAGGCGCTGTGGAAGCCCTGTCCCCAAGAGTACAGACTAAAGGGGATTTGAGTTGAGTGGGGAGGAAGGGAGAGGAGGGGGCTGAGGCCCAGAGTCGCATTCTAAGAGGACTGGCTGAGGATGCAAGAAGCACCTCGTGTCAGAGCTGGCTCTGGGATCAGACATAAACCCCTTCCTGTCCTTGGAGGGAAAACTCACCAGCCGCCTTCAATGAAAGCTTTAAATGGAATGTGGCCAGGATTTTCAGTGTTCTCTCCCCAGAATAGGGCCCTCGATTTCATCCTCTCTGAGCTGGCAGCTAAGAAGGGGTATCTCTAAGCTTGCTGGGAAATAAGTCTGGCCCTTGTGATTGCTGTAGAGAGACGGTGCAATTCAGCAGATGGGTGAGGGAGGCCAGCTTAGGTCCTGTCGGCTGCCCCAAATCGTGGTCCTGCCACTTACTGGCCAGGTGAGCTTGAGTAAATTACTTTAGGTCTCTGAGCTCCAATTTCTACACCCCTAATACGGCAAAATAGCATTAACTGCCGATTCAGTGTCCAATTGCTGCTGTGACGAATTATCACAGAGTTAGAGGCTGAAAAGCACACAAAGCATTCTCTTACAATCCTGTAGGTTAGGAGCTGTGCACGCATCTCTGGGCTAAAATTAAGATGTCAGACTTATGGTTCCTGGAGGGGTGGGGGCGCAGGTTGGGGGAAAGGGAGAGTTAGGGAGCTTGGGGTGGACATGTACACATGGCTATATTTAAAATGGCCAATCAAAGGCTTACTGTATAGCACAGGGAACTCTCCTCAATGTTGTGTGGCAGCCTGGATGGGAAGGGAGTTTGGGGGAGAATGGATACATGCATACGTATGGCTGAGTCTTTTGCTGTTGACATGAAACTGTCACAACATTGTTAATGGACTATCAGTTCAGTTCAGTCGCTCAGTCATGTCTGACTCTTTGAGACCCCATGAATCGCAGCATGCCAGGCCTCCCTGTCCATCACCAACTCCCAGAGTTCACTCAGACTCACGTCCATCGAGTCAGTGATACCATCCAGCCATCTCATCCTCTGTCGTCCCCTTCTCCTTCTGTCCCCAATCCCTCCCAGCATCAAAGTCTTTTCCAATGAGTCAACTCTTCGCATGAGGTGGCCAAAGTACTGGAGCTTCAGCTTTAGCATCAATCCTTCCAAAGAAATCCCAGGGCTGATCTCCTTCAGAATGGACTGATTGGATCTCCTTGCAGTCCAAGGGACTCTCAAGAATCTTCTCCAACACCACAGTTCAAAAGCATCAATTCTTGGGCGCTCAGCTTTCTTCACAGTCCAACTTTCACATCCATACATGACCACAGGAAAAACCATAGCCTTGACTGCTGCTGCTGCTGCTAAGTCACTTCACTCATGTCCGACTCTGTGTGACCCCATAGACGGCAGCCCACCAGGCTCCCCCGTCCCTGGGATTCTCCAGGCAAGAACACTGGAAATGTCTCTGCTTTTGAATATGCTATCTAGGTTGCTCATAACTTTTCTTCCAAGGAGTAAGTGTCTTTTAATTTCATGGCTACAATCACCATCTGCCGTGATTTTGGAGCCCCCCCCCCTAAAAAAAAGTCTGACACTGTTTCCACTGTTTCCCCATCTATTTCCCAGGAAGTGATGGGACCGGATGCCATGATCTTCGTTTTCTGAATGTTGAGCTTTAAGTCAACTTTTTCACTCTCCTCTTTCACTTTCATCAAGAGGCTTTTAAGTTCCTCTTCACTTTCTGCCATAAAGGTGGTGTCATCTGCATATCTGAGGTTATTGATATTTCTCCCAGCAATCTTGATTCCAGCTTGTGTTTCTTCCAGTCCAGCATTTCTCATGATGTACTCTGCATAGATGTTAAATAAACAGGGTGACAATAGACAGCCTTGACGTACTCCTTTTCCTATTTGGAACCAGTCTGTTGTTCCATGTCCAGTTCTAACTGTTGCTTCCTGACCTGCATACAGATTTCTCAAGAGGCAGGTCAGGTGGTCTGGTATTCCCATCTTTTTCAGAATTCCCATACTCCAATGTAAAATAAAAAGGTTTTTAGATGTAAGCAGAACTGCCCTCCTCCTGGAGGCTCTGGGGAAGAAGATNGCAGGTCAGGTGGTCTGATATTCCTATCTCTTTCAAAATTTTCCACAGTTTATTGTGATCCACACAGTCAAAGACTTTGGCATAGTCAATAAATGTATCTTATTTTTTGATGAAATAGTAAATGCTATTGTTACTTTATTTTTCTGATCTTTCATTTTCAGTGAATAGAAATGTAACAGATTTATGTGCATCGATTTCGTATCATGCAACTTTACTGAATTCATTGATGATTTCTCGTAGTTTTCTGACAGTGTCTTTAGGAAGTTCTATATATAGTATGCCATCTGTAAACAGTTATAGTTTGGTTTCTCTTTTCCAATTTGGATTCCTTTTCTTTGTCTTCTCTGATTGCCATGGCAAGGACTTTGAAAACTATGTTGAGTAAGAGTGATGAGAACGGACATCCTTGCCTTCTTCCTTATCTTAGAGGAAATGCTCTCAGCTTTTCTCCATTGAGTATATCAGCTGTGGGTTTGTCACATATGTGTATGTGTGTTAGTCATTCAGTTATGTCTGAATCTATGCAACTCCATGTACTGTAGCCTACCTGGCTCCTCCTTCCATGGTATTTTCTAAGCAAGAATATTAGGGTAGATTGTCATTTCCTTCCCCAGGGGATCTTTCCCACTCAGGGATAGAGTCTGGATCTCCAGCATGTGTAGTTGGACTCTTTACCATCTGAGTCACTAGAGAAACCTGTGGGTTTTTCATATATGGCTTTTATTACATTGAGTTAGGTCGCCTCTGTGCCAAATTACCATATTGTTTTGTTTACTTCAGATTTGTAGTATAATCTGAAATCAGATAGCACAAACTTTCAGTTTTCTGAATACAGGTCTTTTGCCTCCTTACTTACATTTACTCTTGTAAATTTTATTATTTCCAATAGAAGTACAAATGGGGCTATTTTATTATTTTTTTCTTCATACATTTTGTTCTTAGTGTATATAAATACAACAGACTCCTACATATTATTTTATCATCTGAACCTTTCCAAACTTAATTGAAAATTTCAAGGGATTTTTTGTTGACAGTTTAGGGATTTTTATGATTTTTCTGTCATCTGCAAATGGTGACTTTTTTTTTTTCTTCTTTCCAATTTGGATTCTTTTTTATATCTTCTTGTCTGATTTCAGGGGCTAAGGCTTCCAATGTTATGTTAAATAAAAGTGGATGGAGTGGCCAGTCTTGTCTTGTTCTTGATTTTAGAAGAATTGATTTCAGCTTTTCTCTGTTGTGTACAATGTTAACTTTGACCTTTTTGGTATATGTGCTTTATTATGCTGAAGTATGAGTTGTCCATTTTTTTTTGGTATATAATTATTGATAGTAAGCTTAAATGATTGTTTGTCTATGAATTAAATTGTAACTTATCTTTTATTTCTGATTTTATTAATTTAAACCTTTTTTATTTTGTTAAGTTACATTTTCTTTATTTCTTGATGAATCTGAGTAAAGGTTTATCATTTCCTTTATCTTTTCAAAAAACCATATCTTAGTTTCATTTATATTTTTAGTTCATATTTTATTTATTTATATTCTGATCTTTATTTACTTCCTTGTGCTAACTTTGGGTTTTCTTGTTTTTGTAGTTCCTTTAGATATAACTTCAGGTTGTTTATTTTGGATTTTTCTGGCTTCCTAAGGTAAGCCTTTACTGCTATAAAGTTTTCTTTTAGAAGTGTTTTTATTGCATCAGATAGATTTTGGAATTTGTGTTTTTGTTTGTAATTGTCTCCAGGTATTTTTTTTTTATTATTATTATTCCAGTCTTGATTTCTTTTGATTGTTTAGTAGTGTAATGTTTAACTCTCATGTATTTGTGTGTGTGTGTGTGTGTGTGAGTACGTGTGTGTTTACAGATTTATTTTTGTTGGTTTCTATTTTCATAACATTGTGTTTGGAAAGATGCTTCATATATTAATAATTTTAATCATCTTACATTTACGAAAACCTGTTTTTTTGGTTAAATTCAGGATATCTCTTAGAGGACTTTATATGAGCACTTGAATGTGTATTGTGTTGTTTTTGAATGAAACTTAAAAAGATTTATTAAGTCCAGTTCAGTCAGTTCAGTTGCTCAGTCATGTCTGATCCTTTGCGACCACATGAATTGCAGCACTTCAGGTCTCCTTGTCTATCACAACTCCCAGATTTTACCCAAAACCATGCTCATCGAGTCGAAGATGCTATCCAATCATCTCGTCTTCCGGCATCTCCTTCTCCTCCTGACCTCAATCTTTCCCAGTATCAGGTCTTCTAAAATGAGTCAGCTCTTCACATCAGGTGGCCAAAGTATTGGAGTCTCAGCTTAAACACCAGTCCTTCCAATGAATACTCAGGACTGATCTCCCTTAGGATGGACTGGTTGGATCTCCTTGCAGTCCAAGGGACTCTCAAGAGTCTTCTCCAACACCACAGTTCAAAAGCATTCTTTGGTGCTCAACTTTCATTATAGTGCAACTCTCACATCCATACACGATCACAGGAAAAACCATAGCCTTGACTAGATGGAACTTTGTTGGCAAGTAATGTCTCCTCTTTTAAACATGCTGTCTAGGTTGGTCGTAACTTTCCTTCCAAGGAGTAAAATCTCTTAATTTCATGGCTGCAGTCACCACCTGCAGTGATTTTGGAGCCCCCAAAAATAAAGCCTGAAACTATTTCCACTGTTTCCCCATCTATTTCCCATGAAGTGATGGGACCAGATGCCATGATCTTTGTTTTCTGAATGTTTAGATTTAAGCCAACATTTTCACTCTCCTCTTTCACTTTCATCAAGAGGCTCTTTAGTTCTTCTTCACTTTCTGCCATAAGGGTGGTGTCATCTGCACATCTGAGGTTATTGATATTTCTCCTGGCAATCTTGATTCCAGCTTGTGTTTCTTCCAGCCCAGCGTTTCTCATGATGTAATCTGCATATAAGTTAAATAAACAGGGTGACAATATACAGCCTTGACATACTCCTTTTTCTATTTGGAACCAGTCTGTTGTTCCATGTCCAGTTCTAACTGTTGCTTCCTGACCTGCATACAGATTTCTCAAGAGGCAGGTCAGGTGGTCTGGTATTCCCATCTCTCTCAGAGTTTTGCACAATTTTTTTGTGAACCACACAGTCGAAGGCTTTGGCATTGTCAATAAGGCAGAAATAGATATTTTTCTGGAACTCTCTTGCTTTTTTGATGATCCAGAGAATGTTGAAAATTTAATCTCTGGTTCCTTTGCCTTTTCTAAAACCAACTGAATATCTGGAAGTTCATGGTTCACATAATCCTGAAGTCTGGCTTGGAGAATTTTGAGCATTACTTGACTAGCATGTCAGATGAGTGCAATTGTGTGGTAGTTTGAGCATTCTTTGGCATTGCCTTTCTTTGAGATTGAAATGAAAACTGACCTTTTCCAGTCCTGTGGCCACTGCTGAGTTTTCAAAATTTGTTGTCATATTGAGTGCAGCACTTTCACAGCATCATCTTTCAGGATTCGAAACAGCTCAACTGGAATTCCATCACCTCCACTAGCTTTGTTCATAGTGATGCTTTCCAAGGCCCACTTAACTTCACATTCTAGGATGTCTGGCTTTAGGTGAGTGATCACATCATTATCATTATCTAGGTCATGAAGATAAGTTGGAAAGTTCTTCTGTGCATTCTTGCCACATTTCTTAATATCTTCTGCTTCAGTTAGGTCCCTACCATTTTTGTCCTTTATTGAGCCCATCTTTGCATGAAACGTTCCCTTGGTCTCTCTAATTTTGTTGAAGAGATCTCTAGTCTTTCCCATTCTGTTGTTTTCCTCTATTTCTTTGCATTGATGGCTGAGAAAGGTTTTCTTATCTCTCCGTGCTATTCTTTGGAACTCTGTATTCAAATGCATATGTCTTTCCTTTTCTCCTTTGCTTTTCACTTCTCTTCTTTTCACAGCTATTTGCAAGGCCTCCTCAGACAGCCATTTTGCCTTTTGTCATTTCTTTTTCTTGGGGATGTTCCTGATTTCTGTCTCCTTTACAATGTCATGAACCTCCATTCATAGTTCATCAGGCACTCTGTCAGATCTAGTTCCTTAAATCTACTTCCCATTTCCACTGTATAGTCATAAGGGATTTGATTTAGTTCATACCTGAATAGTCTAGTGGTTTTCTCCACTTTCTTCAATTACAGTCTGTATTTAGCAATATGGTGTTCATGATCCAAGTGACAGTCAACTCTCAGTCTTGTTGTTGCTGACTGTATAGAGCTTCTTCATCTTTGGTTGCAAAGAATGTAATCAATCTGATTTTGGTGTCAACCATTTGGTGATGTCCACTTTTAGAGTCTTCTCTCGTGTTTTTTGCAGAGAGTGTTTGCTATAATTATTACACTCTCTTGGCAGAACTTTATTCGCCTTTGCCTTGCTTCATTCCATACTCCAAGGCCAAATTTGCCTGTTACTCCAGGTGTTTCTTGACTTCCTACTTTTGCATTCCAGTCCCCTATAATGAAAAGGACATCTTTTTTGGGTGTTAATTCTAGAAGGTCTTGTAGGTCTTCATTGAACTGTTGTTTGGTTCAATAAGTTAAAGGAGAGGTTTTTCCCATTGATTTTTTTCTTTCTGGGTTATCTGTCCACTGATATAAATGGAGGTGTTAAAGCCCTCTACTATTGTTTTGGTATTTCCACTTCTACATTTAAGTCTTTTAATATTTCTGTTTTGTATCAGGGTGTTCCTATTTTGTGTGCATATATATTTGCAATTTGTATATATCATTGAATTGATCTTTTTACAATTATGTATTGCTCTTTCTCTCTTGTTACAGTCTTAATTCTAATGTCTACTTTGTCTAAGTATTATCACCCTGATTTTCTTTTCATTTCTGTTTTCATTTGATACCTTTTTACATTTCTTCACATTCAATCTGTGGATTTAGATCTGAACTGAGTATATTGTAGACAGCATATGTATCTTGTTTTGTGTCCATTCAGTCAGGGTATATCTTTTGATTTAACATTATTCTATTTGTATTTAAAATAACAATTGGTTGGTTTGTACTTGCCATTTTGTCAATAGTTCTCTGGTTGTTTTTATAGTTTTTTTTCTTCTTCTTCTTTTTTTCTTTTTCTTTTTTTCTATTTCTCTTTTTCCTTGTGGTTTGATGACTATCTTTAGTGTTATTTCTTGCATGTATCTGCTTTAAATTTTTGATTTGTGGTCACTATGAGGTTTGTTTATAACCTCATAGATAGAGGCTATATTTATGGTCTATTTATCTTTATAGTGATAGATTTTTATGTTTATTTAAAGTTGCTGATCTTTTAAGTTTAAACTTATTGCATTTTAACAATTCTGTATATTTCCCCCCTTTTGTTTAATGTTTTGACATGATATTTTACATATTTTTGTTTTGTGTACCCCTTAATTACTCATTGTGGATATAGATGATTTTACTCCTTTAGTCTTTAACCTTCTTTCTAGGTTAATAAGTGGTTGACCTACTACCCTTACTATATATTTGCCCTTACCAATGATAGTTTTCCTTTTATAACTTTTATATTTTCAGTTGCAGCCTTTTCTTTTTCACTTAGATAAGTTCTTACTTTCCTTGTGAAGTCTAAACTCTGCTAGCTTTTCTTTTCTGTAAAACTTTTGATCCTTCCTTCAAATGTAAGTTTGTCAGTTAGCGTGTTCCTGGTTGTAGTTCTTTTCTTTGATCACATAAAGAATATCATACCACTCCTTTCTGGCTTGCAGTGTTGACTGAAAAGTCATCTGTGAATCTTATGGGAATTTCACTGCATATACCTTGTTGCTTTTTCCTTGCTCTTTTAAATGTTCTCCCTTTATCTTTCAGTTCAGTTCAGTTCAGTTGCTCAGTCATGTCTGACTCTGTAATCCAATGAACCACAGCACTCCAGGCTTCCCTGTCCATCACCAACTCCTGGAGTTTACCCAAACTCATGTCCATTGAGTCGGTGATCCCATCTAACCATCTCATCCTCTGTCATCCCTTTCTCCTCCTGCCTTCAATCTTTCCCAACATCAGGACCTTTTCAAATGCATCAGCTCTTCACATCAGGTGGCCAAAATATTGGAGTTTCAGCGTCAACATCAGTCTTTCCAATGAACACTCAGGACTGATTTCCTTTAAGATGGACTGGTTGGCTCTCCCTTTATCTTTATGTTTTTCCATTTTAGTGACACTGTGCCTTAGTGTGGTACTCTTTGGTTTCATCTTGCTTGATATTCATTATTTTTACTGGACATAGATATCTTTCCTTTCTGAGGTTAGGACAGTTTTCATCTCCTTCAAATATGTTCTCTGTCCCTTTCAATCTCCTCTTCCTTTGGGATTCTTATGCTGTGAACATTCATAAATACAATGCATGTTGTCTCAGATGTCTCTTAGTCTGCTCTCGTTTTTTAAAGTCCTTTATTCTTTTCTTTTTAGTTTAATTTCAGTGTTTTTGTCTACTCTGTCTTCTACTTTGTAAATCCTTTGCTCTACATCATCTAATCTATTATGAATTCCTTTTAGTGTATTTTCTAATTTCATTTATCTTTAGCTCTGTTTAGTTCTTCTTTGGGCCTTTCCCAGTGGTTCAGTGGTAAACAATCTACCTACAATGCAGAAGAAGGATACACAGGTTTGATCCTTGGATTGAGAAGATCCCTTGGCATAGGAAACAGCAAACTACCTCCAGTATTCTTGCCTGGAAAATTCATGGACAGAGGAGCCTGGTGGGCTGCAGTCTATGGGGCAAAAAGAATTGGGCATGACTGAGCAACAGCACACATACACACACAGCTCTTTATATTGTCTAACTCTTTGTTAAAATTCTGTATTCATACATTCTCTTCCCTCATTCTTTGAGAATCTTTAAAATCGTTACCTTGATCTCTTAATGTTCAGATCATATATCCCCACTTCATTTAATTCTTCTTGGATTTTATCTTGTTCCTTCATTGGGAACATATTCCTCTGTCACCTCATTTTGCCTAATTCTGTTTTTATTTCTATGTATTTGGTAGTTGGGTTACATTTCTTGATCTTGGAGAAATGGCAGTTTGTATGAGCTATCCCATAGGGCCCTGAAGTGTACTCCCTCCTGTCATCAGAGCTGTATGCTTTAGGTTTCTCTCTATGTAAGATGCAGTGGCCTTCCTGTTTTTGTAGGCTGACTACCACAGTTATGATGGTAGGTATGGTTGGCCTCCAGTCTGGTTGGTTGGTAAGCTCTTTCTAGTGCAGAGGCTGCTGGCAGATGGTGGGAAAGGGCAGGTGTAGACAAGGTTGGCTGCAGAGCTCAGGGTATCCTGGATATTGCTGTCCTGTTGGTGGGCAGAGCTGGGTTATAAAGCAACTGATTGTGAAGACCTGTGGTGTTATGGGGCTACTGTTGGCCCACTGGCAACTGACCTGTGTCCAGGGCTGGTTGGTTGTCACAGTGGAGTCCTAAGTGTTAGTGTTGCCTGTTTGTGAGTGGAGTTCTGGACCGTTGGGTTCTAAATAATGGCTATTGGGTGAGGCTGGCAAATCGTAGAGCAGGTTTCTGTACACTTGTGATTTGGGCAACTTTTGGAGAGGTTCAATGGTTCCAGAGGTTCAGTGGACTTCCCTGGTGACTCAGATGGTAAAAGTGTCTGCCTACAATGCAGGAGACCCAGGTTTGATCCCTGGGTTGGGAAGATCCTCTGGAGAAGGAAATGGAAACCTACTCCAATATTCTTGCCCAGAAAATCTATGGACAGAGGAGCGTGGTAGACTACAGTTCATGGGTTGCAAAGAGTCAGACACAACTGAGCGACTTCACTTCAAATGGCACCAGAGCTGGTGTCAGCCTGCTCATGGGTGGGGACAAGGCATAAGGGATCCTGGGGCTGATGCTTTCTCACTGATTTCTGGAGCTGGGACCTGGAGTCTTTATCTTTGGGTCATGGATATTTTACAGCTTCTGTATGTTCATTAGTGTGTGAAGCTTGGATCTTTGCTTGTAGGACCCTGATGATCTGGGAGTTGATATTGGCCCACTGGTGGGCAAGGAAGGTCTCACGCGTTCCTTGTGTTGGTGCCCACCCACTGGTGGGTGAAACAGGGTCCTTGGGTACGTAACTATGTTATGTGTGGTTTCCTGAAGTTGATGTTAGCAACCTAATGGGCTAGGTTGGGACCTAGTGTGTCCTGGTGTTAGTGCTGGCACTATGGTGAATGAGGTTGGGTTTTAGGGTCTCTGGCTACAGAGCCCTGGAAGTCTCAGATTTAGTGTCTGCTTTCTGATAGGTGGAGCAGTTTCCTGAAGGGGTTGGGTCTTTGCAGCCTACCTGCTGATTGGTCAGACTGTTCCACTACCCAGCAAGCTGCCTGACCTGGGGTGTTGTAGGACTGACGGTGACTGGATGTTGGGTTGGGCAGGCCCAATGCTAGAAAGTACATTCAAACATGGTCCATCAATGTTCACATGGTAGTATGAACTCCCCTAAAAGGCTACTGCCAATATCTATGTCCCCAAGGTGAGTCCTAGTCACCCCTTGCCTCTCTAGGAGGCTCTCCAAGATCAGACAGTGGATCTGACCCGGGCTTCATTTAAATTTCTGCTTCTGCCCTTGGACTCAAAATATAAGATTTTGGGTATACTAAAAATAAAGTCTCAGAACTTCCCTGGTGGTCCAGAGGATAAAAATCTGCTTTTCCAAGCCAGGGGTGGGAATTAATTGCCTGGTCAGAGAACTAAGATCCCACGTGCCATGGGGCAACTAAGTCCATGTCTACAACTGTTGACCATGCGTGCCACAACTAGAAAACCTGTACTGTGCAACTCCTGAGCACACATTACAAAAATACATTAAGAAAACTAATTTACTAATTAATTAAAAAAAAAAAGTTTTCATTTTCTGTAGTCCACTGGCTCTCCTGACAGTATGTTCCGTTGTTAGTCAAATATAAACTTTCTAGGGGCTTGTCTTACTACTGCAGGAGCCCCAGGCTAAGGAATCAAATGTGGGACTTAAACCCTTTGCTCTTTGGGGAGAACTCTGCATTTGTAATTATTCTCCTATTTGTCAGTTTCTCACCCGGAGCTCTGGGTCTTAGTTATACAATGTCTCTGTCCCTCTTAACTGTCTCATTGTGGTTCCTTTATATTTTTATAATATTTTTTTTCTGCTAGTCTTCAGGTTGATCTTATTGATAGTTACTCAGTAAATAGTTGTAACATTAATGTGCCCGTGAGAGGAGGTGACCTCAAAGTCTTCTTACTCTTTCAATTTTTCTACTTCCTTTTTCCTAAAAAGATTTTACAATTCTCATTTCTAAGAAAGGCCATACACACAAATTGTCTAAGAATCTGATTGTGACTATATTGAATTGAGATACATTTGAGAGAATATTTTTATATTGTTTGTTGTAATCATAAACATGATAGACTAGAAACAGTTCACTAATTTTTTAATGTGTTATATTTTACATTTTTAATTTTCTTTTGTTGTATTCCTTCTTAGATATTTGATGTTTTTAGTGTCTTATTAGTCTTTAAAAATATATTACATAATACCTGCTATATAAAATTATCAATTCAGTTCAGTCACTCAGTCATGTCTGACCCTTTGCCACCCCATAGACTGTAGAAGCCAGGTTTTCCTATACATCACTGAATCCCAGAGTTTGCTCAAACTCAAGTCTGAGTTGGTGATGCTATGAACCACATCATCTTCTGTTGTACCCTTCTCCTCCTGACTTCAAAATTTCTCAGCATCGGGATCTTTTCCAGTGAGTAAGTTCTTTGTATCAGTAGGACAGCTTTAACAAATAATGAGTGAGTGTTGAAATTTATTCAATGCTTTCCTGAGTCAATTGAAATAATCAGTGAATGTGGTGATTTGCATCGACATATTTTTCTAATGGATCATGTTTCTGAAATAAATCAACCTTGAATATGACATATTATCCATTTTACACTTTGCTGAATTTGGATTTCTATTCTTTTCACGATGATTACATCTCTATTTCTGAGAGCAATTTCCTGGAAGCTTTCCTTTGTTATGCTGTTTTTGTTCAATTTTTATCAAAATATGTTGTTCTCAGAAAATGATATGGTGATTATTGTCTTTTTTTTTTTTTTTCCTGAAAGATTTTGGGCAATATTCTTTCTAGAAATATTTCATCACATCAATGGAAGAAATTGATAATTAATGGAAGAGTGAATAATTAATTTCATCTGGATCTAAAGTTTTATTCACAGGCAGGTTTAAATTGAATATTTAATTTCTTTTTAAAATATAAATTTATTTATTTTAATTGGAAGTTAATTACTTTACAATATTGCATTGGTTTTGCCATACATCAACATGAATCCGCCACAGGTATACCTATGTTCCCCATCTTGAACATCCCTCCCTCAATAGACTCAGTGTTTTAGATATTTTTCTTTTGGACTTGTATTAATCTTCATAAGCTCTGTTAGTTAACATAGCTTATGATTAAAGAAATTTGTCAACATTCTTTAATTGTTCAAATTTTAAGATACTCTTATTTATAGTGTCCTTTTATAAACATTTAAAAATCTATGAGATCTCTACTTTCCCATTTCCCTATCATTCCTGATACTAGCAAGTTTTATTCAGTTCAATTGCTCAGTCGTATCTGACTCTTTGCGACCCCATGAACCGCAGCACGCCAGGCCTCCCTGTCCATCAACTCCCGGAGTTCACCCAAACTTATGTCCATTGAATTGATCATGCCATGCAACCATCTCATCCTCTGTTGTCCCCTTCTCCTTCCACCTTCAATCTTTCCTAGCATCAGAGTCTTTTCCAGTGAGTCAGTTCTTCGCATCAGGTGGGCATAGCATTGGAGCTTTAGCTTTAGCATCAGTCATTCCAATAAATACTCAGGACTGATTTCCTTTAGGATGGACTGGTTTGACCTCTTTGCAATCCAAGGGATTCTCAAGAGTCTTCTCCAACACCACAGTTCAAAAGCATCAATTCTTTGGTGCTCAGTTTTCTTTATAGTCCAACTCTCACATCCATACATGACTAGTGGAAAAAACATAGATTTGACTAGATGGACTTTTGTTGGCAAAATAATGTCTCTTCTTTTTAATATGCTACCTAGATTAGTCATAACTTTAAAACTGTTTAAAACTTTTAAGCTGTTGTTTGCTCTTTTTTAAATATAATTTAAAAAAAAATATTGGAGTATAGGGCTTCCCAGGTGGCTCAGTGGTAAAGATTGTGTTGGCCAAGCAAGAGATGCAGATTTGATGCCTAGGTCTGAAAGATCCCCTGGTGAAGGAAATGGCAACCCCCTCCAGGAGTAGTCTTGCCTGGAAAATTCCATGGACAGAGGAGACAAGTGGGCGACATTCCATGAGGTGACAAAAGAATGGAGCATGCCTTAGTGAACACAAAATAGTTGATTAACAATATTGTGTTAGTTTCATGTGTATAGTAAAGTGATTCACTTATACATGCACATATATTCAATCCTTTCCTGATTATTTTCCCATATAGATTATTATTGATTATTGAATAGAGTTTTCTGTGCTATAGAGTAGATCCTTTTTGCAGTTTTAATTTGCATTTCTTTAATGGCCGCTGATGTTGAGTATATATTCATGTGTTTACTTGCCATCACTATGTCCTCTTCAAGGAAATGTCTTTGTATATTTTTTGCCCATCTTCTAACTTGACTTTTTTTACCTGTTAGTGTGAGAATTATTTTATAGTTTAGAATTGGTACTTTGTTGGATGTGTTTTGCAAATTTTTTTCTGTTTGCTGCTTGTCTTTTCATACTCTCATAGTGTATTTTCATAAGCAATAGTTTTTGACATTGATGAAGTCCAATTACTTTTTTTCCTTTTATGGACTATGCTTTGGATATCAAGTCTAAATCTTTACCTAGACCTAGAATTCAAATATTATCTCCCATTTTTATATTGATTTATAGTTTTTACATTTAATTCTGTGGTCTATTTTGAGTCTTTTGTAGAATGTATGAGGTTTATTTTTTTTAATTAATTTTTATTTTTTTAGTTTGTTTTGCTTTACAATACTGTATTCATTTTGCTACACATCGACATGAATCAGCCACAAGTGTATGAGGTTTAGATTGAGGTTTAGGGTTTTTTGTTTTGTTTTGTTTTTTTTGCCTCTGCATGTCCATGTCTAATAGCATTATTTATTGAAAAGCTATATTTCTTCCATTTGATTGTTTTTATGCCTTTGCTAAAATCAGCTGGACATATTTGGTTAGATCTGATTTCTTTTTATGGTTCCATTGACTAATGTGTTTATTTCTCTAACCATAGCATGTGGTATTGGTTATTGTAGTTGTGTAATAAAATTTGAAATTTGGTAGAATACTTTCTTCCTTTCTACCATTCTTTTTCAAGATTATTTTAGCTATTTTGGTTCCTTTGACTTTTAATATAAATTACAAAGTAATTTGCCTATTCCTGCAAAGATGGGCTGATATTTTGGTAGGAATTGCATTAAATGTATACAATTTAGGGGACAACAGACAACTTCTCCATGTGGAGTCTCTCTATACATGAACATAGTGTGCCTCTCCATATATCCAGCTTTTCTTTGACTTCTTTCATTTCATTTAGAATAAATCAGCATACAAGTACTGTACATATTTTACACAATATTTTGAATTTTTGACTAATTTTAAATGACTTTTTTTAAATTTTAGTATTTGCATTGTCTATTTTAAAAAATAGTTTTTATTTCTCTGCTTAAATTTTTCTCAGTGTAATTCTTTTTCTAGAAAAAAAATGATCAACTTTATTTTAAAGTTTGTTTCTGATTATAAAAATATATTTAATCTTATGTATAACCTTATGTTTCTATTTTAAATTTTTTCTTTTAGTTTTTCATAATTCTGTTTTTTTGTGTACTTGGTGATTTTTATTTTTCTTTAATTGTCAACCATTTGGTACAAAAATTTAGAGAGCTAGTCTGCTATTATTTTTTATTTAAATTTTTTTTTAGTTTTAATTTTTCTTCTTGGAAGTATATTAAGGAAGAGGCAGATCACTATAAAGCATGTTTATATTGAGGTTATTTATTTCAGTTTTGGTGAGATTCAGACTATTTAAATTGTTTTTTACTATTATTTGTGAACCTTTAGATGTCTCAAGTGAGAGACTGGGATTTTACCAAGACCTCCCCTCCTTGGCTAATTCTAAATTCCATTTGTCTTAGCAGCCTCATATAAATATATATAGAGAAGGGGACAACAGAGGATGAGATGACTGGATGGCATCACCAACTCGATAGACATGAGTTTGAGTGAACTCTGGGAGTTGATGATAGACAGGGAGGCCTGGCGTGCTGCAATTCATGGGGTCTCAAAGAGTCTGACATGATTGAGTGACTGAACTGAACTGAGCTGAACTGAATACACACACACATCCATATATGCATGTATATATACTTTTTTTTCACATTCCTTTTCATTATTTTGTTTTGTTTGTTTAGTCACTAAGTTCTGTCTGACTCTTTTGCAACCCCATGCACTATAGCCCACCAGGCTCTTCTGTTCATGAGATTCTCCAGATAAGAATACTGGAGTAGGTTGCCATTTCCTTCTCCAGGGGATCTTCCCAACCCAGAGATCAAGTCCATATTTTCTGTATTGCAGGTAGATTCTTTGTTACTGAGCCACCTGGAAATTCATTTTTTTTATAACAGGTTATTATAAGATATTAAGTGTAGTTCCCTGAGATATATGGATATTTTTGTTTTGCCTATTTCATATATAATAGTATGTGTATGTTAATTTCAAACTCCATATTTATCTCCCTCCCACATGCTGCTATCCCCTTTAGTACTCATGCATCTGCACTGAATGTCTGTGAGTCTATTTCTTATTTTGTAAATAAGTTCATTGTATGTGGAACAACTGACTGGTTCATAATTAGGAAAGGAGTATGACAAGGCACTATATTGTCACTATGCTGATTTAATTTATATGCAGACTACACCATACAAAATACTGGACTGGATGAAACACATCAGGATCAAGATTGCCAGGAGAAATACCAATAACATCAGATATGCAGATGATATTGCTCTAATGGCAGAAAATCAAGAGGAACTAAAAAGCCTCTTCATGAGGGTGAAAGATGAGAAAGAAAAAGGTAACATAAAACTCAACATTCAAAAACTTAACATCATGGCATCTGGTCTTATCACTTTAAGTCAAATAGATAGGGGAAAAGTGGAAATTGACAGATTTCATTTTTTAGTCTCCAAAATCACTTTGGACAATGATTGCAGCCCTGAAATTCAGAGACATTTGCTCCTTGGAAGGAAAGCTATGTCAAACCTAATTGTTGTTGTTCTTGTTTTGCCAAGTTTTGTCCAACTGTTTTGCCATGGGATTTCCCAGGCAAGAATGCTGGAGTAGGTTGCCATTTCCTTTTCCAGGGGATGTTCCTTGCCCTGGGATTGAACCCATGTCTTCTGCATTGCAGGTTGATTCTTTACCATTAAGCCACCAGGGAAGCCCTGATAAACCTAGACAGTATATTAAGAAGCAGAAACATCACTTTATTGCTGATCCTGTTCACGATGACAGTTGTCTCACTGTTCACTGAACCCAGGGTAGGCAAGGCATGAGCTAAGAGGCTGGAAGAAGACTCAAGGAGCCATAGGAACTGCAGACATGTTTATTTTCTTCGGGCTGACACAGCAGCCGTAACCGTGTTCTCTCCTGGCTGATGCAGCAGCTGTAGCAGTTCAGTTCAGTCTTTTTTCTGTATTGCAGGTAGATTCTTTGTTACTGAGCCACCTGGAAATTCATTTTTTTTATAACAGGTTATTATAAGATATTAAGTGTAGTTCCCTGAGATATATGTGATATTTTTGTTTTGCCTATTTCATATATAATAGTATGTGTATGTTAATTTCAAACTCCATATTTATCTCCCTCCCACATGCTGCTATCCCCTTTAGTACTCATGCATCTGCACTGAATGTCTGTGAGTCTATTTCTTATTTTGTAAATAAGTTCATTGTATGTGGAACAACTGACTGGTTCATAATTAGGAAAGGAGTATGACAAGGCACTATATTGTCACTATGCTGATTTAATTTATATGCAGACTACACCATACAAAATACTGGACTGGATGAAACACATCAGGATCAAGATTGCCAGGAGAAATACCAATAACATCAGATATGCAGATGATATTGCTCTAATGGCAGAAAATCAAGAGGAACTAAAAAGCCTCTTCATGAGGGTGAAAGATGAGAAAGAAAAAGGTAACATAAAACTCAACATTCAAAAACTTAACATCATGGCATCTGGTCTTATCACTTTAAGTCAAATAGATAGGGGAAAAGTGGAAATTGACAGATTTCATTTTTTAGTCTCCAAAATCACTTTGGACAATGATTGCAGCCCTGAAATTCAGAGACATTTGCTCCTTGGAAGGAAAGCTATGTCAAACCTAATTGTTGTTGTTCTTGTTTTGCCAAGTTTTGTCCAACTGTTTTGCCATGGGATTTCCCAGGCAAGAATGCTGGAGTAGGTTGCCATTTCCTTTTCCAGGGGATGTTCCTTGCCCTGGGATTGAACCCATGTCTTCTGCATTGCAGGTTGATTCTTTACCATTAAGCCACCAGGGAAGCCCTGATAAACCTAGACAGTATATTAAGAAGCAGAACATCACTTTATTGCTGATCCTGTTCACGATGACAGTTGTCTCACTGTTCACTGAACCCAGGGTAGGCAAGGCATGAGCTAAGAGGCTGGAAGAAGACTCAAGGAGCCATAGGAACTGCAGACATGTTTATTTTCTTCGGGCTGACACAGCAGCCGTAACCGTGTTCTCTCCTGGCTGATGCAGCAGCTGTAGCAGTTCAGTTCAGTCTCTTAGTCGTGTCCGACTCTTTGCGACCCCATGAATCACAGCACGCCAGGCCTCCCTGTCCATCACCAACTCCCAGAGTTCACTCAGACTCATGACCATCGAGTCAGTGATGCCATCCAGCGATCTCATGCTCTGTCGTCCCCTTCTTCTCCTGCCCCCAATCCCTCCCAGCATCAGAGTCTTTTCCAAGGAGTCAACTCTTCGCATGAGGTGGCCAAAGTACTGGAGTTTCAGCTTCAGCATCATTCCTTCCAAAGAAGTCCCAGAGTTGATCTCCTTCAGAATACTGGTTGGATCTCCTTGCAGTCCAAGGGATTCTCAAGAGTCTTCTCCAACACCACAGTTCAAAAGCATCAATTCTTCATTGCTCAGCCTTCTTTACAGTCCAACTCTCACATTCATACATGACCACAGGAAAAACCATAGCCTTGACTAGACGGACCTTAGTCAGAAAAGTAATGTCTCTGCTTTTGAATATACTACCTAGGTTGGTCATAACTTTTCTTCCAAGGATTAAGCATCTTTTAATTTCATGGCTGCAGTCACCATCTGCAGTGATTTTGGAGCCTACAAAAATAAAGTCTGACACTGTTTCCACTGTTTCCCCATCTATTTCCCAAGAAGTGATGCAGTAGAAATGCTATATTCTCTCTTGTTACTCAACAGACACATCCATGATGCAGGAGTAATGCCACCACTTTCTCTATGGAACTCATATCCGTACAGCACAAAGTAGCCCATGGCCAAGTAAATGCCTTGTGATGTGCCTGCAAAGTGCTCTAAGTGATCTCAACTGTTTCACAGTCATTATTTACAAACGTGTGGCGAGAGAGCCTGAACATGTCATCTTGGTTAATTTTCTCTCCCCACATTCACTTTGCCGACAAACCTGTGTGTAGTCAAAGCTATGTTTTCTCCAGTAGTCCTATACTAATGTGAGAGTTTGACTATAAAGAAGGATGAATGCCAAAGAGTTGATACTTTCAAATTGTGGTGCTGGAGAAGACTCTTTAGACTACCCTGGATGGCAAAGATATCAAGCCAGTCAATATGGAAATCAACCCTGAATATACATCGGAAGGACTGTTGCTGAAGCTGATGCTCCAATGCTTTGGCTACCTGATGTGAAGAGTTAACTCAGTAGAAAAGGCCTTGATTCTGGAAATGATAAAGGCCAAAGGAGAAAGGGATGACAGAGGATAAGATAGGTAACATGACCCACTCAGTGGACCTGAATCTCAGCAACTCTGGGAGACAGTGAAGGATAGAGGAGCCTGGCATCTTACAGTGCATAGGATAACAAAGAGTTGGACATGATTTAGCAACTGAATAACAACAATCATTTTATAGATTCCACAAATAAGTTATATCATATGATATTTATCTTTCTCTGAGTTACTTTACTTAATATGGCAATCTCTAGGTCCAACCATGTTGCTACAAAAAGTCTTTTCCTTTGTTCAGCTTTTGACTTCTTGTATTCAGTACATCTTCCTTGGTGAGTAGTAACCCTTGAAAGTTCTGGCTCATCTCTTTATATTTACTTTCTGTATTTGATTTTTTTTTTCTCTTAAGTTCTTTGCATTCTTAGGAAACATAATTCTTGAAATAGGTGGCCAATAAATTACATTGTTGAGTTTTCCTACTTGTTATGTTTGGAGCAATTGTGGCAATATAAGCTCATTTACCATAGTCAGAAGCAGATATCCTGGACTCATTTTATTTTTAACAATTATATAATTAATTCCTAAAATAAAATCAATAAAATGGTGAATGTCTAGAAAGAACTTTATTAGAGAAACATATTTGTTATTGATAGCTTTCCTAGAAAAGAGAAATATAATGATGCCATGATAATATTTTCATATATTTAAAGAATTGTTATATATGAGACAAAAATATTTTCTTTAATGCTGCATTATAATATTCTACTAAAAGTGACAGAGAAAAGTAAATTTTTATTCCATTTAAGCAAGTTTTGCTGATAATTCACACAGTTTATAAATAGAACATGCTGCTCTCTAAAGTACAATGCTCTGCACCACAGAGAATGGCTAGAAAGATGCCTGTGGAATCTACATAAAGAATAAAAGTTTGTAAAATGAAGAGAAAGCTAAATTCTAAATAAGCCTTCAGGAATATTTATGGATTAACAAACAAATTAGGTACAATGAATTTTCCAGTGAAGAGAAATGTTTTATGAAAAGACGTGGTGATGAAGAAGCATAAATTACTTTGAGTAGTTTTGTCTGGAAAAATATTTTAATTTGATCAATCATAAAGATATTTTCTACTAAGAGCAAGTTTCTATCAGAAATTCTTTAATAATTTGTTCTACTTATGTTTATGTTTTCCTGTAATTTTCTACCACACTCTGAAGCATTTAATAGAAAGGGTAAATTTTTTCATTTCTCTATTCCTTCCTGAAGACAATAGGGATTATACAGGGTTTTGAGGAGAAAGAAATAAGGTGACATCAGTCAGTCAGTCAGTTCAGTCGCTCAGTTGTGTCCGACTCCTTGTGACTCCATGGACTGCAGCACGCCAGGCCTCCCTGTCCATAACCAATTCCTGATGTTCACTCAAGCTCATGACAGAGTGACATAAGTACTTTGGAAATACTTATTTGAGGTAACCAGAAAAATCCATTTAGAGTGAAACATTGATCCTAGTCAGGAAGTTTTCTGTAACAGAAATATTTTCTGTAGTGAAAACAAAGAGGAAGAATTAAAGATACCATGGAGGAAGAATTAGAACAATTCAGTAAACTGGCTATAGTAAACTAAGGAAAGAGAGAAGTGACTCCCAGCCTGTATAACTGGGACAATATTGGTTTTACTTACAGAAACTGATAAGAAAACTCTTATCCCTTGAGATACTTTCTATCACATATTACAAATTACAGTGAGTGCTTCACTTTGCAATGTCTAATATCTGCCCATGACAGACATGTTCACAGAGTTCTACATCTCTCATTGAAAATCCTGTATTTCCATAACTTACTGACACATCTTTGAGTAATTATAGTCTGATGGCATTTTATCTGTTGTTGTGTTAAATGAATGGTTCATAAGTTTTCCAAGATTATAGGTTCATGAGTGCCAGATATGTGTAGTCTAAACATGTTTATATCTGAGTGATAAATCCAATTTAATTTAATTTTTAAATAAGATTTAACTAAAATTAATTAAAGAATATGAAAAAATAATCTATTATCATCACCATATCACAATACAGATGTTCCAGAAGATTTTTACCATTTAACTTCAAATCAAAGTCATACAAACACTTAAAAATTGTAGTTGTACTGAATTTGCCAAGTGTGCTTTGAGTTCCTAATTATAGCTAATGTTCACTTTCATAATCCAATTTGTTTTTTGCTGCAGCTAACCTAAATATAAACTCTTTAGTGTTTACAATTTGAGTAGCTTTTCCATTGAATTATTACATGTCAAAGAATTGGATTTTTTAAATTATAACAAAAGCCCATTTGGAACTGATTTAAGTAATGCAAACATATGTTATCTCATATAAGAAGACATGTAAGTCCCAGTTCCAGCACATCAGAGATCAGTACTCTATTAGATGGCTTTCAGCTCAGTTCAGTTGCTCAGTCGTGTCCAACTCTTTGTGACCCCATGGACTGCAGCACATCAGGCTTTCCTGTTCATCACCAATTCCTGAGGCTTATTCAAACTCATGTCCATCGAGTTGGTGATGCCATCCAAACATTTTCTATTGTTCACTTCTCCTCCCACCTTCAATCTTTCCCAGCATCAGGTGGGAACTCTCTTTTCACTGAGAGAGTTCTTCACATCATGTGGCCAAAGTACTGAAGTTTCAGCTTCAGCATCAGTCCTTCCAATGAATATTCAGGACTGTTTCCTTTAGGATTGACCAGTTGGATCTCCCTGCAGTCCAGGGTACTCTCAAGAGTCTTCTCCAATATGCTTTCTAGGTTGATCAGAGGAGCCTGGTAGGTTGCGGTCCACGGGGTCGCGAAGAGTTGGACATGACTGAGAGACTTCCCTTTCACTTTTCACTTTCATGCATTGGAGAAGGAAATGGTAACCCACTCCAGTGTTCTTGCCTGGAGAATCCCAGGGAGGGAGGAGCCTGGTGGGCTGCCGTCTATGGCGTCACACAGAGTCGGACATGACTGAAGTGACTTAGCAGCAGCAGCAGCTAGGCAGCAGCTAGGTTGGTCATAGCTTTTCTTCCAAGGAGCAAGCATTTTTTAATTTCATGGTTGTAGTCACCAACTGCAGTGATTTTGGAGCCCCCAAAATCGTTTCTCACGGTTTCCACTGTTTCCTCATCTATTCACCATGAAGTGAAGGGACCAGATGTCATGACCTTTGTTTTCTGAATGTTGAGTTTTAAGCCAACTTTCTCACCCTCTTCTTTCACTTTCATCAAGAGGCTTTTTAGTTCTCCTTCACTTCCTCCCATAAAGGTGGTGTAATCTGCATATCTGAGTTTATTGATATTTCTACCTGTAATCCTGATTCCAGATTGTGCTTCATCCAGCAAAGCCTTTTGCATGATGTGCTCTGTATTTAAGATAAATAAGCAGGGTGACAACATATAGCCTTTACGTACTCCTTTCCCTATTTAGAACCAGTC
The DNA here is from genome assembly GCA_006408695.1 of Aepyceros melampus. Classification (NCBI taxonomy): domain Eukaryota; kingdom Metazoa; phylum Chordata; class Mammalia; order Artiodactyla; family Bovidae; genus Aepyceros; species Aepyceros melampus. The sequence goes on along the minus strand of SJXQ01008881.1, from coordinate 242,114 downwards.
TCTTGTTCCATGTCTGGTTCTAACTGTTGCTTCCTGACCTGCATACAGATTGCTCAGAAGGCAAGTCAGGTGGTGTGGTGTTCCCATCTCTTGAAGAATTTTCCATAGTTTGTTGTGATCCACACAATTAAAGGCTTTGGTGTCATCAATAAAGAAGAAGTAGATGTTTTTCTGGAACTCTCTTACTTTTTCAATGATCCAACGGAATTTGGCAATTTAATCTCTGGTTCCTCTGCTTTTTCTCAATCCAATTTTAACATCTGGGATTTCATAGTTCTGTATTGTTGAAGCCTGGCTTGGAAAAGTTTGAGCATTACTTTGCTAGTGTGTGAGATGAGTGCAATTGTGCAATAGTTGGAACATTTCCTGGCATTGTCTTTCTTCGGGATTGGAATGAAAACTGACCTTTTCCAGTCCTGTGGCCACTGCTCAGTTTTCCAAATTTGCTGGCATATTGAGCACAGCACTTTCACAGCATCACCTTTTAGGATTAGAAATAGCTGAACTGGATTTCCATTATTTCCACTAGCTTTGTTTGTAGTGATGTTTCCTAAGCCCCATTTGACTTCACACTCCAGGATCTTATGCTAGGTGAATGCCCACACCATTGTGGTTATCTGGGTCATCAAGATCTACATAGTTGTTCTGTGTATTCTTGACACCTCTTCTTAATATTTTCTGCTCCTCTTAGGTCCATACCCTTTCTGTCCTTAATTGTGCCATCTTTGCACAAAATGTTCCCTTAGTATTTCTAATTTTCTTGAAGAGATCTCTAGTCTTTCCCATTATATTGGTTTCCTCTTTTTCTTTGCATTGATCACTGAGGAAGGCTTTCTTATCTCTCCTTGCTATGCTTTAGAACTCTGCATTCAAATGGTATATCTTTCCTTTTCTCCTTTGCCTTTAGGTTCTCTTCTTTCCTCAGCTATTTGTAAGGCCTCATCAGCCAACCATTTGCCTTTTGCATTTCTTTCTCTTGGGAATGTTCTTTATCAATGTCTCCTGTACAATGTCACAAAACTCTGTCCATAGTTCTTCAAGAACTATGTCTGTCAGATCTAATCCCTTAAATATATTTGTCAGTTGCACTGTATAATCATAAGGGGTTTGATTTAGGTCATATCTGAATGGTCTGGTGTTTTTCCCTACTTTCTTCAATTTAATTCTGAATTTGGCAATAACGATTTCTTGATCTGAACCACAGTCAGCTCCCAGTCTTGTTGGTATATCTTTCCTTTTCTCCTTTGCCTTTAGGTTCTCTTCTTTCCTCAGCTATTTGTAAGGCCTCATCAGCCAACCATTTGCCTTTTGCATTTCTTTCTCTTGGGAATGTTCTTTATCAATGTCTCCTGTACAATGTCACAAAACTCTGTCCATAGTTCTTCAAGAACTATGTCTGTCAGATCTAATCCCTTAAATATATTTGTCAGTTGCACTGTATAATCATAAGGGGTTTGATTTAGGTCATATCTGAATGGTCTGGTGTTTTTCCCTACTTTCTTCAATTTAATTCTGAATTTGGCAATAACGATTTCTTGATTGAACCACAGTCAGCTCCCAGTCTTGTTTTTGCTGATTGTATAGACCTTCTCCATCTTTGGCTGCAAAGAATATAATCAATCTGATTTTGGTGTTGATTAGATGGCTTTATCCTTAACTAATTTCAGCAGTTTCAGGTGTCACATCTAAATAACATCATAATCAAAGTTCAAAGAAGTTTTTTTTCTATTACTTTATTTCTTTATTAGGTAGGGAGTATACCTTTTTACTTTACCTTAATAAATTTGTTATTATATCTCATTGATCAGAATGACATACTCAAACCTAAATCAATTAGTTGCTTCAGAGGGCAATGAGATTACCACAATTATCTTGGCCTCATAAAAATCCACTGTCTGGAGGAATTGATTCAAGTTGGTAGAGTAGAAGGACATGCATTCATCTTCTCATGTGAGAGCACTGAAATTGCAACAGTTAAACAACTTTTGACAGGAAGATGCTGGAACTCAACAGCAACAACAACAAAAAATACATCCAAAGGCAAAACAGAAGCTACCATTAATCCTAATTAATAAATATAATACAACAATCTATTATCATCACTGCACTTCAATATAGGTGTTCTTGTAATTTAACTTGAAATCAAAGTGACATTCTGCTGCTGCTGCTGCTAAAGTTCCTTTAGTTGTGTCCGACTTTGTGCGACCCCATAGACAGTAGCACACCAGGCTCCCCCATCCCTGGGATTCTCCAGGCAAGAACCCTGGAGTGGGCTGCCATTTCCTTCTCCAATACATGAAAGTGAAAAGTGAGAGTGAAGTCGCTTGGTGCTGTCCGACTCTTCACGATCCCAAGGACTGTAGCCTACCAGGCTCTTCCATCCATGGGATTTTCCAGGCAAGAGTATTGGAGTGGGCTGCCATATCCTTCTTCGCAAAGTGACATAAACATCCACAAATTATAGCTTTACTGAATTTGTCAAATGTGCTTTGAGTTCCTAATTATAGCTAATGCTTACTTCCATAATCCAGTTTGTCTTCCTTCTTTAATAATTCCACTGAATATTAAAGGGCAAAGAATTACAGTGTTAAATTTTACAAAATGGTAGGAGGGAGGCAATTAACATAAAAATAAAATCCTATATCCTTCAGGTGGTCGTGGTTGTGGTCGGTTAGTTGTTCAGCCTAACATTTGACGGAACTCCCATAGGGTTATCAGCTGATTTATCCACAGAAATTCTACAAGCCAGAGGGAACAGTGCTATATATTTAAAGTGATGAAAGAAGAGAATCTACATCCAAGCAAGACTACTCTACCTAATAAGACTCTCATTCAGATTTGATAGAGAAATCAAAAGCTTTACAGACAAGCAAAAGTTAACAGAATTCAGCATCATTAAATCAGTTTTGCAACAAATGCTAAAGAAACTTCTTTAGGCAGGATACACAAGGAAATGATCTACAAAAAATAAACCCAAACAATTAAGAAAATAATAATTGAATCATGTGTATGTATGTGTGTGTGTGTGTGTGTGTGCACACATGCTCAGTTTCTCAATCATGTCCAGACCTTAGTGACCCCATGGACTGTGGCATGCTAGGCTCCACTGTTTTCCAGGCAAGAATACTACAGCAGTTTGCCATTTCCTTCTCCAGGGATTTTCCTGACCCAGGGGAATGGATTAAATGCAACAGCAAAAAGACACAGAATAGCTGGGTGTATGAAAGCAAGCATATGCATGTGTTTTCACTTAGCATATGGGACTCTGCATAACCCCTGAAAGTGCATGTAGTTATTTTATATTGTTAGATTAATCATGGTTCCATTATGGCTTACAATTGTAATTATCTTTTATGTTTTGTCTGGCTATTGATTGTGAAAACTGATCAACATCTTTTACTATTGTGATTATGTAACTATTACTCATTTTAATACCATTGTATCAGAATTGGTCAATGGAAAATAATAGAATTCTATATCACTAGAACTACCATTTAATAGAAAAAACCTGTAATCACTTTTTAAAAAAGTTTTATATTTTGGTTTTTAAGTTAGTAATTTATTTTTTAAATTATTTTTCAGGT